>OX579649.1:17892144-18272934 GCA_951230895.1 Carpatolechia fugitivella
GTGGCCAGCCAGAAGTTTAATACGTAAGTTCATTCTGGCTGGCCACGCTTTTCGTTGTTTTTTAGCTAAATGGCTATACGTATCTCAAAAATTCAAACTGGATACCTGTCACAATTTTAGGTGACGCAGTATTAATAAGCAAGAAATAGTTAGGATCCCTTCTGTTCGGGGATTGAGAGACTATGCGAAAAGCGGTTTTCAAGCTGGCTGGACACGTTTGCGTTCGATTATCTCGGGTTCTCTAGCGTCACATAAACTGAAATAACCGTGATTAGCCGTCACCTAAAATTGTGTATTGACCTACTTAAACGCGGCTCATTTGGAAGAATTGTCCAGCCAGCCTGAGTCACATCAGCCTAAGGGCGCCCACTTGGGGGCTCGGACCTCGGCCTAGGACGTTGCCATGGCGAGAAGCGATAGAGCCTCTATTTTTAATATTTGCTCCAGTTCTGGACCACACACTAAATTTTGCTTCTTTAAACCCTACACCCAAACCCCTACCACCTTATTCCCATTCACAACACAGAACAGCACAGATATTCAACACATACACACACGGATTCACTCACACACTTGTCGCTCTAAACGCTATGCACCTGCGGCACGATGACGCTGCCGCCTCAGGACTGCGGCGACGTTCTCTTTGTCGCTATCAGAAACGAGCACCGATAAAATAACAAATAAGCGATCAACAAAAAAGGTACTGCAGTACAGAAGGAAGGTTCTCTCCTGGCTCGCGCGGGCCGAGGTGGACAGGTGACTTGGTGAAGGTTGCTGGGCGCCGGTGGATGTGGGGGCACAGGAAACATGATGAGGAAACATGTCGGCCCCGTAGCCTAGTTGGTAGTACGCCTGCCTACGAAGATATACATTACACAAATAGATAAACAACAACCAGACACAAGGCAAACACAAGTATTCATCACACAAATGTTTGCCCTGGGCGGGATTCGAACCCGCGACCCTGTGCGTCGGAGGCAGATACACTACCACCTGGGCTACGGAGCCGTCATCTATTTAAGTAATGTATATCAGCTGTCTGATACCCATAGTACAAGCTTTGCTTAGTTTGGGGTCATATGGCTGTGTGTGAGATGTCCCCCACATTTTTATTTTATATTTATGATATGTTAATCTGAATCGGCGGTTTCAGTGGCGTCGCCTCGACCATTCAGTTGTTCCCCACACCGCGCTCTCTCCACCCGTGTCTTGCCTCCTGTAGATAGATACCTATATATATCTAACTAGCTTTCCGCCAGCGGTTTCACCCGCATTAAATGAGTTTTCCCGTAGGAATTAAGTGTTTTCCCGCGGTAAAAAGTAGCTTATGTCCTATTCCAGGGCGTAACCTGTGTGTGTACCAAGTTTCATTCCGATCCGTCCAGTGGTTCAAGCGTGATTCGGGAACAAACATCCAAACTTTCGCATTTATAATACCGGGTGTCCAAAAAGGGTATTTGCACTTTTAAATATCAATAAATCGTCTTAATGAGGGTATATAGCAAAAATAAACACGATGTCATACGTGGAATTTATTGGAAATTTAGTTGAAATGGATTTGTATACCGGGGCTCAGCGCACATTTTGTGTACGAGTTTATCAAAACAATAATTCGATAATAACAGCTCGCCGCTTACATCGCGCGCAGTTCAATGTACGGGACATTTCTTTATATACCAGTGCGAATATCATTAGAAAATGGGTTAAAACGTAATGGACGTCATTTGGACAATATATTTTTGTCGTAAACATTCCATTGTATGTACTTTTTGCAAATAGTATTAAAATTATGAAATGATATATTTTTCATATATCATTTTTGGGTATAAACTGCCAACACCCTTTTGGGACACCCGGTATTAGTAGGATTGTAGAGTCGTAGAATAAATGATCGTGAACTTATTCCTGAGTGTCTTTTATCTCCAAAGTAGGGATCACAAAGCCCCTGGTAGTAACCCGTAAAAATGCAAGTAGCGCAGGACCGTTCACGGTGGAAAACTATTGGGGGAGGCCTATGTTCAGGCCTACGTCTTCCGGCTGAGATGATGACGACTAGAGAAGGAAGCTAACTAAAATCGAGAGCCAAAATAACCTACTACAAACTCCTAAACCCTTATTTTTAATCTAGCTTTCTTTTTTAGCTGTTGTTGACGTATGGAAGGTTGGTCTCACGCTGTCGGGGCTGCGGCGCGCGCCCCGCTGCTGGCGGAAGCGCGCGAGGATGCGCTCGTGCGGCGAGGTGGCCGCCAGCCGCCGCGGGTAGCGGTACTCCTTGCGCGCCGGTGTGTTGCCTGCAATACAAAACATCGTTTTCAACAGACATTTACAAGTTGTTAATAATAAATCACAGTATACTTTTATGTTGCATTTTTGGCAGAAAATAAATTATTAAACGCTTTGTAGTACGTTTAAGCACTTTGTGTTATACTGAGCGCTTTGTGGTATGTCTGTGCGCTTTATGATATATCTGAGCACTTTGTGGTATGTCTGAGTGCTTTGTGGTATTTCTGAGCATTGTGTGATAAACAATTTGTAGTATGTCTGAACGTTGTTGTGTGATACATCTGAGTACTTTGTGGTATGTCTGTGCGCTTTATGATATATCTGAGCACTTTGTGGTATGTCTGAGTGCTTTGTGGTATTTCTGAGCATTGTGTGATAAACAATTTGTAGTATGTCTGAACGTTGTTGTGTGATACATCTGAGTACTTTGTGGTATGTCTGTGCGCTTTATGATATATCTGAGCACTTTGTGGTATGTCTGAGTGCTTTGTGGTATTTCTGAGCATTGTGTGATAAACAATTTGTAGTATGTCTGAACGTTGTTGTGTGATACATCTGAGTACTTTGTGGTATGTCTGTGCGCTTTATGATATATCTGAGCACTTTGTGGTATGTCTGAGTGCTTTGTGGTATTTCTGAGCATTGTGTGATAAACAATTTGTAGTATGTCTGAACGTTGTTGTGTGATACATCTGAGTACTTTGTGGTATGTCTGTGCGCTTTATGATATATGTGTGTGTTCTCGGTTCGCCGGGGACGATCTCCGAGGTGCTGGGTAACATCGGTGGTATGCTGCAGTTCCTCGAGGAGATCGGGTGGCTCGAGTAGTGAGCCACCCTACCCACACGCAAAATAGGCGCATCAGACGTCGGTTTGCGGAAACCAGCCCGCTACACCATACCATACCATACCTGAGTGCTTTGTGGTATTTCTGAGCATTGTGTGATAAACAATTTGTAGTATGTCTGAACGTTGTTGTGTGATACATCTGAGTACTTTGTGGTATGACTGTGCGCTTTATGATATATCTGAGCACTTAGTGGTATGTCTGAGTGCTTTGTGGTATTTCTGAGCATTGTGTGATAAACAATTTGTAGTATGTCTGAACGTTGTTGTGTGATACATCTGAGTACTTTGTGGTATGTCTGTGCGCTTTATGATATATCTGAGCACTTTGTGGTATGTCTGAGTGCTTTGTGGTATTTCTGAGCATTGTGTGATAAACAATTTGTAGTATGTCTGAACGTTGTTGTGTGATACATCTGAGTACTTTGTGGTATGTCTGTGCGCTTTATGATATATCTGAGCACTCAGTGGTATGTCTGAGTGCTTTGTGGTATTTCTGAGCATTGTGTGATAAACAATTTGTAGTATGTCTGAACGTTGTTGTGTGATACATCTGAGTACTTTGTGGTATGTCTGTGCGCTTTATGATATATCTGAGCACTTAGTGGTATGTCTGAGTGCTTTGTGGTATTTCTGAGCATTGTGTGATAAACAATTTGTAGTATGTCTGAACGTTGTTGTGTGATACATCTGAGTACTTTGTGGTATAACTGTGCGCTTTATGATATATCTGAGCACTTTGTGGTATGTCTGAGTGCTTTGTGGTATTTCTGAGCATTGTGTGATAAACAATTTGTAGTATGTCTGAACGTTGTTGTGTGATACATCTGAGTACTTTGTGGTATGACTGTGCGCTTTATGATATATCTGAGCACTTTGTGGTATGTCTGAGTGCTTTGTGGTATTTCTGAGCATTGTGTGATAAACAATTTGTAGTATGTCTGAACGTTGTTGTGTGATACATCTGAGTACTTTGTGGTATGACTGTGCGCTTTATGATATATCTGAGCACTTTGTGGTATGTCTGAGTGCTTTGTGGTATTTCTGAGCATTGTGTGATAAACAATTTGTAGTATGTCTGAACGTTGTTGTGTGATACATCTGAGTACTTTGTGGTATGTCTGTGCGCTTTATGATATATCTGAGCACTTTGTGGTATGTCTGAGTGCTTTGTGGTATTTCTGAGCATTGTGTGATAAACAATTTGTAGTATGTCTGAACGTTGTTGTGTGATACATCTGAGTACTTTGTGGTATGTCTGTGCGCTTTATGATATATCTGAGCACTTAGTGGTATGTCTGAGTGCTTTGTGGTATTTCTGAGCATTGTGTGATAAACAATTTGTAGTATGTCTGAACGTTGTTGTGTGATACATCTGAGTACTTTGTGGTATGTCTGTGCGCTTTATGATATATCTGAGCACTTTGTGGTATGTCTGAGTGCTTTGTGGTATTTCTGAGCATTGTGTGATAAACAATTTGTAGTATGTCTGAACGTTGTTGTGTGATACATCTGAGTACTTTGTGGTATATCTGTGCGCTTTATGATATATCTGAGCACTTTGTGGTATGTCTGAGTGCTTTGTGGTATTTCTGAGCATTGTGTGATAAACAATTTGTAGTATGTCTGAACGTTGTTGTGTGATACATCTGAGTACTTTGTGGTATGTCTGAGCACTTTGTGGTATGTCTAAGCACTTTGTGGTATGTCTGAGCGTTGTGTGATATTTCTGAGCTCTTTGTGGTATGTCTGAGTACTTTGTCGTATATTAAAGCGGTTTGTGGTATGTTTAAGCGCTTTGTGACACGGCTGAGCGCTTTAAATAGTAAAGTGGAAAGCACTTACCACTAGGAGAATAAACTCTATATTCCCGCATGAGGTACTGTCCTTCTACATCGGCTTGCCTCGCGATCTCTTGTCTGAGATTCTCGCCGCCATGTTGGACGGCTTGCGTGGCGTTGGCTAGGGCTTCGGTCTGGGCGGTTTGAATTCTTAAGGCGGAGGACGCGAGGCGGGATGAACGTTCTGTCACTGTGTTGATGGTCTCTAGAGACGATGTTGTTGTTTCCTGAAGGATGAGAATATTATAATTTCTAAGTTGTAGAGATAAAGTCGGCGGTCTAGTGGCTAGGGCCGCTGCCTCCCGTCCGGGAGACGCGGGTTCGATCCCCGCCACGTACCAATGTGTTTTCGAATTCATATGTACGTTTATTCGACGCTCTTACGGTGAAAGAAAACATCGTTATGGACACTCCATCGAAGAAATTCAAAGGTTGTGTGTGAACTCGACCAACCCGCACTGGGCCAGGGTGGTCGACTAAGGCCTACTCGCCCTAATTCAGGCTAGGTTCGAGCCCCTCGGTGGGGACGTATATAAGGTGCCCCGTAATTAGTGTCAAATATTTCAGGGCTGAAAGTAATAGTCATAATAGTCACGTAAAAAAAAAATCGAAAATCTACACGTTAGTTTAGAAGTTAAGTTTTTTAACAATAAATCATCAATATGACAAAAAGAGATCACCCTCTGCATGTACCTCACAGTATTCTAGACACATGTAAACACGCATCAAACGCTTTAGTGTGCTATTTGTTTCAAATGTAGTAGTGATCCGCTGGTTGAGGGTGATGTTTTTTTTTATGATTAGGTAACCAAGTTGTTTCGCATAATTACTTGAAAACTAACGTGTAAGTTGATCTCATTTTTTATGAAGTGAAGATCAGGACCTATGCCCTGAAAATATTTGACACTAATAACGGGGCACCTTATATGAGCTGTTGATGACGACATATGGTAAATACAGACATACATAAAACCACGCTTTTAACCATAAAGGTGCGAACGGAGCCTTAGTTAGCTCACAGGAGCGCGCACTGAAACCAATCTCGGTTGGCAGAAGATTTGGATAAGAACGGCGTACTATTGTTATTATACCACACGACAACCTTTTTTACAAGCTTTTATTGTATGTTCGGGCGAAATCTTGCAACTTAATTTTGAAGCACTTGCTGCCATTGGATTTTGCTGAAATTTGGTACACTTATGTAACCGCGATGACAATGCAATATTATGGTACCATGGAGCTGGTCTGATGATGGAGACGGAAGGTGGCCATAGGAACTCCTCTAATACGCACCACAACCTAGTCGTGTTTGGGCTCGTTGAATTTGTCTTAACAAGATCTTTAGTCATACGTGATGTCCAGGATCTCATGATGGAGCCAGAAGGTGGCCATAGGAACTTGTTAAATACACACAATAACCTAGTCGTGTTTGGGCTCGTTGGATTTGTCTTAACAAGATCTTTAGTCATACGTGATGTCCAGGGTCTCATGATGGAGCCAGAAGGTGGCCATAGGAACTCCTTAAATACACACACCACAACCTAGTCGTGTTTGGGCTCGTTGGATTTGTCTTAACAAGATCTTTAGTCATACGTGATGTCCAGGGTCTCATGATGGAGCCAGAAGGTGGCCATAGGAACTCCTTAAATACACACACCACAACCTAGTCGTGTTTGGGCTCGTTGGATTTGTCTTAACAAGATCTTTAGTCATACGTGATGTCCAGGGTCTCATGATGGAGCCAGAAGGTGGCCATAGGAACTCCTTAAATACACACACCACAACCTAGTCGTGTTTGGGCTCGTTGGATTTGTCTTAACAAGATCTTTAGTCATACGTGATGTCCAGGGTCTCATGATGGAGCCGGAAGGTGTCCATAGGAACTCCTTAAATACACACCATAACCAAGTCGTGTTTGGGCTCGTTGGATTTGTCTTAACAAGGATACTCCACTCCATGGCTTCAAAAGCATGTTTAAAAAGGATTTTTGATTAAGCTTATTCTTAGTGAATGCTTTGTCATACCTCAGTCTTGTGTACGAAGGTATTCAAAGTATCGTTAGCGCTCTCTACGGCGGTGCTGACGGCTGCGCGCGCGCACGTCAGCTGTGTGCGCGAGGCCGCCGCGTCCGCTTCTAACACAGCCGCAGCTGTTACCTGGGGGAACAATGAGAATTAAATATTAACATATAAAGTAGACGTTGTTAACTTGACAAGTTTAAAGGCCGAGTAAAAAGAAAGAGTTAAAAGTCAGAACACATTTTTTTAAAGTAACCTACTTCTATAGTCAGCATCATCATCGTGGGTTGTAAGGTCGACAACCGACCTCACAAATCCTTGTCAGTGTAATAGAGCCGCCAAAGGCCACTGACATGGCTCGTGTAACAACTAGATAGTAGCCGGGACCAACGGCTTAACGTGCGTTCCGAAGCACTGAATCATCTTTCTTTTCGGACAATCATTCAGCCTGCAAAGTCCTAACCAAACTGACAGTGTCCCGACCGGGAATCGAACCAGGAACCTCTGTAATGAGCGGCGAAATCTCGACCACTCGGCTATGGAGGCTGTTAGTATATTCACAAACTTGTTTATGATCGAATGCCTGGCAACAGTGAGGGATATTTACCTTGCTCCTGCGTACAGCTCATGCCCAGTAAATGACAGAGATAAGATATTGGCATATTCAAAGGCAGTACTTACATCGATGGTGGCTTTGGTGTTATGTAGTTCATTCACGAGTTTATCGTGCGTGTGCGCCACTATCTGCGTCACGCTCGAGCTGAACGCTTCCATCTCCGCCGCGATCGCGTGAGTGCCTGCAAGTTATAAGATATGTACAAGGTTAACGACCGACCCCAAAAACCCTGGTGTTAGGTTATCGAGCCAGCTAATTTAGCAAGGCAACTACTTCTGTAGATAACAGCGGTTTATCATGTTTTACACGAGCCATCTTCTTTGCGTGTCGATTTTTTGTCATCGTGGTGAAAGGTTAGCCAGTCAACGTGAGAATGTCAGCGGCATTCGGCTCTATAATACTGACACTAGGGTTTGTGAGGTCGGCGGCCTCACGCCCCTCACGATGAGAAGAACATGTCTCCACAACTATGGAATTATCTCACTTGAACAATCCGGTCTGCAATAATCTAAGAAAACTATCAGTTTTACAAAGGATTTTTGTATGACGATGTCAGTTTTTCCTTACTAATATTATAAACGCGAAAGTTTGTATGAATGGATGTTTGTTACTCTTTCACGCAAAAACCACTGAACGGATTGGGTTGAAATTTGGAATAGAGATAGTTTGTACCCTGCATTAACATATAGGATACTTTTTACGGGATTAAGTCTTATTCCCACAGGAAAATTTTACACAACGCGAGAGTAGCCGCGGCCGGTCTGCTTGTAATTTTATAGAACAAAGATGATCAAAGATCGCCGTGTGGTGACGGCAGAGTAGAATACATTAGTCACCAACCCCTACTCTTCCCGTGGGTGTCGTAAGAGGCGACTTAGGGACTACACATTGAACAGGGAACGGGCAGCAGCGCTCTCTGATACAGTAACCTTTTAATCTGCGATCTCCAACCCGCCTGCCAAGAGTGGAGATTATGGCAAAACCAAACACTTAAGTGGAGGAAGCACATAGTCCAGCAGTGGACTGTAACGGGCCGTTGACGATTAAAGATGCTTACCTTCCCCGAACTCCTTATCAAACAGCTCCACGTTGTCCGTCCCTTCTTTAGCCTCCAGCTGCCACTCCTCGAGCCCCGTGTCCGCTTCTTCCCTCTGTGTCCTCACGATGTCCAGTTCCTTCCTCTGCAGCTGGAGCGCCCTGTCCGTGGATTGTTCGTAGAGCAACCTTTGTTCCTCCAGCTCGGTCACGTGTCGAGCGACGCTCTCTTGGAGTTCTGTTCGGACCTGGAATTAACAATAAATGTGTATAAGCTAATCATCTCTCCATTCGGGAGAACATTTTTTTTTCCGCTAAGATTCCATGTTAGTAGAATGGGTCCAGAACGGTGGGCTGGAGTCGTTATGCACTGGGTGCCCGAGGACGGTGACCGACGGCGGGGCAAACCCAAAAAGAGATGGCGTGACGACTTGGATGCCTTTGCGTAGACTGGACAGAACATGCGCGGGACAGAGAGCGGTGGAAAAAATCGGGGAGGCCTTTGCCCAGCAGTGGGATCACATAGGTTAGTAAAAAAAAAAAGATTCCCTACTGCTGTTGGATGTGAGCCAAAAAGACTGCAAGTTGTGAGTACAGCTGGATACCTTTGTTCAGCAGTGGATATCTTCAGGTGGATATCAATGATGATATATACAAAGTGAGGTAGATGTCGTAGTAGCGCTCAGAAACTGAGGCGGTCAAACCAATTGTCGTAATTTGACTTGAGACAAAAAGAAAACAATCGCGTTGCAGTAGTAAAATAATCCACAAGTTTTGGGGTCAATAGGAACAGTAGTTCCAAATAAACGATTGAGGCAACATAGTGATATGTTTGCACTGCCGAGGTGTAGGACAAACTTATTAAAGCACGCACCGCTCACGACAGCACTAAGGATAATGAACGGTGTTTCTAAAGATTTGTACGATACCGAGGTTCGCGGAAGCCACTATAAAATATTTGAGTTATGACAAATTAATTTAGACCTATATTAATTTCATATTATATTTAGTTAATTCAATAAATATTTAAATTTGATAGTAATTAAATTATTTTGACATGTATGTATTTTGTTATTAATCTGTTTTGTAATAATTATTGATATTTAATGTTTGCATTATGGATTTGGGTGCATGCCTGTAATGATAATGTCTAATTATTTATTTTAAATGAATAAATGAAAAATGCCAGCCTGCCAGCATTAAAAAGGAATCAAATTTGAACACCGAACAGTATGAATATACGTCATCTTTACTAAAATACCATTGGCTGATATAATGGCAATGAAGAACTCACGGTCAGCACTTGCTCCGCCATTTCCTGCAGCCGCCTCTCGGTGAGGTCTCGCTGCGCGTGCACGAGCGCCAGCTGCCGCGCCATGCGCTCCTCCATCGCTCGCTTGTCGCGCTCCATTTGCTGGAATATACAAAAGGAAACAACATTTGGATTTAATATTTACCCTAATACCCTGGTGTCAGTGTTATAGAGCCGCCAAAGGCGAAAAATATATAATAATTATACTCGCGAGGTCTACAGCTCACAGAGTCATTAGACTTATTCTTGATCTCAATCAGGTCCGGCTAGAGGGTGAGATGATCATCATGGTCCACGAGCCAGATAACAAAGCGAGCTCACTGTCCTATGATTTGAAGCATGCACTGACCTCAATACAAGCCTGTATGGTGTGCTCCTCCTGCCGCAGTGCGTGCAGGCGCTGCGCGTGCCTGCGGCGCGTGTGCGCGGAGCGGTTGTCGTCCACCTCCTTCGCGCGCGCGCAGAACGTGCCGTGCGCGCGCTGCAGGCCGCACACGCGCGCCGTGGCGCCCGCGAGCTGCAAGCAGACGACAAACATATACAACGAGCGTGCGTGCGGTTGATGCAATGCAATGCATGTCAAAATCAAGTTTCAATTAAAAATCCTGTTGTTTTAAAATTTCAAGTCGAAATCAATTAAGTTTTTTCGTGTCTTTTCATTATCAGAACCTGACTGCCAGATTACTATTATAAGACTGCCATTTAAGAGTAGACAAAAATTGTATAAAAAAGCTTATTATAGAATATCTGACTACTCCATGGGAATAGAATTCTTGAATAACAGGCTATTTCAACATGCATGAATTTTGTAAATGACTATATTATTATTTGACAAAAAAAGAAACGCAAAAGATGCGACGCATGTGGAGTTTCTTTGGTGAGTTCTTCTCCACAGAGTCCGCACATCGTGTCGTGAACTCTCCCAAAAAATGTTATGATGAAACTAAGAGATGTAACATCCTAAAGTTAATAATCTATTCATTTAATTAGAGTCGCAGCGCCTCACCCACTGCGCCGCGCAGCCGGCGACGGCGCCCGCGACGTCGCTGGCGGCGGCGCGCCGCACGCACGCGCCGACCGTCCTCTGCAAGTCTGCTACGAGCCCCTCCAGCCCCTTTTGTCGCTCGCTGGCTGAACTCTCTAACTGCGCGTTGCAGTTTGAACCGGTTGCAGCCAGTTTTGAAGACGTCTCTGTTGTTAGGGATTTTATCTGGAATTAAAACAGAAATAACTTTCAATATTAAAAATAACTTTCGTTCGCCTATTTAGTTAACTATCGTAAGTTAGTAACGTTAAAGCAGAAATAGATATCAGTGATTAAGTGGATCTACTATAAATAAACCACAGAACATTTCGCAGTAGAACTTCTTCTGATGTTGCATGTCGAAAACTCCATCAACAGCTCGTATACGTCGCCACCGAGGGGCTCGAGCCTACCCTGAATTAGAGCGATTAGGCCTTAGTCGACCACGCTAGCCCAGTGCGGGTTGGTCGACTTCACACACAACCTTTGATTTTCTTCGCAGGAGTGTGCAGTGCATGTTTCATCACGATGTTTTCCTTCACCGTAAAAGCGTCTAATACACGTTCAATGTTCATATGAATCGAAAACACATTGGTAAGTGGTGGGGCTCGAACCCGGGTCTCCCGGACGGGAGGCAGCGACCCTAACCACTAGACCACCGACGCACAGTGATTCGTCTAGAACAAGCTGACTGGACAAAATTATTTTAATTAATTTTTGGTGTTTTTTAGTTTCTGCATGATTTGTTTTATTCAGTTTCACATTTTTATGGATTCTAACAAGATAAAAATAATTAAGAATTGAAATAAAAAAATAACTTGATTTAAAAAGATCTATTTATATAGAAGGAAGTTCATTATCGGCATGTATATAAAAATATATAGGTATAAAAAAGTGAATGACAGATACATACACACATAATAAACTGTAAACTAGTGTAAAAAGTCATAATACAAATAGAAACTAATTAAAATTAAATAAGAACGAAAATTACCTACTACTACTACCTTTTTCGAGGCACTTCTCTTAAACTGTTAATTACAGGGTCAGATGTAATTAATAAAATATTTAACAAATCTTTATTAGTGGCAATACGCGAACACTTCCGTGTATTATGCTCACGAAATCTTCTGCAGTCCTTATTACGAGCTTCTTGTGCCTCCTCAGAAAGTTGTCCCTTAGGCAAATGAAACGTCTTGATAAACTCAGAACTATGCAGAAGTATTTTGTGAACAGTTACAGGCATGTTATACCACGAATAAAGATTCAAGTAATGATTTTTGGTCTCTAAGGCAAAATTTTCATTTTTTTTTAATTTATATCATATCCCGAAGACAAAGCACGGAGTAATATATCAATTTTTTTTATCAATTCGGCATCTAACCCTGTGATCTCAGCACTTAGTTCAGCATTATCGAAAAATCTGCGAGCGGTATTTCCGTCATTAGAATTTCCGTAGCCTGGTTTTGGTTTATCAACAATCAACCCCATTCTACTTTTAAATTGATGTTTTATTTCATCTGAACGCTGATCCACACTAGCTTTAATATTTTTGTTTAGCCTCCATTGCTTTACATCAAGTCGATAACTAATGTGGCAAGCATTCAAAGGTACGGATCCAAGCATGCACTGTAGATAAACCAAAACAGAGCTTACTTTTGTCAACCGTAAACTCTCTGCCTTCATCATTCATCAGCTTAGGAGTTGCATTACAAATATAACATGTCTGTGTAGATTTTGTTTCAGTCATAGCATTGCAAACTTTCCCATCAACCATAGTTGAAAGCAATTCATGTGTGACAGATAACTCGTTTTCTTGAAACTTGCAAACTGTCGGCAATAAATTGTTTATTTCTTCTAAAATATTGTTGGTTTCTAAAACAGTAAGCTCTTTGGTTTCTTTGGCAAAACTAAACTTTATTGGCCGACAATTCACACTTGAAGATGGACGAGGGTTCTGCCACACAATATTGTTCTTTTCATCAAGTAATCGAAGAGGAACGAATGAAAATACAAAAAAAACTCATTGGTGTTAGCTGCATCGGTAAAGTGCTATGACCTGAACTTCCATCACAACCCCATTTGCTAATGAGCGTGAAAGAAGAACACGACAAGCTGTTGAAAACTTCATGTAGTGCTGCTACCAAACGCTGAGCAGTTTTATCTAAAACTGCTTGCAATTTGATTTCAGCACGAGTTTCATTCACAACAGTTTGTTCTTCTAGAGGCTAGTTTTGCTTTTCTAACACTATAATACGACGGAAATACCTTGTGACCCGCTTTGAAGCTCCACTTTCGTGTCTGTTTATAAGCGTGACTTGTGCACTTTGCGTCTACATAGTAAGCTAATGCTTCTTCATTGCTCAAACACC
Organism: Carpatolechia fugitivella; assembly: GCA_951230895.1. NCBI lineage: Eukaryota > Metazoa > Arthropoda > Insecta > Lepidoptera > Gelechiidae > Carpatolechia > Carpatolechia fugitivella. Next base: position 17,905,492 of record OX579649.1, read on the forward strand.
TAAGCATTGCCTCGTCACTTTCAGTTTTTTTCAAAATCTCACTGCACTTATCAAGATCACTACTGGTCACTTCTTTGATAACCCGAGCTACATTCCGTTGCCCCGATAGCCTTGTCGATACTTCTGCTGCATACACGAGTTCTTCTGTCCTTCGCCGTTTGGTCTTCGTGCTAGCTTCATGGAAATCTAAATGTGGTCGGCCCGGACCAGCAGGAACGCTTGTTGAGGTCGATGGTTGTACTGAAGGCTGAACGAAGATATCAAATGAAATATCGGGACCTTCCAGCCACTCTTCATTGTTTTTTTTTTGGCTAGGAAACGGTCGCGATTCCTTGCGCAGCTATCCCACTTCTTCAGAATTTGTGACCCATACTTGGCAATAGTGAGCTTCATTTCACGTATAGAACTCTCAGTCACACCAGTTAGATCGTTCCGCAGGGAAACTAAACGAAATATCTCTTCGTTGCGTTTGTCCTTAGGGTGTCTTAGCCATTCCTCGAAAAAATCCTTTCTTGTGATTTTATAAACGCGACCTAAAAAAATAATAAAAAAAAATAGTTGTGCAAAAAAGTCGCAATGGATTTTTTTATGGAAAGAATCTACACACTTAAAGGTACCATAAAAAATATTGCGTAGAATTTGTACAGGTTTGTACATGTAACTTTTTGACCTTTAAAGTTTGAAAACAAGGCAAAATCACAAGTTTTTTTTAAATACATATTTTTTTACAATTTATAATAGTAAGCTATACCAATTAATTTAGTATCAAAATATACTACTCACCCTCAAGATTCAAATCCATTTCACAAAATTTATATACAAAGCACCATAAAACAGAGAGAAATTAACAAGACCAAGACGTTTTTGCAAGTAATTGCATACAAAAATACCCCTTACCTTACATACTCGTTGTCAATGCTCATTAACTAATGAGGGTAGACTCTAATTATTCCTGGGATTGTTGTTACCTATGTGTTAACTATTACTAGGAATAAAAATTTCTGGGAAACTGAGACATGGTTTTTGTCCAGTCAGCTTGTTCTAGACGAATCACTGTGCGACGCTCTCGAAACCTAACTATGTGAAACTCTTAATTTTTTTCCAAAGTCAACAAATTGAGATTTCATTCATTCAAACCTTCTTAATTTTAAGCATTTTGTAAGTTAAAAGATTGAACTACCTCGTTCATAAACATGGCCAGCTTGGCAGCAATGAGCTTCATGTCCTGTATCGTCATTTCTTGAGTCATGGATGTGTCTCGCGCACCGTCGTCTGCAAACAAACATTACCTCCAATGAAATCATACCGTGTGAGTCAATGATCGACTTCACCAATAGGGAATATGCATAAAAAAATATTAGTTTTTCTCATAGTTCATCTGAAAGTATACAAAAATAGAATACTGACAGTCAAAACAGAATCGAAATTGATCGCAAAACAAACTAGATAACAACATTATTAAACAAATATCTGTCCCTCTTACGAAAACCAAAGGAAATCTTCAGAAATCGTATGGAAGGTGGTATTTAAATATTTGATATTTTTAGCAGCGAACTGAAGTATATAGGCTGAAAGAGTATATTATTAACTACGAGTCTGAATTAGAAAATGTTTTTTATTTACCACCATTACTTTGCAATAATTATTTTAATATATTGGAAGTAGGAAACAAAAAAGTATCTGGCAGCACCATTGAAGCGGGTGCATATAATGTGCGGTGAATAACGTGCAGCAAATAATACGCAACAAATGATCTGCAGCAAATAATTCAGGTTTTTAGCTCAAATTATTGGACTGCACGTTATTTAATGCGTAATATTAAGAAAGTCCATTTTTTTTATAGTCATGTGACAAGCTCTTGGCATGCCTGCAAGCAGGCATGGGGGTCACAAGATAACCTAACTCCAAAGGGTATGGCGGAGGGAGCCGTGCTCGCTTCGCTCGCCTAGCTCCCGTCCAAAATCCCCTTCTAACCTAATCTAACCGAGTCGGGGTGCCCCAAACTCCCGTGCTCGCTTCGCTCGCACCCGCCCTGACTTGGCATTCATTGTGGATTGGCTTCGTTTTATCGGGTTGTACATTGGTTGGGCGAAATGTTTTCAAAATCGATTCGACATACAGCTGATAAATCGGTCTGAAATGTGTCAACTCTCTAGAGGTGTCCATGACCCTAACCTGTATTATTGCCTGCATGTTATTGAGTGCGCATTGTTGCAGCTCGCCAAGAACTGGGGTTTGTTCTGTACTGAATTATTTCCTGCACGTTTTTGTTCCTTGCATTTTATTCAAGCGCTTCAATAAAATGCAGTAAATAATTCACAACAAATAAAGTAAACATTTTTTGACGCTTCAATTATTCAGTGCATATTATTTGGCGCGCTTTCTTTGACCTCAATTATTTGGTGCACATTATTTGGCGCTTTTTATTGTCACCCAAACAAACGTCAGAATCTGACAGCCTGCTACACAGATTGACAGTTATCTTTTTTGTGTGTGTGGCCAGCCACAAGTCATGTGACACGGAAAATCATGAAACGATTTTTATTCCCGAAATAAGTCATTTATTTGGAAATAAAATCTTTAAAATAATAATAAAAGAAGATGAACAATTATTTTATTTATTTTTATTATAATTCAACTTAATTATTATTATATTTTGGTAAATTCAGCAAAGTTACTATTAATTGTCTGTTCGTTTCATGAAATTTTTAATAAATTATTTAAATTAAATGGAGGTAATATAAATTCTGGTGATAAGTTTAATGTAAAATTCAGAGAAAGGGCTTTCAAAGAAACTACATTTTGTTAGTGCTAAAATTTCCTCTGAATAAAATACCGCTTCTGAAAATTTCCTTTCTATGGCGGATGTATGGCCCGCGTGACCAATGACGTCACATGTCACGTCGGACCTCTCTGTCTAACCATGAACTTTGAAGCTTTGTAACTTTGTTTCTGTGCAAGATATTTGAAAAAAAAAACGTTGTGCATATTCCCTGTTCTGGTGTCACAGAGTCCTTACTCGGACTATTACTAAAACTTTTTAGTAGGGAAACAAAATGAAACAAATGTTGTCCGGAAAATTCGCGAAATATCATCTAGCCGTTCTATACATTTATTTACTGTGAAGAGTAGAGTCTATAAAGGTGTTTTTGAAGTTCAATGCTTGCAAAAGAATAACGTGTCACCCTTACCAATGTTAGACTGCAGTTGGTTCCGGGCGTCCACGAAGGCGTTGCTGCACTGGTCGATCCCAGCGAGCATTGCTCGGCGCTGGGCGGTGCTCGCCGAGCGGTAGCAGTCCACGGCTTCGCGGTTCGAGTGCTCGATGCTCCTAGAAAAACATTCAGAAATTAGCACAGTCGTGTTTTGTGTCGCACAAAAGAGTAGAAATTAATTAATCGCTCATATACGTCCCCACCGAGGGGCTCGAGCCTACCCTGAATTAAGGCAATTAGGCCTTAGTCTACCACGCTGGCCCAGTGCGGGTGAGTCGACTTCACACACAGATTTCATCACGATGTTTTCCTTCACCGTATGAAACGATAACCGATGGGGTAGAAAGGTTCTCTCCTGGCTTGCACGGGCCGGAAGGCGTAGTGTTGGGCGGCCTCCCACTAGGTGGGCAGATGACTTGGTGAAGGGTGCTGGGCGCCGGTGGATGCAAGTAGCGCAGGACCGTTCACGGTGGAAACCTAGGGAGACCTATGTTCAGCAGTGGACGTCTTCCGGCTGAGATGATGATGATGATGATGACGTACCTCCGTCGTTCCACAGTGTCGTGTAGATGAGCAACGTCATTGGTGGCCACGTCGGCCGTGGCGATGAGCTCCTGAGCCTGGTTCGTGAGCTGGCCCTCCGTGTCCAAATGTACTTCCACCAAGTGTTTTGCTTCTTCTTTCTCTTGGGTCGTTTCTTCTAGTTTCTGTAAAAAAATAAGAGGATAGTTAAATACGTATTCTAATGCAGCAAAGATTTACAAAACCGGTAATGGTAGATGGATAAAACACATGAAAATACGTGATGACATATGGATGAAACGCACTATGGAGTGATGAAAGATATGGATGAAACGCGCGATGATAAACAAGTGTTGAAAGATACGGATGAAAGATATGGATGAAACGCGCGATGATAAACAAGTGTTGAAAGATACGGATGAAAGATATGGATGAAACGCGCGATGATAAACAAGTGTTGAAAGATACGGATGAAAGATATGGATGAAACGCGCGATGATAAACAAGTGTTGAAATATACTGATGAAAGATATGGATGAAACGCGCGATGATAATCAAGTGTTGAAAGATACTGATGAAAGATATGGATGAAACGCGCGATGATAAACAAGTGTTGAAAGATATGGATGAAAGACACTGCCTGTAACACAGCTACTATGCTACCACAGGTTACAGAGTTCTACTGAAGTTATTGTAAAGAATTTATTTATTTATTTAAAGATATGGATGAAACGCGCGATTATAAACAAGTGTTGAAAGATACGCATGAAAAATATTGATGAAAGATGAGTATAACACATGAAGAAAATGTTAATGAAAGAGGTATTAATGTATTCTTAACTAAGTATACAAATGATGTTATTGATATTGGACTTACCGAGACAGTATGGTCGAGTTGTGACCTGGTAGCCAACAAATCGCTCTGGGTCCTCGCGTGCTGCTTCTCCAGGTCGTTAAAGATTGTCTCCATGCGTTCTCGTTCTTCCTCCATGGCTCTCTTCTTCAGCAGCAGCTCGGCGATCTCACGACGATGTTCCTCGTCTTTAAGGATCATTTCTGTGTAGTCTTCGGTTGGGAGGTATACGCCTGGAATGATATGTGTGAATGTTGTTAGCAGCTCATGATAGAATTAGGGCATGTCTACATTGGGCAAGTATGGGTTGGTAAAATGTCAGAGTAATGAGAAAGACGTTTTTAGATGAAATGTAGTTAAAAATAGAAGACTGTAGACCGATGACATTGTCTTTTAAATCATCTTTGATCTACTGGAAAAGAATATCTAAGCTAGCTTTAAATTATAAAAGAGCATCGGTGGTCTAGTGGCTAGGGCCGCTGCCTCCCGTCCGGGAGACGCGGGTTCGATCCCCACCACGTACCAATGTGTTTTCGAATTCATATGTACGTTTATTCGACTCTCTTACGGTGAAGGAAAACATCGTGATGAAACCTGCACACTCCTGCAAAGAAATTAAAAGGATGTGTGTGAAGTCGACCAACCCGCACTGAGCTAGCGTGGTCGACCAAGACCTTATCGCTCTAATTCAGGGTTGGCTCGAGCTCCTCCGTAGGGACGTATATGAGCTGTTGATGAAGTTTTCGACATGCAACATCAGAAGAAGTTCTACTGCGAAATGTTCTGTGGCCCGCACTGGGCCAGCGTGGTCGACTAAGGCTTAATCGCCCTAATTTGTGGTAGGTCGGCCTACAAAACTGAAAAATTTTATAAATTCGCGAATATTTTTTTCCCTTCATACTATTTAAATCGATCAGTTTGTATAAAAGTAAAAAAAAAAATTGATTCTTATAAGTTTTTGGAACAATTATTTGGAAATTTCTAACCACAGTTTATTAAAAAACAGATCAAAATCGTTCCCCAAAAATTTATACACAAAAAAATAAATTAAAAAAATTAATAAATAGTTTATTTCCTTTAAAGAGTACAGTCTTACATAAAATAGTTTCCGGTGTCTCCTAGTAAGCGTATACACACCTGTGTCAGGAGACACCGCTCCTCCCAAATATCTTTTTATTACAATAGACTTTTTTGTTTAGTAAAAATTAAATAAAGTATAGAAAATAAAATAAAATTAGTATACTTGGGTTACTATAGGATGAGCTCTGACAGATTAAAATTTTAAAAACTTTTTAATATTATTATTTTGTTTATTCATTTATCTATTAAGTAAAATTACATACTGTTTAATGATAAAATAAGAGGTGAAGTTACTTTTTTTAAATATTTTAGCTATTATGGTTTTTAAACTGAATATTATTTAAAAAAGTTGTTAACGTCGTATGAAAAATTTTGAAGCTGTCAGAACCCATCCTATAATAACCCGACTATAATAGTTGGTAAATGAATATATTCATTTAAGTAGGTATTTATATCTATCTATAGCTGGTTTTGCTTGATTTTGCGCGCACACCATTGTCTAATATAGTTATGTCACCATCATATTATTATGCTGCTATCGAGTATGTGTTTCCTCTTTATTTAATTTTGTTATATAACTCAATTATTTTAACTGTGCGCTTCGAGCTGTCAAAGTCGTCATGTTGGTGGCATTGAATTCACCCGCCCGCTTACTTCCTCCCCTCCTCCGGCGCCTATCAAAACGGATACCAAACATACCAACATGCAAATATTATGACGTTGACAGGCGCACAGTTATAAAAATTGGGTTATATCTTAGCGAGAAATGTTTAAGGAGATAGTGTTATATCCATGTACTAACTACCTGTATTTGTTCAAATTACTGTATACGCTATCAGCTGTTGTTTCTCCATAATAAATAAAATACAATAAAATAAAATGGAACGTTCAGCTCCATTCACTCACCGTTCTTCTCCCTCGCAGCCGCCAGCTCCCTCTTCAGCTTGTCCACTTCTTCTGCGAACTCCTTCAGTATCGCCTGCTTGGTTAACTTCTGGTTGACCTCGGGCTTGTTCTGGATGTTCTTCGCCCGGTTGGCGTACTCCAGAGTGCTCATGGTCTCCTCCAAGTCCTTGTGTCCGGGTGATATGGTCGCTATTATGGACGTTTTAGTGCGACCGCCTAGAGATTCTTGTAGGATGCGTGTTAGTTTTGATTCTCTGGAAAGGAGGGAATATACACAGTTTTTTTAAATTCATTAATCGAAATATTTCAAGTTCCAGATAACAAATAGAAATAATTTTTCAAGTATCTTGCTCAGAAACAAAGTTGATGGTTAAACAGAGAGGTCTGACGAGACATGTGACGTCATATGTCATGTTGGCCATACATTCGCTATAGAAAATTTTGTTTTTGTAAGAGGGACAGATATATTTGTTTAATAATATCGTATCGCCGTGTGGTGACGGCAGAGTAGAATACATTAGTCACCAACCCCTGCTCTTCCCGTGGGTGTCGTAAGAGGCGACTTAGGGACTACACATTGAACAGGGAACGGGCAGCAGCGCTCTCTGATACAGTAACCTTTTAATCTGCGATCTCCAACCCGCCTGCCAAGCGTGGAGATTATGGCAAAACCCAACACAAGTGGAGGAGGCTCATAGTCCAGCAGTGGACTGCAACGGGCCGTTGATGTTGATGTTGAATATTGTATCTAGTTTGTTTTTCGATCAATTTCGATTCTGTTTTGACTGTCAGTATTCTATTTTTGTTTAATTTCAGAGATATTGCCTATTAGAGTCAAAGGCTACGAGGGCTAATGAAGTTATGATATCGCGTACCTGTAGGGTATGTGGGGGTGTTTCTCCACCAGCGCGGTGATGACGCGCCCGAGCGTCAGCAGCGACTGGTTGATGTTCACACACTCCCGTGCGCGCTCCTGCGGAATTAGATAATGCGTTAAATATATAAAAGAAACAATTACATGTATACATGGTTTCAAATAGAGTCGAATATCAAGCTAGTATGCTGTCATAGAGCGTCGGTGGTCCGGGAGACGCGGGTTCGATCCCCACCACGTACCAATTTGTTTTCGAATTTAGAATTTGTACGTTCATTCGACGCTCTTACGGTGAAGAAAAACATCGTCATGATGAAACCTGCACACTCCTGCGAAGAAATTCAAAGGTTGTGTGTGATGTCGACCAACCCGCACTGGGCCAGCGTGGTCGACTATGGTCTAATCGCTCTAATTCAAGGTAGGCTCGAGCCCCTCGGTGGGGACGTATATGAGCTGTTGATGATGCTGCCATGGAGATCCTACTCGCAACAATAAAAAATTATCAAAATATATACACTCACCGGCACATCTAACCGCCCACCCTTCATTTCAGGGAATACTCGTGATTCTTTATAATTCTATTAGTTACAGCTGATGTTAGTTAAAAAGTAGTTAATTTAACGTTTATTTAAGTGTGTTTAATTTATCGTAAAATTATCAATAAAACAATTGAAATACAAGGGTGGGCGGTTAGATGTGCCGGTGAGTGTATATATATTCATTAATGAAGATGTGGACACAGTATAAAAATACTGCCCTATGATATGGGGTCACATCACAACTACTATTTTGTTTATACATTCTACTATGGCAAAAGCATAATTTTATTGAGGGAAGTCCCGAAATAAACCTGAATCTAAAGACTACGTAGGATATCAGAGCTAAGACTTCACGCATACCTTCTTAGCGGGGTTGTCAGAGCCGGCCTTGCTGATGTTCTCGGACCCGGCCAGGTCTACTAAGTTGAGTTTCCCGATCTTCACCAGCTCCTCGCCTTTTTGATTGTTTTCTTTGATGTGGACCACGATCGTGAACACTGTGTGTGAGCGACTGCGAATAGAAATCATCGGAATCGTACAGTGCAAGACAGAATGCGCCGTTTGTGGTAACAGCCTCCGTGGGCGAGTGGACGAGATTTTGACGCCCATTACGGAGGTTCCGGGGTCGATTCCCAGTGGGGACGCTGTCAAGAAAAACTCTTTGTAAGACTTTCCCCAGTTTGGTTAGGACATTGCAGGCTAAATCACCTGATTGTCCGAAAAGAAAGATGATTCCGTGCTTCGGAAGGCACGTTAAGCCGTTGGTCGCGGCTACTATCTAGTCCTTACTTGAGCCATGTCAGTGGCGTTTGGCGGCTCTATAACACTGACACCAGGGTTTGTGAGGTCGGTTATCGACCTTACAACCCACACATGACGACGACGACGAGTGGATTGGTATACTGACATTAGTTCGTGAGTCCTTATTCACCTTTTAAAGATTAAAAAAAGGGACCGGATATAGCCATTCTAATATTAGAGCTGTCAAACATCGAATTTGAACGTTATGGACGCGTCGATTGCACAATTTTAGAGAGCACGTAAAACATCCGACTTAAAAATCTCTTTGACAGCTATGCCCTTATTTTAGGTTATCATTCATTCAAAATGATATCATTCGTTCTTTTGAACTTCATCACCTCTCTTTCATTGGTCATAAAAACGATAAGGATGGCTGGATTTTAAAATTTCCCGAATTGGGGCCACTTATCATCAGTTGAGACATACGCTACGCTACATCAAAGCAGCTCTAGAAATTCTATAGGTTAAATAATAAACTCAATACAATAAAAAAATGCTTTCTAAAATCTCAATGTCTAATATCTACCTACATACAAGCTTTATATGAATTTTAGCTAACCTATATGTTAATTTATTTTTGTCTACTTAAATACGGTTAAACATATGATGTATATTTTAAGTACTGACAACATTTTTTTATTTGTACAGTGAAAAATATATATTATGAAGTCATATTTTTCTACAGAATGTCTATGCTTCCTCATACTGATAAATTAATTGCAGAAACCAACCCAAATGTCATGTTACAATAATAATTTAGAAGCTTAGTTTGGAAGATTTGGCTTGTTGTATCTGTTTTAATTTAGCTCTATACCGATTATGCGTTTATGCCAAGAAACCGAATTGAGATTCCGGGTTCGATTCCCGGTGAGGAGACTGTCAAGCAAAAATCTCTTTGTGAGACTTTCCCCAGTTTGGTTAGGACTTTAGGACTTTGCAGACTGAATCACCTGATTGTCCGAATAGAAACATGATTCCGTGCTTCGGAAGGCACGTTAAGCCGATAGTCCCGGCTACTATCTAGTCGTTACACGAGCCAAGTCAGTGGCCTTAGGCGGCTCTATAACACTGACACTAGGGTTTGTGAGGTCGGTTGTCGACCTTACAATCCACACGATGAAGAAGAAAAAGAAGGCCGACTTGATAACAGAGGAAACATACACAAACATTATAAAATGAGTACTGACTCAAACAGACTTACATCTGATTAGTATTGGGATGGTTGCTGCAATATTCAAATTATTATTGTTTAGTACACCGTATAAGATTTTATAAAATTCGGTATTTCTAAAAATACTAAAGTATCGATAATAAAGATCGTCCACTTTTTTAATATATTTAGTTTTTTCGGAGTTATGTTTTTTTTTCAGTGGCGCTAGTGCGAAGTCAGGTAGCCCCTTAAGCATGCATACCTAAGTTTTTTAGCTTATGTGCGGCGAAACAGAATGTTGATGAAAACTATACCTGTTCATAAATTCATACCCTTAGTAAAAAATTAACAATATAGTTTGAACATATTACGCTGGACAAAGACAAATCATTTTCATAAGGGTTTTTAAAATTTTTAACTAATGATGTGGAGTCTGTGAGGCCCCTCTCTATTTTGATTACTGTGAATGGACACTTCCCCGCGCCCCCGCGTACGGACGTTATAGTAGCTTATTAGACTTTAAGTGAATCAAGTCAATTAAGACTGAAAAAATGTCTTTTATATACGAGGAGGGATCAAAAAGTAATGAGAACGACTACTCCTTGGTAAGAAAAAAAAATACTGGCAGGCATAGCTCAGATACATATTTGTAATATTAATAAAGAAAAAAATCTTCGATTCTCTTTTGTTTTTTTCTGAATGTAGTCATTTGTTTGCTTCGTGTCGGAACGTGTTCTCGAAAATGGAGAAAAACGAAGTGCGAGCCGTTATTAAATACCTCTGTTTAAAAAAGTTAACGACTCAAGAGATTCATTGCGATTTGGAGGCAACATTAGGAGAGTCTCCGTTATTAAATACCTCTGTTTAAAAAAGTTAACGACTCAAGAGATTCATTGCGATTTGGAGGCAACATTAGGAGAGTCTGCTCCGCCGTATTCTACTGTCGCAAGGTGGGCTTCTCAATTTCGAGTAGGGAGAACGAGCACGGAAGACGAACATCGTTGCGGCCGTCCATCGACGTCAGTCACCCAAGAAAATGTTGCGAAAGTCGAGAAAATTGTATTGAGCGATCGAAGAGTTACCATCCGATACTTACCTAATTCAAGAAACGGGCATTTCATATGGAAGTATTCAATCCATATTGAAACAATCTTTGAATATGAGAAAAGTTTCCGCAAGATAGGTGCCGAGAATGTTAACCGACAGTCAGAAACAAAATCGACTTGACATTTCGAAGATATTGTTGGACAAGTTTCAAGAAGATTCTGAGAACATTTTGTCTCGTTTCGTAACAATGGACGAAACATTTTGATCCTGAGACAAAACAGCAATCTTCGCAATGGTAACGGCCATCATCACCGACCCCGAAGAAGTTTCGTGCCGTGGCATCGGCTGGCAAGGTTATGGCCTCAATATTTTGGGACTCAGAAGGGATATTGTTGATTGATTACCTGGAGCGTGGAACCATTATTACAGGCCAATATTATGCAGCTTTAATTCCCAAGTTGAGGAATGCCATCAAAGAGAAAAGGAGAGGGAAACTTCGAAGGGGCGTGCTGTTTCATCACGACAACGCACCCGCGCACAGGTCGGCAGTTGCGATGGCTGCCATTCAGCAAGCTGGCTTCGAATTGGTTGACCACCCCCCTTATTCACCAGATAAAAATCGCTAGGCGCCAGGCCTAGCGATTTTTATCTGTTCCCCAAATTGAAAGAATACTTAAGGGGAAACAGGTACGAAGACGATAACGAGGTGATGGATGCCGTGGAGAGCTTTTTGCAGGACCAAGACAAAATTTTTTTTTTTAAAGGGATTGAAGCCTTGGAAAAGCGCTGGGGACTCGGTGTGTAGTAGAGTAAATTATTAAGTTATCAATAGTAATTATATTCTATTTCATTCTCACTACTTTTTGATCCCTCCTCGTGCGTTTGTATTTATGATTCCAAAAAATCATAAATTTAGACTTATTTATGTACTTGATGTTTTTTTTATTGTTTATAGTCCAAAGCCACATTTGCATAAATATTCAACTCGCGCATTTTGATTAATATTCCTAAATATGCCTAAGCGTAACAGGAGTCTGACAGACCCCACGTCAACGATAATGTTCCACTCTTTTCATGTCTCCAGTCAAAGGTTAAGGCCTGATAAGTGGCAATAGAGGATCGGACTGTTCCTAAATTTACCACATTTTATTAATTATTTTTAAAATATAGATTAATAAATAGCAGACGATTCGCGAAGAAACAGAATCGGTTGAAAAACGAATTTACAGTGATTTTTTAAAGTTTCAATTATGTCTGTCTCTTTCAATAACGATTTTTTTGTATGGAGATTATATGGCGTTACTAACAAATGACGTCACAAGTGCGTATGTGCCTCTCTGTCTAATCTTGAATTTAAAACCTTTATAACTCGGTCAATTTTAAAGATAGAGCAAAATTTTTTTTTGTGTTCGATAGCAGATACTAAGATGTTTGGATTTATAAAATAAAAAAAAGTAGTCCGATACCCTATTTCCTAGCTCAGTGATAGTCAGGCTAAACACTAGACCCTCTGGGCTAGTCATCAGGCTATCTACTAGAATCTAGATTAACAAGGCCTACGAATATCTTACCTGGATTGTGAATTCATGAGTGTGGACGCGACCTTCTTGCGTTCTTGCCCGCGCGCCATTATCTCGTATACTTCATTTTTGTTGTATACCTGGTCAACATAATAAATAAATATAATGGTGCTCTGGAAGATATAGCAATGAGGTGCTATGCTAATGTATTTAAATATATTATTAAACTCAACTCGTTAGTTTTTAGAAAGGTGCATTTTAGACAACTACCCAGCTAATAGGTAATATGCATTAAAAAATACTAGTTTTTTTCATAGTTCATATTAAAGTATACAAAAATAGAATACAAAAGTCAAAACAGAATCGAAATTGATCGAAAAACAAACAAGCTATACAACATTATTAAACAAATATATCTGTCCCTCTTACGAATACACAATTTTCTATGGCGGATGTATGGCCCGCGTGACATGACGTCACATGTCACATCGGACCATTAACTTTGAAGCCTTTTAATTTTGTTTCTGAGCAAGATATTTGAAAAAATAGTTTTTATGTGTTTATCTGGAACTTGATATATGTGTATTGTCACTTCTATGTGCTAAAGCTGATCTTCAGATGTCATTTCAGTCTAGCCGAAACTCTCAAGGTATATGAACGGGATTTGTAGATAAGTATCATGATTACAAGAGATATTAAAATGGATAACATGCTTTGAAGAGCGTCGGTGGTCTAGTGGCTAGGGTCGCTGCCGCTGGGAGACGCGGGTTCGATCCCCTTTCGAATTTATAATTCATATGTACGTTTATTCGACGTTCTCACGGTGAAGGGAAACATCGTGTTGAAACGTGCACGCTCCTGCGAAGAAATTCAAATGTTGTGTGTGAGGTCGACCAACCGGCACTGGGCCAGCGTGGTCGACTAAGGCCTAATCGCCTTAATTCAGGGTAGGCTCGAGCCCCTCGGTGAGGACGTATATAAGCTGTTGATGATGATTACTCACAGTGATCTCCTCTAGCCCATTAACGATGGTGGAACCCTTCCTGTTGACGTCTTCATAGATGCGCAGTTTGGAGTTGTCCAGCGAGGGCGAGAGCAGGTCACACAGCTCTTCATTGTACAGCTCCAGGTACGACACTCGCACGTTGTACTCAGTGTTGGAGATGCGCAGTTCGTCGAACAACTGGCTGAGGGCGCGCGGGATTATGCCGGCTAGGGGATCCTGGAGACGGAATTTCATGTTAAAAACAAATCACACTAAAACACTTTTCATCAAAAAAATTTAAACACCTTGCAAGTTTATGTTTTGTAAGGAATAACAGAAAAATGTGTATGTTTAGGAATATATTATGTCAAATGTCGTTTAATACTGAGTAATGTGAGGTTTTCAAATCCTATGGGATGTATATTCCTAAATATACACATTTTTCTGTTATTCCTTACAAAACATAAACTTGCAAGGTGTTTCGATTTTTTTGATGAGAAGTGTATTATAAATGTGTAAATATATTTGGATGTTTGTTCCGCCTTCACGCAGTACTTAACGGATTTGGAAGAAATTTGGAATGGAGATAGGATTTTATCTTTTAGTTGAGACACTTCTTTTAAGCAAAAGATGCTTGTTTTAGAAGGCCCCAAAGATACCAAAGAAGCAAAACTATACCATACGACATTGGAATACGCGGTACAAAGATGTTTTATATGGCTCTGTTTGTAAAAACGTCGAAAGTAAGCTTCAATGTACAGCAGCGACATCTGCCTGTCTGTCGTCGTCTGTCAAAATTTATTAGGTGCTATGTTTTAGCGGGCTTTGCTTACTCTTCTTGACTATTGTAGTTCATTGTCTAGTCTCTTCACTTACATTTTGCCAAGTGGTCCCCTCGCCGGAGCTCTCTCCGACCATAGTGTGCGTTTTGCCGGTGCCGGTCTGTCCGTAAGCGAACACTGTGCAGTTGTAGCCGGCCAGGACCTCGGCTATGAGAGGACTCACCACCTCCTTGTACACTTCCACCTGGATAAGAAACAAGTTTTAGTTCTAGTTTAGTTTTAGTTTCGATTCGGGATGTCATGCTCTAATTCTAATTTTAAAATCCAGCTATCCTTTTCGTTTTTATGACTAATGAAAGAGAGGTGATGAACGAATGATATTAATTTGAACGAATGATAACCTAAAATAAGGACATAGCTGTCAGTTTAAGAGAATTTTAAGTCGCATGTTTTAAGTGCTCTCTAAAATTGTGCAATCGACACGGCCATAAGGTTCAAATTCGATGTTTGACAGCTCTAATATTAGAATGGTCATCTCCTGTCCCTTTTCAAAGGTAAAAAGGACAGACTAAATTAAATTAAGGATTAGAGCGTGACAGTGTGAATCGGGGCCATTTTGTATGTAAAGACAATCTACTCTAACAGTTAGGCAAAAAATATATCAATTTAATATCAAGCTTTCACTTTCGATGAAGCATCGAAAGTGAAATGTCTAGTTTTGACGTTTCATGTTTCACTACTGATGTGCCTTTTTGGCGAAAGTCAAATCTACCCGGTTCGCTTTCATCGGACATCGTTCATTGTTCATCGCGATGAATGATAAATGAAGCGTGTAGACAGCCGCCGCGGCAGTCATTTATTCATTTGTTTAGTGTTTCTTCTTATTTTAAAATACAATGACATGGTTTTGAAATGGTGTAGGTAATATACCTATAAAATAATCATAGAATATTTTAGCACCATGAATGATTTTGGAAATAACGATTCAAGATCAAGAAATTTCAAAACACACTACCTGTTGCCGCGACATCATAAGAAAAATGCTCACACATTTATTCCCTTTATTTTGCGTCTAAGCAAGTGAACGGGGCATGGTCACAGGTGCTGTGTTTGTTGACCTCTCAGCAGCGTATAGCACAGTAAATATAAAAAAAATACTGTCTAAAGTATCGAGTGCCACAAACGACCCCACTTTCGTGTCACTGTTAAGTGAGCTTCTTCGTAACAGCCGCTTCTGCGTCCACTTACACGGAAAGAAGAGCAGATAGCGCTGTCAGAAAAACGGCCTTCCCCAAGGAAGCGTCCTAGCACCACTTTTATTCAACGTCTATACGAATGATCAGCCCCACTACCCTAACACTCGGCGATATATCTAGGCCGATGATCTTGCACTAACTTGCCAAGATAAGACCTTCGAAAACGTGGAAAGTACACTGAACCTTGCCTTGGAAAGCCTTCATAAATACTACGAGCATAACACTCTAAGGCCCAATCCAAGCAAAACCCAATCGTGTGCTTTCCACCTACGTAACCGGGAGGCAAACAGGGAGCTGAACATTTCCTGGAAAGGCGTCGCCATCCAACACTGTAACTTTCCTAGATACCTGAGAGTGACACTGGACCGCTCTCTGACTTACAAAACCCACTGCAGAAACACAAAACAAAAAGTTAGTTCCCGCAATAACCTACTGCGCCGTCTCTCCTCCACCAACTGGGGAGCAAACCCAAAGGTTATGCGCACTACAGGACTAGCTCTGTGTTTCTCAGCAGGAGAGTACGCGTGTCCAGTGTGGGCTAGGTCAGCACATACCAGAGAGGTGGACGCAGAGCTGAACGACACCTGCCGCATAGTGACTGGCTGTCTTAAACCAACCCCGGTCGGTATGATGTTTCCTCTTGCGGGAATAGCTCAACCCAGAGTCCGTAGAGAGGTGACATGTTCGCTTGAAAAACAAAAACAGGAAAGTGATCCGAGACACCCACTCTACGGGCTTTCCCCCGCCGCAGGTCGGTTGCGAAACCGCAAAAGCTTCCTGCGATCTACGCAGCCTACCGACCAAAACCCTACTGACGTGAGGTGCAGGCTTTGGGCAAGCGAGTATCCACATTCACTGTACCCCCCCAACGAAAATCTGCCTCCAGGCTATAAGGAACCTTGGCCAACCTGGAGAAGTCTAAATAGGCTGAGGAACCAGGTTGGTCGAAGCAAAGATAACCTGTGTCGGTGGGGGTACTCAAGTAGCGCAGACACCAGCTGTGAATGTGGAGAACCCTTGCAAACCATGCTACACCTCACTAACTGTCCCGTGTGCCCGACCACCTGCTCACGTGAGGACTTACTTGTCAGTAACCAGAGGGCTACCACGGTAGCCGCTTTCTGGGCAAGTAAGATTTAGCCCGTGTTCTAAGAAGAAGAAGAAGAAGCGTCTAAGCACATGAAGTCGTTCACTGTTCATCATTCACTGCCTTGCATCGAAAATGAATCAATTTGGATGAACCGTCTAATATCGCCTTCAGGAAACGAGTTCTGAATACAAAGGTGCGTGAGGTAGGGAGACCCACTATCGCCAAAACTGTTCTCGACCGTACTAAATGTAGTTTAATGAAATGTAAGCAAATATTGTAGCTTCTCTTATCGTTTTTCGCGGAACAAGGTCTAGAATTTTCAGAATGAGCTGAAACTGAATAATATTCAGTAACTGCACATCATCATCATCATCGACATCAACATCAACGGCCCGTTACAGTCCACTGCTGGACTATGAGCCTCCACTTAAGTGTTTGGTTTTGCCATAACCTCCACGCTTGGCAGGCGGGTTGGAGATCGCAGATTAAAAGGTTACTGTATCAGAGAGCGCTGCTGCCCGTTCCCTGTTCGATGTGTAGTCCCTAAGTCGCCTCTTACGACACCCACGGGAAGAGTAGGGGTTGGTGAATGGTGACAAATGTATTCTACTCTGCCGTCACCACACGGCTAACCACACGGCACGTCACCAAACTGCACATCACCAAATGAATATGTAGGAACATCTCACACACAGCCGGCAATCTTATCCTAAACTACAGAAATATAGTGCTACTAATCTGGGCTTGAGCCTGAGCGTCGGTAGTCTAGTGGCTGGGGCCGCCGCCTTCCGGGTTCGATCCCCACCACGTACCAATGTGTTTTCGAATTTAGAATTCATATGTAAGTTTATTCGACGCTCTTACGGTGAAGGAAAACATCGTGATGAAACCTACACACTCCTGCGAAGAAATTAATTAGGTTGTGTGTGAAGTTGACCAATCCGCACTGGGCCAGCGTGGTCGACTAAGGCCTAATCGCCCTAATTCAGGGTAGGCTCGAACCCCTCGGTGGGGACGTATATGAGCTGTTGATGATGATGAATCAGAGCCTGTATTATGGGTATCATGCAGCTGATACATGACATATGACTCTCCGAATCTCCGGAATGACCTCCCGCCGCCTCTTCGCAGTTTAAAGTCGGAATTTTTGTTTAAAATTAAATATAAAGTACATCTACTGGCAGCCCAAACTAAAGTAAGTTAGTAAGTTAAAATTAAATAAAATTGTATTGATAAATTAAATTGAATTGAAATTGATCGAATTAATTAAGTACGAGTATATCTATCAAGGTCTTTCATTTTTATTTATTTATTATTTTTGACAAGCTTATTTTACACTGTTATACGTTTATGTTTATTTATGGTATCTATTATTTATTACATATTATTTGTATGAATTATAATTTAAAAAATATATTATGTATTTAAAGATTTAAATATACATGTGTATGTATCTGTTATGTAAATATATATATATACATGTGTTTATTTTATTATTGATTTTATCGCCCTCTACATCCACCACAAGGGGCCCACAGAATACCAGCGTCGCGGTCTGCACGATCGCGACATAAGCTGAGTGCGGTCCTTTTATTTTGACGTCGCGGCACATTCCAGTAGCACTAATGATTACCATTGTATCCATTCTATGTTTGTGTTGTGGCGTAAAAATAATAAATGTTTCTTTCTTTCTTTCTTTCTTTTCTTTCTTATATATATGGATACCATAGTTATAAAGAACATAACATTCGGAAACGAGGTATGTATGTATGTATGTATGTATGTCTAATGGGGGACGCCTGCGACGGAGCGCAGACAGGTGACCTGCTCTGTTTGAAGAACTATTTCACCCCTAATTCCCAGCTCGGTTGTCGCCCTTTGGACTCGCGGTGCATCGGACATTTATCCCCCGTTCCCTCGCTCTCCCCGGACGAGTTCTGCCCCCACACGTCTCCTCTACCACCGCTCCAGGTAAGCGCTTGCCAATTCACCCCAGACAGAAAGGGGTAGTCAAAGTCAAAATAATTTATTTCCATAGGATGTTATTACATCACTTAGATCCGCCATTACATTTTTTGGGTGAGTTCACTAACACAATGGCGGTACCGCTCCGTAGGAAGGGAACCTGAAGATTCCCCTTCCCGGAGTTCTCCCCCGCCCCCGTCTGATGTTCCTCGGTAGTGCTCCCACACACCCTTAGCGTGGGATCCTCCGGATCGCATGGTGTCACAGAAACAAGGTAATGAATGACAAGTGCCCATCACATGAATGTCTGCCCTGGGCGAGATTCAAACTTGCGACCATGTGCTTTGACGTACTACCGACTAGGCTACCGAGACGGAAAAAAGCTTGCATTAAAGTTAATCTATTACGAAAATCAGCACACTAAAATCTAGCCTCATCACAGATAGATGACTCTTGACTCTTATGTTTTTATATTTCTGTATACGCCGTGTGGTGACGGCAGAGTAGAATACATTTGTCACCAACCCCTACTCTTCCCGTGGGTGTCGTAAGAGGCGACTTAGGGACTACACATTGAACAGGGAACGGGCAGCAGCGCTCTCTGATACAGTAACATTTTAATCTGCGATCTCCAACCCGCCTGCCAAGCGTGGAGATTATGGCTTAACCCTCCACTTAAGTGGAGGAGGTTCATAGTCCAGCAGTGGACTGTAACGGGTCGTTGATTTGATTTTGATAAAATCAAGTTTTCCTGTTTTTGTTTCCGTTTGGTATCAATAAAGTATATTTGTATTGTATGATTGTAGTAATTTTTTTTAGTTAATGTCTTTCTTATTTTCGTGCTTCAAAAGGCATGTTAAGTCATTTGTTACACTTACTATCCTTACTAATATTATAAACGCGTAAGTTTGTAAGTATGGATGTATGTTTGTTAATCTTTCACGCAAAAACTACTGGATGGATTGGGATGAAATTTATAATAGAGATAGTTTGTACCCTGAATTAACACACAGAATACTTTTTACGGGAAAAAGTCTTATTCCCACGGGAAAATCTTACACAACGCGAGCCGCGGGCGGACCGCTAGTCTTAATATAATGTTTTGGATGGCAGCATATAGGTTTCTGAACAAGAAAAAGTAAATGACAGCTTTGTAGCCCAGGTGGTAGTGTATCTGCCTCCGACGCACAGAGTCGCGGGTTCGAATCCCGCCCAGGGTAAACATTCGTGTAATGAGCACTTGTGTTTGCCTTGTGTCTGGTTGTTGTTTATCTATATAAGTATGTATTTATCTATTTATGTAATGTATATCAGCTGTCTGGTACCCATAGTACAAGCTCTGCTTAGTTTGGGATCATATGGCCGTGTGTGAAGATGTCCCCACATATTTATTTATTTAGTTAGCCACCTATTTTTCCTGTAAAACTTATCACTTTAATATAGTTCTAGATTAGCATAAAAATGATACCTGTGGAACATTAGGACCAAAAGCCCGGTCGAATGTGAACTTCTTGTTGTTGTGGGCAGACTGGTGGAACTGTTTCACATGCACCTCCCGACCGTTCAGCACGTCCACCACACTGTGGGATCTGATGGCTCGCTCACGGGTATTTAGGGGCCTGTGAAAAAATATACTGATTAATTAGTTTGTTCCTTGGTGACTAAAAATTCATTAAAATTAGGAGCTATTTTACAAATTGGCCTTGGCAACAGACTAAATCTTTTCATTGAAAATTTAGATTTTTTTGCAATACAAGATGTCAATCAAGCTAGCACTTAAGCAAGGCTTTGCATCATTTAACTAAGATGATGTAAATCTAAGTCAATTTTATATTTTAAAAAAATTACCTGTTAACAATACTATTTACCTAATATTATACACTTCTCTGACTACTTGTTCACTTGAACAAATCAAAATGGAAAACAGATGATTGAAATAATTTTCATGTTTATTTGCTTTTATATTTCTATGAGAATCTAAATTAAATGAAAT
Organism: Carpatolechia fugitivella; assembly: GCA_951230895.1. Lineage (NCBI taxonomy): Eukaryota > Metazoa > Arthropoda > Insecta > Lepidoptera > Gelechiidae > Carpatolechia > Carpatolechia fugitivella. Next base: position 17,926,070 of record OX579649.1, read on the forward strand.
TTATTAAAACTACAATATTATTAATACCAACACAAAAAAGACATAGAACTCGAGTCGACGGCCGCTTAATTGCTAGCAAGAATTATTCAGTCAGAGTTGTAGATATGTCAAAGCTACCTAGCCAATACTATCAAGACTACTTGTTCATGGTTATGTATATAATGTATACCAGAGTGGTAATAAAGCAGACGCAGACTTGGAAGACGGCTAGCCTTTTGTTAATGTTCACTTTGTTTCTTCGTGGTCATCAAAATGCCTCTATTGAAGAGTGATTTCAAGTTATGGCCTCTTGACCATGGAGGTGTGCGAGTGTGACTATATTATGGTTTGAGTCCCTTGCTTTCTGTGTGAAATGGTGGATACTTACTTATCATTCTGTTTAATATTGATTTGATTATGAAATTGTACAACACATTTACATCTTCAAAATCTAGGTCAAATTATTAATTTATAACTGAAATAGGCTTTTACACAAGATTAATTTTTGACTTGTGATTATTAATAAAGGGTTTATGGTAGGGTTTTGCAAGATCTGGCTGCAAAAATGCGTTTGGAATCTAGAGAGTCATGCTATTATTTACATCAAGATATTAAGTAAATTCTATAAAAATATTATGTTCGAGAAGCTTATAAGTGTTTTATAAACATTTAATTAACTATACAAAGGAGTTTTATTAAGTAATTATTGGTAAAACAGTAGAAATGTTTATATTAAATAATGGCTTACCTTAGTCGAACAAAAACTTGAATGTTCTGATTTTTGTCCTTCTTGATGCTTCCCGAAAACGACGCCATTTCGACACGACACTCTTCACTATTTTACGAATAAACTATTCACTTAAAATGTTGTTTTACACAATAAAATCACCAAAAATTCAATAACATGGAAAAAATCGTTGAGAAATCGTTGGCGTTCAACGAAATTTAAATTTCAGACAGTCGGTCGGTGTTGCTAGCGCTTAATAAAAAGTACCTTTTTTTATGGCTTCTGCATTTAGCAATTTAGCCAGTGTCGAGTAATCAGCTTATCACGGTATCTGTTATGTGTTGGAATGGAACAGTTATAGTACTTATTAGGCTGGACGCACACGCCCGGTTTCCTGATCGGGATTCAGATTCGGAAACCTGAATGCTCCGCTTACATACAAAACATTCAATAAGACGTGTGGCGTGTGTCTTACTATTTTCGAAAGGAAAAAAACCTGACGTTCGTTTAATATAAATAAAAAAATCTATAAATAACCCTCCTTCTAAAGCAGTCGGCTAAAAAATGTGTTGATGACGGTTGAAACCGAGCATGTGCGGCCAGCAAGCCCTTAATCTGCTAAAAAAATGAAATAAAAAAATGATTGTTAAATATCTATTATAATACGCTTTATCACATTAGATAGATTTAAGTGTGAGTAAGCCAAACTCTTCTCATTTATGATTAAAATTTCACGAATCTTTCAGTAGAATTTGAATTTTTAAGTTTTTTCTCATTTTTACGTAAAGAAAAACAAAAGCGTCGTCGTCCAACATTTGCTTTTTTTTCTTATGTATTTATTACTTAGAGTGTTGTTTTACTATAAAAGCATGTCTCCGTGATAGAAGCTCTGTTTCTGAATTCTAACGGGCCCCGTAAACGGTCAAACGGTTTGATTCAAACACGTAAAGTTTGGTTTGACTCAAACCATTTTGATCGTTTACAAAGGTGGTTTGAACGGTTTGTCAAACATTTACGTGTTTGAAGCATGTTTGATGCAATTTCATATTAAGCGTCATCGTATTGGGAGCAATCCTGTAATGATGACGTCTTTTGTAATTATTAGTTTTTAATAAATAAACAAATTTTGTTGTGTTTGACGCGTCAGAAGTGTAATTACGACAGCGTACAGAATCAGACTGCGCAGAGCCGTTTGACAAACCGTTCAAACCGACCTCAAACGGTTTGATCAAACACGTAAGGTTTGAGTCAAACCGTTTGACCGTCTCCGGGGCCCTTAAGAGCTGTTTAAATTTTAGCTCTTTCACGAAGCTACAAGTAAAATTCGAAGTACATTGCGTAGACGATTAGATAAAACGATAAGCGCTTACAGTTTAGGCGAATTGGCTACGCAATGTATAACAAATTGTAACTTGTTGCTTCGTGAAACGGGGTCCTGTTAATAAATACCAATGACATGTCATTGATAAATACTAACTAGTATTATTTTAAATGGCAATACTTTTTGCTTGTTTACACTCTGTTCTACGCAGTGAAAATCACATGTTTCACAACTATAAACCTTAAAAGGACATAAGAAATACCAGCGTATAACGAAACGTGTAAATAAAGCGGAAAATTAAAACAAAATCTTTGGAAAGCACTGACGCGAAGTTTAAGTTTTTCAGGAGTGGTGGTGGTATGTAATTAAAACGAAAATATGTAATTGAATTTTGTATTAAAATATTACAATCAGTATAAACTTAGAACTAAGATATTTACAACCTATTTACATAACTTTATGTAAGTAAGTATACTTTCATGCGGTGAGCAGAGCATACAATTTATTTAATGTACATTTCATAACAAATATCGTTTAATACTTTTGTCATGTTTACGTTTACATTAATAAATTCACACATTCTTTATAAATGTTTTGGAAACCAACATTTTTACAGACTTCCTTTACTTGTTTCTGGGTTTGTTTTAAAATAAATAAGGCCCTAAAATAAGTTTTTTTTCATACATTTCCAACCAGTAGGTTTATTATAACGATACACTGTATAAAACTATAATTTGGTACATAATTATGTTGTTGAACAAAATATCAATTTACGCGTCTAAAAAAAGCTAAGACTTTTTAGGTACTACGCAATACTTTGTACAGTCAACGGCACGTTGAGCGCAACATTATGAACACTGCCCTTCCTGCTACGGTATAAAGGTTGTTCAATAAGCTTGACGTACGAGATCGACTGTACAAAAATAAAAAAGTATTACAGATCATTCGAGTTATTATTGTATCATCCAATAGTAGATTGTATGTCAGGAAAGCAGTCTAGAATCCTTTGCTCAACTTTGGATTTAAACATTTTCCGAGCGCTTTCACGGTAAAAAATACTTTGCTCCCTTGCCTGCCATACAGTCTACTATTGAGTAATTCAGTCAGAGATAAAATAACTTTACTATGAACGATTTGTAGTATAGTTGACAATTCGCAAGACGAGTATATTTTTACACAATGAGAATCACAATATAACTTGAGGCAAAAATTATTGGTAACACTGTTTGTTTATAAAATATTGGTTGATAAATTAAATGAGTACGTCACTAACGGACACGCACACGACATTAACGGATTTATTGAAAGACTAACTTTTGTATTAAAAACAAAATGCTTTATTCTTCTAATTTCGAAGTTTAAACTTGGAATTGGATTTTCACCTTACATGAACTGTAAGAGCTTGGTTTGGGTGCCAAAACCAAAGATATTCTTCGATTTTTAAAGAGTTTGTGTTTGTACTAAAAACATCTTGTGTCCTGGGTCTTGGAAATGGACAAAAACCAATGAATACTTCAAGTTTTCTTTAGGCGCCGCCGCAATAAAAACATACCTACAGTATGCGATTTTAAGAATTTGAACTTAGTTTTTGTACTTAAACTTGGCCGAGACGCAATCTTCATTTGACTATGAACGCTTCGGGCGCCAAAACAAAAATAAGCCTTATTTTTAAAATACTAAAAACAGATCAGACTTGGCGCGGCTTGTATCTTGTAATTGGATTTGATGATGAACCTATGTACGATGAATACTTCGAGCTCGGCTTCGGGCGCCACATAAGAAAATGTCTACGAAAGCGGCTCTAAGCGTCTTGAAATTTAATCTTGCTTGACGATCAGCGCTTCGGGCTCGCTTCGGGTGCCACATTAAAAAATAAAGTCTTCTATTTTTAAACTTGAGAATCAGGCTCGATTTACACGACAATAAAAAATAAAGTCTTTGATTTTTAAAATTTGAACTAAGAACAGGTCAGATTCTATGCGGCTTCTTCTGCGGCGACACTATCTTGAGCATCGTGACGATGGGCGCTTCAAACGCCACTGATACGACCAGCGCTAGTGCGAACGAGATCACTGTTAAACCCAGGAACAGGACGAACTGTGGACAAGAGAAAGAATTAAAAAACGTTCAAAAATGTACTTATGGTTGTAACGAGGCATTCGTCCTCTTTCCTGTTTTATGACTGGCAACCTTTCTTGCTGGCAGTTTTATCTTTCATTTTCAAAATTAGATTTCTTACGTTTCGATTTTGTCTTTTTTCTGTTAAATTTTTCACTTCATGTTCTGATCTCCAACAGTAAGCTTATCTATGTTACTATTTTTTCAGTTATATTATATATAAATTCATAAATACATACATAAATATCGTTTATTCGGACTGTGCCCTGGTTATTGCCACGCTTTATTGTATTATTATTCTACAACACTCTTCGTGTGGTGCAGCAGCTGGTGGCGGCTGCTGGGCCACATGGTTATGTCAAAATATTCATCATCTCAGCTGAAATACTGGACAAATGTCTCCGAATATCAATGATCTCTACAATGATCAACCGATCACGTTGATGTAGATATTGTGGGCCAAGCACAACCTTATCGAGTCGATTCGGTGACTATAAGGTGGAAGACCAGTACTCCGCCACAGACACGGCTGCATCCGTGGCTTTGTACAGGTCCTCGCGTGTGCAGGTGCTAGGACACGCTGGGCAGGATAATAAATGGGCCATTGTTTGAGGAGAGATGCCACACAGACATTCACTATCTGAGCCATAACCCCACCTTTGCATGTTTTCTTTACTTCGGCCGACTTGGGTCCGGAGTCTGTTTAAAGACTTCCACGTCGGCCAAGGCAGATTATGCCCAGGGGGGAGACTCTCTGTCAAGGGATTGAGCGAAGCTGTGGGATATCTCTCCTTCCATATATTTAGCCGGACTTGAGAGGCTTCTCCATTTAATGGAAGCACTTGTTTCATGAAACTGTGCCGGCTTTTTAGTCTCCGTGTCACCGGCACGTGGGAATACATGGGGTGCCGCGGGTCAGTGTCTTTTTTGTCTCGTTCGATGGAGCTTGCTACATCTCTGCGAACATCTGGAGGGGCAATGCCAGCAAGTGGATACAGCATCCCAACAGGAGTTGGTTTCAGACAGCCTGTGATGATATGGATGATACGGTGGCCCACAATATCGTGGGGAAAACCACGAATAAGATCGTCAGTCTATCTTTTAATTTCCCACACTGAGACTTCTGTTGCGTGGGCGCCTTTCAATAACCTTTCTGCCCTAGTGGCCGTCATTTCTATGGCCAATGTGTCCCGCCCAATCAATCAATCAATCAGTCTATTGCAGTCCACTGGACGTAGGCCTCCCCAAGAGCAACGCCAAAGCGCACGATCACCCGCTTTCCTCATCCAGCCACCACCAGCGACCTTCCTCAGGTCATTAGTCCACCTGGCAGGAGGGCGTCCCACACTACGTTTCCCGAGGCGCGGTCTCCATTCAAGAACCCGTCTGCTCCAACGCTCGTCGGTTCTGCGACAGACGTGGCCAGCCCACAAACACTTCAGCTTGCTACACTTCTGGACGATATCAACTACCTTGGTCCGGATTGTGTCCCTCTCACTGCTTTACAATTTTCCGGCTTTGACTTTGGTTCGCCAAAATAGTACGTAGGTCTTAGAACGTAGATACTAAAAGCCACTGATGCTACGTAAGAGTAAAGTGTTTTAAGTGCAGAGGCCGTTAGAAGTGTTAAGACACTCATGATAGCATGATAGGTATACCTCTATCAATACCAAATCATTTCGCTTTCAAATACCTATGTTAACTCACCACTAATAGCTCTCCTAAATGTATGGGGTGTGTGAGGTGCATCGCGACGTAGCGCAGCACCACAGGATGCACCAGGTAAGCGCAGTACGTCACTCGCGAGAACGGGTACAGGATTGGCGCTGCCAATAGGGGACGCACCCAGCCTGCAAGGAGAGAAAAGGAATTAAAGAAAAGAAAATATAAGCTTGATTGAACATTTAAAAATTGATAGTATATGTATATGTATATTATTTTACAGATATATTTATATATCTTTATTTAAGTAGGTGCATGTATGTTATGTCCTGATGTAATTTTATGTTTTATGTGAGTGTTAGTAGATTTAGATTTAAGTACATAAAAAATGTCCTGGTTTTCTGTTTTCTAATCTAGTTTCATGAGTTACACGCAGTACAAGACAAATAAGTAACAGGAAGACGATAAAGTTAGGTACGATTTAACTTATATAGTTAACTCTAGCACAGAAGAAAGAAATAAAGAAAATATGTCATGTATGACATTAGTCTATTTGGGTTCAAAATTCAAAGACAATTACGTCTCGGGATCGGGTTTTTGCACAATACAATACTCTTATTATACGATAATAGTATCTTGTCCACAAACCAGTCAACAGTTTCTCCATGTGCGTGTGTGTGAGTATGCGTAAGTAAGTTTGAGAGTGTGTGTGTGTATGTGTGTGTTCGTGTTTCGGAATTTATTGTATATGATATTAATTAGTGTTATGTTTATTGTTCCAATAAAAGTTCTATATCAGTATAACTCTTCTTCAACAGCCATTGTGTTATTAGTTTTTTGCATTCATAGTATTGCTTATTGTAAATATCTAGTTCCTTGTTTAATTTATTAAAAAGGAGTGCAGAACGCTTATCATACTGCCTGCTAGCAAATGAAGAGTTAGTTATTGGTACTATAGCTACGATGTCTTTCCTTCTTTTAAGATTCATACTTATATCATACGGAAGGGATTTGTGTTTTTTAAGTACAGTATACAAAATGTATAACTTCCTGACTGAAAGTAATTGGTATTTATTGTATAAGATTTCAGTGGAAAACCTCATCTTTTTAAAATACATTATTTTGATTAGATTGCGCTGAGCGCGTTCTATGTCTAAAAACCGAGTTTTGGCAGCACCTCCCCAAATTGGTAAGCAGTATGTTAAAATGGATTGCGCCAGGGAAATATAGATGTCTTTTAGAATGTCTCGTTCGGTGGTTTGATTCCCAGAAGCTCGTCTTGGCACCACATACCTTAATGTTTTAAATATCCAGTAGAATATCCAGGGTTGCTACTATCAAACACCATAAATAGTGAAATAGGTAAGTTTTGAACCTGTCTCTGCTCTTATTTCAATGGTTATTATTGTCGTTTAGCAAATGTGTGTATAAATAAATAAATAAGTGAGAAGCCTACCTCAAAAGAATAAAAGCTGGGGGCTAAGTTATTTTGCCGACTACCAAGCGGTCTTCTCCTTTTTATCGTGTGGGTTGTAAGGTTGACAACCCTCTTCACTACGATATGAGTGCGAGTAGCTTGCGTGGAACTTCTCTGCTTCGCTCTCACATCCCACAGCACAGTGTCAGTTGGAGTGTAACGGTTCCAATTCGCATTATACTGACCTCCGTGTCCCGTCGAGCAGGCGACGATGATCCAGCCAATGCAGGCAGCCCACAACGAATGGGAAATCGCACTGTAGATGGCCGCGGAGACCACCCCCAGCTCAGTCTTGTACAATCCGAAGATTAGGAACAGAAGCGTCGCTGTGCAGATTATCCAGCCGACCCACGCCCATATCTGTGAAATGTTCAAATCAAATCAAATCAACAGCCCGTTACAGTCCACTGCTGGACTATGAGCCTCCTCCGCTTAAGTGTTTGGTTTTGCCATAATCTCCACGCTTGGCAGGCGGGTTGGAGATCGCAGATTAAAAGGTTACTGTATCAGAGAGCGCTGCTGCCCGTTCCCTGTTCAATGTGTAGTCCCTAAGTCGCCTCTTACGACACCCACGAGGAAAGCAGGGGTTGGTGACAAATGTATTCTTCTCTGCCGTCACCACACGGCGGAAATGTTGTGGTTTGATTATTCCTCTTCTTCCTGTCCTTGTTTTGTTATAAGGGATACTGACAAGGTTGCTCTCGAATTCATGTTTCACGAAAATTTGGTTTATGACCTGCCTACTTGACATTAACCCTCATTGTTCAGTGAAAACTCTTCTCAGTCCAGAAGCAAAATACTACTGAACTGAGCACTGGGCCCCGTTTCACGAAGCAACAATTTACTAGTAACAAGTTACAATTTGATATTCATTGCGTAGCCAATTCGCCTAAATTGTAAGTCCTTATAGTTTTTGCTCATTGTCTACGCAATGTACATCAAGTTGTACTTGTAATTTGTAACTTGTAGTTTCGTGAAACGGGGCCCTGGAGACTGCATTGCACGGGATGGAACAGGGTTGGCCCTATTTGTTACCAGTGACCATCTTTGAAATAATGACGCATTATCAATAATACCTCTTCTGATATTGCAGTACATCAACAGCTCATATACGTCCCCACCGAGGGGCTCGAGCCTACTCTGAATTAGAGCGATTAGGCCTTAGTCGACCTGGCCCAGTGCGGGTTGATTGACTTCACGCACTACCTTTGAATTTCTTCGCAGGAGTGTGCAGGTTTCATCACGATGTTTTCCTTCACCGTAAGAGCGTCGAATAAACGTGCATATGAATTCGAAACTCGAAAACACATTGGTACGTGGTGGGGATCGAACCCGCGTCTCCCGGACGGGACATAGCGGCTCTAGCCACTAGACCACCGACGCTCTAGTCGATGTCGCAGTAGTTAGCAGAGATTACTCGAAAAACGGATTGTATATGTGTGCCATAAAAGATTTAGTGCTTTACCCTGTTCATTCTAATCTTCAAATTAGTTTTAAAGAGTATCCACCCGGTGGCCATGCCGACGAGGTACGGGCCGAGCCTGGTCCAGGGTTTGTCGTAGATCTTGTCGAACTGCGTGAAGGGGTCTTCGCTATTGGGCACGTGGTCATTCGTCCAAGACACGTAGCCGGTCGTAATGAGGGAGGATACGAAGAGGACACCTGTCAGGCCAGCTGACACCTTGAAGTGGCTGGGGGTTAAAGAAAACAGGGTTAATAGGACTAATTTTGGGTTGATTGGGAATAGGGGACCGGACTACTTTTTTTTTATTTTATAAATCCAAGTTTCTTAGTTTCTGCTATCGAACACTAAAATATTTTTTGCTCTATTTTTAAAATTGACCGAGTTATAAAGGTTTGAAATTCAAGATTAAACAGAGAGGCAAATACCCACTTGTGATGTCATTTGTTAGTAGCCATATAATCTCCATTCAAAAAATCGTTTTTGAATGAGACAGACATTGAAATTTTAAAAAATCACTGTAAATTCGTTTTTCAACCGATTCTGTTTTTTTCTTCGCGAATCGTCTGCTACTAATCTATATTAGAAAAATAATTCATAAAATATGGTCAACAGTCCGATGCCCTATTGTTAGTACAAATATAGGTCCTTGTCGAAGGGCTCGACCGGGTTATCAGGCATCGGTCGATTACGCTGGCCAATTGAGGGTACATACATTCCACCTTTGAACTTCTCCGTAGACGTGTGCGTGCAAGTTTCCTGAAGTTGTTATCGTTCTCCATAATGGGAAGATGATGATATGATTCTTTTTTTTTGTTTTGTATTGTTTTTTTTTTATGTTTTTTGTTGTTTTGATTTATTATTATTATTATTATAAGAGCGTCTTACGAAATATTGCAAATTCGATATTTGAAACGTAGCCCAGGCTGGTCCATAATGACTGGGCTGTGGGCTATGGCAGATATTTACCTTGTAGCTAATATAAGGAGGATAGCGCTGACGGCGTAGAACTGGGTGTCGTCTGAAAGGTACCAACTCCACAGCATGCACTGAAATGATAAGTTATTTTTTAAGAAAATATAGCGGATTTTTTTGGAAACTTAAAAAGAAGTGGGAAGAGAACTGTAGATAGCTGAGTAAATGTCTGAATATGGAGTCTCTAGACCCAGTAGTTCGATTATTAATTATATGTTAATTCGAGAAAAAAATTGAGACGTTGGAATAGACGAAGATGGTGGATGAAAGAAATACATCGCAACAGAAAAGTTAAAATGTACATAATTTTAATAGCGACGGGAATGTGGAGGGAGTTTTTTGTGTTTCGGCAAAACTACACGAGAGCCCGTTGATTCGGGCACGAAATACCGACACGGAATGGAGACTGCACGAACATAGGCGAGACTTGCCGAATGGGGCTTCCACACTCTCGTATTCGCTATGTCTCGTGTAGTTTTGTCGAGAATGTGGAGCCCGCTTTAGTATAGTCCGGTTTCGAACTATTCGTTGGTTGTTTCGTACCGAACAAACAACTACGGGGGGAAGAGAGTTTAAAATTTGCTTTTTTAAACATGTTTTTGTTTAGTAGTCTCACCATTTGTTCAACAGGGAAAAGAGTGTTGATGTAGAGCAGGTTCCTCCACCAGTACTTGGGGCATGTCTGGTCGTCGTTGGCCGGGGGCTCGAACACCGCGTTGGCCGCGAACCACTTCATCGTCACCTCCACTACGCCCAGCATGAACAGGTATGGTGCTGTTAGTCTGCAATGAAAGAACAGATTTAATATTTTGCAAGTTAATTAATCTCTCCTGGTGCAAATAGATATTGTCATCACGAAACCTTTGAAGTTACGAACTTCTGCTTCAAAAGGTGTTTACACTTCCGCCTAAGATCGTCTAAGACACAGGTCTTCTTGTCAAGTTTTGTGGTCATCCTACTCGATTTGACATCAAATTCAATGTCTTTTTCGAGTTCCTGACACCGACAGTATGAAGAATACTTACTTCAAGGAATCCGCTCGTAGGGTTACATGTATATTTTTTTTATGGCTGACCGCTCTAATTTAGGGTAGGCTCGAGTTTTGAAGGGATTAGTTTACCTGGCGAATCTGTATCCCATGAGTCCGAGGAACTGCAAGATTCCTGACGTGCTCTTCTTGCGTCCTTTGGTGAGCAGGTCCAGCTTGCCTTTCGCATTTGTCCGAAAGTACAGGAATGTCACCAACATGCCTCTGGAATTGCAAAGATAATATATATATTTGTGGCTTCTTTATTATAATAATATATATTATTATAATAAAGGAGCCACAAAAAATATCATACTCGTACTCGCAGACTGCAACAGTTTGATTTTAAAATCAATAAATATGTGGAGACAATATCTCGCACACGGCCATCTGATCCCAAACTAAGCAAAGCTTGTAAGTACTATGGGTATCAGACAGCTGATATACGTTAGTTAAATAGATAAATATAGGTACATATTTATATAGATAAACAACACCCAGACACAAGGCAAACACAAATGCTCATTACATTAATGTTTGCCCTGGGCGGGATTCGAATCCGCGACCCTACGAAAGGCAGGCATACTACCAACTGGGCTAAGGAGCTGTTAAATTTTGTTTGCCTTTTTACACAACTTACTTTACTTACAACTTACTTACTTAAGTACACTTTACTGCATATTCGATCATGGTTTTCGGAACAGAGATTGCGTGGATGTAATCGAAGTTTTAATATCAAAATAAAAATCTAACTCACCCAAGACAGAAGAACGTATCAACACTGTAAACAGCGCTCAAGATCAACTGGAACCAGAAGCTCTTCTCCAGGATGGCCCTGAGGGCAGTATTATCAGCGTACTTGAAGACCACGATGCAAGTGTGCCCGAACACCACCCAGACCATGGACAGAGAGCGGAGGCCGTGGACGACAGCGATCGTGTCGGCTCCCACTGACTGGTCGAAGATCTGGAGTAAGTTGGCCTTCATGGAGAATGATAGGAGCAACTGCGAGCATACGCCTGGAAGGAATGTAATCTTTGTTAAAATTGATAGAGTAGGTGATAGGTTCTCCGCAAACAAGATAATCGGTCGATAAAATTACGGGAGTGTTAAGTGTTACGAAACATAGTAAATAAAATAGTATTCTTTGGTATCCTCAACATTCGTGAACTTTTTCGTGACCGTATTTTGTTTTGTTTATGGCTTCTGGGGTCGGAATTTGTCGGAATCTACTTCCTTGTAGTCCACCCCGGGCAACGGCTTCGTCGAAGTGTCATAACAGCGACGAAGACGACTGAACGATTCTGACTCTTATCGGCCTGCTGGACCTGCTGCTTCTGAGATACTCAATACAGCATTCGTAAATGTCAAACGGCCCTTCTCAGGGCCCTTTGACTAGGAATATTGGACCCTCTGTTCATATTCTACAAATTAATATTGAAGGATCGTCTAGATCCAAATGTGACTATCTGGCCAAATTGGCTTATGATGAGAAAGTTGATGTGATTGTATTGCATGAGCACCACATCGATAACCAAAATTTAAACATAAAATTGTAATTGTAGTTATTTTTGTTTTTATGACTTTTTAATGTAATTCTTGGCCGAACGATAAATATAACAAAAGATGCTGTAGCAAAGATTTTTGACGCGCGTCGCCTCAGGGAGCGCAGCGGTCGTCTTTTGTTGTGTGAGTGCTGTAGACGTGATGTGAGTGAGAGTAGGTACAAGATACTTACTAAGTTTGAGCTCGTCCTCATGGGGAGTAACTTCGCCGGTGAGCCGTTCTTCGGAAGTGTTGCTGGAGTTGATGGCAATGTTGTTGTTCACGTTATACATCGATTTGCCTGAAGACAAGTGAATAGTTATTTCAAATATGAAATACCAAAGATCATATTTTTGATCGAAAGCTAAATATAAAACAAGCTTCTTACTAGGAGCGTCTCTCTTGTTTTGTGGTAAAAAGTTTTGAAACAGAAAATGTATCCAGAAAACCCTTCATTGGAGAACTGCTTGTTGGAACTATCCAACTTGATGGCCGATAAAACCAGAAATACTACATCGCATCGTTTCGAATCCGTAAGCGATGTTTCTGAATATCTGGAGTTCATGTTCTTCTTCTTCAGGAGTCTGTCAGAGTTACTGAGCCGCCACCTCAACTACGAATCGTAACCAGCGCGATTACAGGACACGGTTCTTTTAACAAACATCTTTTCACCATAGGTGTCACAGACAGCCCCCTATGCAGAGGATGCATGGAGGCAGAGGAAACGGCCGCCCACGTGCTACTGGAGTGTCGAGAGGTGGCCTCGTACCGGGCGCAGTACCTCGGATCGCTGGGGTCGATTCCTGAGGTCCTCATCAAGATTAATGGCTTGATAAGGTTCCTTGAGGAGATCGGGTGGCTCGAATAATCATCCCACCCCCACGCAAAATAGGCATCAGTCGTCGAGTTGCGGATAAGGACCCGCTTTTACCATTACCATTACCATATTACTGAGCCGCCAAAGGCGTTCATAATCTTTTTAGTAGTTTGTCATCCTTCTTTACCTTTAGAAACAGTGATCTTCTCCAGGCCGTTGAGGTCCAGCTTGAGGTCGCGGGAGCTGCCCTCGCTGTTGTCGCTGTGCAGGTTGGCGGCGCGTCGTCTGCGTCGGCGCACCTCACGGCTCAACCTCACGTCGTAGGTCGTCGCTGTGATGAGTAAGAAGCCGACTATGCTGCAGACTCCGCTGTGGGGTAAAGAATGATTAGTGATGTTCTAAGGCGAAAGAGAATACATTTTAGAGGCGTGCCATGCTTGCCAACAATGTTTGTTGCTTTGACAAGTCTAAAATTTTAGAATGTGAGTTCAGTTGTTCTTTTCTCCAAAAATAACATCAACATCAACGGCCCGTTACTGTCCACTGCTGGACTATGAGCCTGGAGTATGTGGAGTAAGTGGAGGGTTTTGCCATAATCTCCACGCTCGGCAGGCGGATTGGAGATCGCAGATTAAAAGGTTACTGTATCAGAGAGCGCTGCTGCCCGTTCCCTGTTAATGTGTAGTCCCTAAGTCACCTCTTACGACACCCACGGGAAGAGTAGGGGTTGGTGACAAATGTATTCTTAATCTGCCGTCACCACACGGCTTAAAAAATAAAATAATCTTGAAATATTAAGGGTTATTTACTTTTCCTCTTAAGGTACGTTTCGATCCGTGGTGGGTGATGGCGTTTACAGGTTGCTGAATATGATTCGTTACCTACTTTCGAAACTGTAGTTTATATCTTGTTGGCATTTGCAATTACATTTTGTTGGGGTGGAAGTAGTTTACATAATACGTTTTAAGGTCATTCAGCGTCAAATTGCGTAAATTAAGTTATTAAAGGTATGTTGGCATTTACGAAATATTTGTGTTGATCACAGAAACTGCATCAACCTGCAGGCAATGTTTATTTTAATGTCATTGTAATGTGTGTACTCTGAAACTCATCTAAATTATAAAATATTATCAAACGAGTAGTACCTCTACTGTATGTAGACTTAAGTCACCCCAAATACATAACTCTACAGATATTTTTTAAGGTAGGATACAACGTCATCCATTTTATCATTTTATTATTTTCGGGCTCAGTTTCATGGATTGAGCTGGCAACTCCGAAAGCTTAAACTACTTTACTTAGTTAACAAGTTTCGTAACAAACTTACAGAAGCACTTGAAAGGTAGGGTCCTGCATATAACTGTAAGAGCCAGCATCAGGCGACCTCACAGCTGCCACCGTGTGTCGCAGGAGCGGCGCCCGCGCAGCGTTCACCAGTGACGTCACAGAGTCGCTCGCGCAGGACGCAGGGAGGCACAGGCCGAGGTGGAGGGTGCGGCGCTGAGAAGATGAATTTTTCAGGCAAAGGTAGTATTTGATTTTATGAAAAGGGTTTAGGGAAAATCGTCAAGAAATAATTATCATGGTTACATAAACTGCTGGAAAAACTTTCACTATACAATATCAGCTTGGAATAAGAAAACTCGATGCACCCATCTTTTTTCGTGGAAGATTATAATGGTTAGTAATGGGGGATAATACTCTAGTAGGTATATTTATTAGGCGTTCTATTTACATGAGTAAGGTGATTTTGATATGAAGACAAATGTTAAGAAATATTAAGGATAAGAATTTATTATTATAACGGATGTTATTTTACATTCATTAAGCGAAATAACTTTTCCTAATTTTACCATTTTATCTTTCTTAGGAAATATCGTCAAATAAAAAAATAAAATCGTCCCTAGGCCTTCTAGAAGACAGAAGCTATGGGGGCAGATCCCTTTGCATAACCCGCAGTTGCGGAAAATTTGCAGGCAAAAAAACTGGTGGAATCCTCACCGTTTTAACGATATCCTGAAGGTCGGTGGTGACCACGAGCCGGACGGTGTAGAAGGCAGTGTCGAAGGGAGGACCTAGCCCCGTCATGGACACGTCCTGACGCCATTCGCTGAAGATCTGGGATCCTCCGCTTTCTGGAAAGATATTGAAATTTTAAATATAGGTAATGAAGCTTTTATCAAAGAAGTTTCATACAGGATGAGGGAAATGCCTATATAGAGTGCGCATACAGTGCGCGCAGTGGTTATTCAATTTAAATTTATTTTCATTTGTATGGAAGGTTGACATTTTTTTTTGCTTCTTGACCTATATTTCTTGAGATTTGTGTTTTCAGAATATCTTGCGTCAGGTCAAAGAATTAAGCCCAAGTCACACAGAGCCGTGCCGGGGGCGGTCCGGGGCCGGGAAAGCGGGACGGTGCTATGGCGCGGCACAGCGCCGTCCCGCTTGTCCCGGCCCCGGACCGCGCCGCTCCCGCTCTGTGTGACTTGGGCTTTAATATAGCACTACACTACGTCAGGTGCAAGGCCGCGACAGGCGCATATTGTTTGTAGAAAGCGATGCTCACGCGCACCCGCTTTTAAAGTAAACGCCGCTCTTTGGAAATCCAGTAGCTAATTACAGGCCAAGGTTGACGATTTGACAGTCTTTGGATGGAGCTCTTTGAGTCTTTGGAGAACCGAACAGCCTCCGTGGCCGAGTCGTCGAGATTTCGACGCCCATTACGGAGGTTCCGGGTTCGATTCCCGGTCCCCACCGGGACCTCCGATATTTTCATACTTCGATATTTACCAAAGATATTCTTGCTTGACAGTGTCCCCACACTGCCAAGCAAAAATATCTTTGTGAGACTTTCCCCAGTTTGGTTAGGACATTGCAAGCTGAATCACCTGATTGTCCATAAAGAAACATGATTCCGTGCTTCGGAAGGCACGTTAAACCGTTGGTCCCGGCTACTATCTAGTCGTTAAATGAGTCAAGTCAGTGGGCTTTGGCGGCTCTATAACACTGACAACAACCCACACGACGATGATGATGATGATGATGATGATGAGTTGCACTCATGATATTTTAAGAAAGAGAAAGTGAAAAAGGCTACCACTGTAACTTTACGCACGGTTTGGAACCCACTCATAATAGCCAGGATCAACGGCTTTCGTGTCTCGGGTTCAATGTTCGTGGCACCTTGACGGATTTTGACAAGGGAGTATTTAAAGTTTTTGTACGAAAAGGTGAGTAACTTACTTAAAATTCAGGAAGCTCATGCAATGCATCAATCATTGCGGTACGCAATCAACAACAGAGAAATATGCACTTATTGGACATGAAGAATCGTACGAAGCCATATAGTTCCCAAGGAAGGTATATTTTATAGATTACTAGCGGTCTGCCCGCGACTACGCTCGCGCTATGTAAGATTTTCCCGTGGGAATAAAACTTTTCCCGGTAAAAAAGTATCTTATGTGTTAATCCAGGTTACAAACTATCTTCATTCCAAATTTCGTCCAAATCCGTCCAATAAGTTTAGGCGTGAAAGCGGAACAAACATCCAAACATCTAAACATTGAAATATATTTTCACATTTATTGGTGTGATTATTGTTAGAGATAACGTGTGTGTTTCATTCTTCGCTTTATAATTAGTATGTTATTTTAATCTAAATCATAAATGTCTCCACCCTCGCGTTAGCAAACACTAATCCTCTCGGGTAGCATGAATGACACTGAACAACTTTTTCAAAATACGCAAATATTTTTTTACAACTTTCATACAAACTGATGAGTTGAACGAGTCAATTTGTATGAAAGTACAATGTTTTTTTATGATTTCTTTGAGAATTTTAAAAAGTTGTGGAACAAATGTTTTTCATAGATTATTGTTACAGATTACGTCTGTTAACGAAATATCTAATTTATAAAGCAGAATGGCATGATTTCTAATGTCCCCGTTTCTGGCCCGGATAGCCAAGGAGATGCAGGTTCGAGTCCTGTCCAAGATCGACAAAATATTTCATTTTTAAATTTTTTCTGCTTTACAATTGTTAAAAGTTGTTCAGTTTCATGGGCTGACCTGCCACCCGGGAGGTTTTGCTAACACGTTGTATATAGGTATTAATACTGCAAATCCTATTCGGACTTGACTTCACACACAACAATTGGATAACAATAAATTCGAAAACGTGATGTTCGAACTGCATCTTCCAGTTCAATAGAGGTAGCCATTACACCAACTGACACCTGACTAACTTTGACGCACGACGCTCTTTTGTTATTGATTGTAGTACCAACCTCAGAGGAAATAAAAGACGATCGAGCGCGAGGCGACGCGCGTCACCAATCTTTGGTACCAACCAAGGAAATGCATTATATGGCTATTCTTCCTTGAAGCCTGAAAGTGGTATTGTTTTGTAAGGTCACAACCACAACACATCGTAAAGAATCCGCGAACATTATCGGCGAACTTGTTGGCATTGCTAAAGATGAATTTATTGAATCAAGTAGAGGTTGAATTGAAGGAGTTTCGGTGGTCTGCCTCGCCTTAATAAAAAAATATAGTATTTATTTTCCAACTGACTATACAAAACAATAGTTTGGAAACCTTGGTGGTTTATTTTTGTTGTAGTACTTATATATGTCCCTACTGAGGGGCTTGAACTTACCCTGAATGAGGATGATCAGGCGGTAGTAGCTAGTAACCACACTGTAAGAGCGTCGAATAAACGTATATTACATAACTATGAGTTCGAAATTCGAAAACATTGGTACAGAGGACAAAAGATATAGTCAGGCCAGGCTGCTTGAAACGGTTTGGATTTTCTCAAGATATTTTTTATATTTTTATATGAAATTGTGGTAGTTTACCGAACTGCACAATTATGCGATATTTCATGTCAAAGAATAGGGAACATGCACAATTTTTTTAAATTCATAAACGAAATATTTCAAGTTCCAGATAAACACATAAAAAATATTTTTTCAAATATCTTGCTCAGAAACAAAGTTATAAGGCTTCAAAGTTGATGGTTAGAGAGAGAGGTCCGACATGACCATTGACGTCATTGGTCACGCGGGCCATACATCCGCCATAGAAATTTTTGTTTTCGTTCATGATGAAAAGAGGGACAGATATATTTGTTTAATAATGTTGTATCTAGTTTGTTTTTCGATCAATTTCGATTCTGTTTTGACTGGCAGTATTCTATTTTTGTATACTTTGAGATGAACTATGAAAAAGACTAATATTTTATTTATGCATATTCCCTATTACCAGAGAAATCTTAACCCGTTTCAAGTAGCCTGGCTTGTCTATATCCTTTGTCCTCTGTACGTGGAGCATCGACGCGCAATTATTGCATGATGTATTCTGGTGGAATGTCTTAAACTTACTGTTGTGATGTTTAGAAGGTGAATGTTGGTCGTTGAGGATCCGACAAAGTTCGGCTGAGCCAGTCCAGTAGTTGTTCCCCCAGTAGAACATGGTCGTGTACCGACCGCTCGCGTCTTCCACTAAAACAAAACACCGAGATGTTAGATCGACTGACAAAAGTTTATTCATTTATTAGTTGACATTTATGAGTGCAGGATCTTAAAGCATTATCATAAATTATTTATTCATTGCTTTCATCACACGAGCGATTGTAGCCGAGTGCGATTTTTAAATATTGGTCTAAGATTAGAGGTTGTCCCGACTCTAGATAGCAGTATGACTAAGTACGCAAAATGACTAGATATAATTTCACCTAAGTCTTTTATTGACCTAGTCTCTAGTATTCTCTAGTATTAGTAATCTCTAGTATTAGCTGTTTATTATAATTAAGGACTGTATTATACTTAAAATGATCTGTTGTATACTCTGTTGGTGATCTTAATAAATAAATAAATAAATAGTCGCAAACGCAAGGAATCAATAAAAATGTTTTCCTGCCGTAAGTAAAATTGTTAATCCTAAACATAAATCCAAATGGAGACGTTATTTTATATACACACAAAAATAAAACAAACAAAGAAAAACAATTATCATAAGAATGAGTGCAAAGCTTCTAGTAAATTGATTCTCTCGATCACTCAAAAGTTGACTGGAAAAGATCCATTACTTAAAATGAATTCGCCTATCTATGGTGCAAAGGGATTAAACACATACAAAAATAAAGCTTACAAGTTTAATAAAAAGGGCTTAAAACACAGGTACAGTACTTACACAGTAACCTTTGTTGTCGAGAGGCAAGGTTGATCAAACAAAAACTGCTTGACAGCCATAGAACCCGCCATTATTAATTGTACTCGAAGAAGACATTAGTTCGAAGGATAACCATGTGATTGTCCGCTAAAGGTACGTTTCTAAGCTGTCATTTATATCCGTAGAGCTCGCTTTTGTCTATTAAAATCAACAGCGAATATAGTTAAATAACGAAAACGCGTTGTTTTTTTTTGTTTTGTTCGTTGGTTAAAAGATAGGTGTTTATTGTCAGAATAAAATTATGTAACTTTTGTACACTAAGATAGAGTTGACTCAATTTAATGATTTTTTTTAACCTGTAGCCTTACTATCTGTGTAACAACCTTTTAACTTCAATCGTTTATGCCTAATTGAGTCACAAATGTACAAACTTTTCCATTTATTGTTTTAACGTTACAAACGTAAACGTTAAGTAAAAAAACAAATAAAAAAAAAAATCTTCATCTTTTATAATTTGCATTCAAAATAACTACGTGTTCATTCATCAGAACTTGCTACGGTAATAAAAAGTAATGGAAATTGTCCAAAAAGTTGAACGACAGTAACCACTGGTCCACCAGCGCGGCAAAATGTCAAGGAACCACCTACAATTTGAAGATGTCTCAGTCATAAATACTCCCTGAGCTATAAGTTATAACTCTCTGGGTTAAACAATCATGCTGACATAGAGTAAACATCCATTGCTCTCTCCTGAAACTGCGGTAGGTATTGTGTCGTATTTATTATAGATTTATTATTATTTCAGCCGAAAGTCGTCAACAGCTGAACAAAAGCGTCCCCAATAAAATAATAATTAGATTAAATAAAATTACTTCATTATATAAGCTAAAACAATAATTTAAAAAAAGATGCGATTCGATTAATAAAATGTTTATTTTTCTTGTTGAATTACATAAAATCACCTAATGAGTGTCTGAAGTGTAAAAATAAAAAATGTAACACTTCATTTCCAAAAATGAATAAAGATATGTATTGAATTAATTCAATTCCTCATTTCCAGATAAGTTTCTACAATATAAGTCTGAGCGAACACAAACAGCAATGTAAGACAAATTACATTGAACAGCTACCACACAATCAGAAAGCGCCTTCCGTGTTCGGTGCAGTGAAGGAAGTCACTCGTTTCCCCGTAATCTACGTTCACGGGTCACAGTTTACGGTTCAAGGTGAAACCGTATGGTTAATGTCAGCTGTTAATTGATTGGTTCAACGAACTTCACTGTTCCTATAATTTGTCGCGTTCAAGTATTGAGGGATGATTTATTTTCGCCAAATATTGATAAATTCGTGTTCGCAAACCACTACGCATGGTCATAGGCTTTTGGTTTTGTGATTTGACAAACAAGAGTTGACAAACAAAAAACATGAAATAATATCGATATTATCACACTAATACTATAATTATGAAAACAAATCTATAATAATTATAAGATTTCTTAAAACAAACAAATAAAATAGTTAAATTATTAGTTAAAATGTCACATAATTAATTAATTGTGAAAATATATTTGGATGTTTGGATGTTTGTTCCGCCTTCACGTTTCAGGTACTCAACGGATTTGGATGAAATTTGGGATGGAGATAGTTTGTAACCTGAATTAATACCTATTCCCAGTCCTATTCCCACGGGAAAATCTGTCACAACGCGAGCGTAACCGTATTTAAAAAAGTGATAATTGTTTAAGAGCTCGCGTTTATGTCTTTTATAGGAACAACTTATTCGTAGTGCAGTAGCTAATAATTTGGTTTAGTTTTCGTTAGTAATAAAATAGGCAAAAGAACACGAAATATTGTCTTTTATGAATGAAAGACCGAACAATCCTTTAAAACAGTTTTTAGTTTAGTTGTAGTCGACTCAAATAGTTTTTCTTTTTCAAACAAGATTCACCGGATACGATAACCCATACAAACGGGATTTGTCCGAGTTTGTGTAGAAGTTACTACGAGTAAGTAAAAAATAAGAGCAAAATATCCTAGCAAGCTATTCACACTTGTCGACGAATACTTTGTATGCATATTGTATTTCAAATATATAAAAATATAAAGTAAGTAATTTTATAAATTTCACAAATAATTATGTAGTTTTCGTAACAGTTAAGTTACGCAAACATAACGCAAATATTACCCAGTCCAATAGACACGGTACACAAATATATACACACGACACATGAAAATACGACTGAACATTGTTGTATGTATTACTACATACAAAACGTATAGAGAGTGTCTGAAATTCGAAATGCGAAATTATTGCGCGAACTTTTGATGAATGACTGGTGAAGTTTACGGGACATAAATGGTTACCAAAAGAATCCTATTTCCAGTTGGGTAACTAAAGTATGTTATCTGAATTCGTACAATCAAATCAAATCAACGGCCCGTTACAGTCCACTGCTGGACTATGAGCCTCCTCCCCTTAAGTGGATAACACCAATAAAAATACTTAATAAAAATCCTCTCTGAAAAAGTTTTTTTATAAAAATAAGATATGTTATGAAGCAAATTTCGCTATTCATCTTGTTTGTAACAGACTTTGTATTTGTCTTCATAATATTCTTTAGTCCATGACAGTAGCCTTTAAAATGTGTATTTCCTTAACTTACTGTTTAAATTATAAAATGCTTAACTTTTAAAATGCATTCGATGAGCGTCTTAAAAGAGTTCAATGGGTCGGCCATTTTGCGGTAACGCAGGATTCGGTACATTTTAGGGTTTCGGAACTCAAGTTTAAATAATGTAACATCCTGTACACTAGCACATGTAAAGCACAAACCACAATGTCCCCAGTGGAAGGAAATGGTCGTTAGAACGATGTTCTGATGTGAACGTTACGACGTGAATGTTACGTCTGCGTAACGTGAGCCTTGCTACGTAACGTAGATGTTTATCTGTAGAATGGACAACAAATACGGGTATTTGGATACAATTCGAGGAAGGTAATGTTTAAAGCTAACAATGATTTACTTTGAAAACATAGTGCCTACATGTCTGTAGGGCCTGTGGGAGGCTTTTTAAAATCAAGGGTTATCAGAAATATACCTATAATATTTTCCCGATTCTCGCCTTTCAAAATCCCTTTCTTGATTATTTGTGCATTTAGTTCGTATCACAACGGTTTTCGAATGTAGCGAACAAAGAAAGATGCTTAAGAGATTCTTCGTAAATAATTTTCTAATGTTATATATTTTTGTAACGTTTCGGCGAATATGGGTCGGGCCATACTGATCGACGGCGATCGACGTGCGCAAAGTAAGGAATTGGCTAACCGGTCGAAAAAGCTCTTTTTATTTTATTTGAAGTATACTCGTAATCCACCCCTATAGGCCAACGTAGTGAATGAATGAGTGGAATCTAGAAACCCCAGAATGAAAGTCCTAAAGCTCTACCGGTAGCTTACGAAAGCTTAAGTTGTGTTCGCGGCTCAAGTAAAACCCTAAGCTAACAAAAACTAACTAACTAATTCTGCTGGCTCAGCGATCCAAAGTGGATCTTGGCCTCCGAGACGAGAACACGCCAAAACAAAACAAACAAAGAAACAAAAGCTATACTAAGCAATTACTAATTCATTCAGCATCGAAGGCCAAATACGAGTATATACAGGGAGAGCAAAAGCATAATTTCTGAACACATGGCTATTTCTTTTTTCAGTGTTTTTTATATCATTTTATGCATTAAGCGATGCAGATTCCATATCACTTTACAATTGCAATACCTTTAAAATTGACGAAATAATTATATAGACACACTTAACGTTTCCACTCTGTACCTATATGTATATAATGTACCGTGAAATTTACATCGTTTTGTTCCCGCCGTGTAGTGATAGTACCCGTCAAACTGAACAACTTTTCACGAAAAAAAAATTTCCTGCGACAAAATAATTTTTGGTCTCTCCATACAAAGTGAGACTCCCGACCGACCCATTTTGTATGGAGAGATCAAAAAATTTTTTGTCACAGGATTTTTTTTTTCGTGTAAAGTTGTTCAGTTTGACGGGTACTATCACTACACGGCGGGAACAAAACGATGTAAATTTCATGCTGTATAGGTACCTACGCAAGATTAAGAAATACGAGTACTCAAACTACCTAAGTAAGATATCAATCAGTGACAGTATGTTCGCAAATATTAAATTTGGGCAAGGTTAACTGCATTTCGCTTCAGGAAATTTAATTTGCTCACATTAACCTATTAAAAAAACTAACTATAATGATATTATAAAAGTACCACAGTAAGGTTAGAGTCTACTTCTTTGAATTGCATTCGCGCTACAAAATTACGTCACATATGTAACTGCAGTAAGAGCTATTAGTCCGTAAGTCCACTCCGAAATTGTCTATATCATACGACATCCCGACAAGATGCTAGGCACATGGTCAGAAAAGTTCTGCTAAGCGAAGATTAGAAGATTTATTGCACCTGAAATTGGTCCGAAGTTCATGTGACGTATGCAATTTCAGAGTGGGCTTATGGACTAATGCCAGTGGCCTTTGGTGGCTCTATAACTCTGTATTCTGGGTTTGAGAGGCAGCCGACACAATGAAAAAGAAGACCGAAACTGTATTTGCGCGGTATTAAAGCCGTGGAGTGGAGTATCCTTGTGTCAGGTATGTGTTCATACCTATACGTCTTAGCCTCGTTGGTTATTGCAGGCCGTAAATACTTTTAGAATCATTGGGTTTATTTGAATTTAGAAGAAGAAAATATCTTTTGATGGACAAGAGCTTATTCAATGATTGGTTGTCTTTTTGTAAAAAAACTGATCTGGTGATAAAAAATAAATCTTTAGAATCCCTTGCAAACATTTGTTTTTTAAATAATACCGCCTCCACCCATATCTCACCTTGTTAAGACAAATCCAACGAGCCCAAACACGACTAGGTTGTGGTGTGTATTTAAGGAGTTCCTATGGCTACCTTCCGGCTCCATCATGAGACCCTGGACATCACGTATGACTAAAGATCTTATTAATACAAATCCAACGAGCCCAAACACGACTAGGTTGTGTTGTGTATTAGAGGAGTTTCTATGGCCACCTTCCGTCTCCATCATCAGACCAGCTCTTTGGTACCATAATATTGCATTGTCATCACGGTTACATAAATGTAGCAAATTTCAGCAAATTCCAATGGCAGCAAGTGCTTCAAAATTGAGTTGCGAGATTTCGCCCGAACATAAACCCACCCTCATACAGTGCAAGCTAAATAAAAGCTTGTAAAAAAACCTGCTCATCATTATAAGATAAGGGTTGTAGGGTGGATGACCCTGGTGTCAGTTTGAGCCATCATAGCTTATGGAAAAACTCATTACTTCCATAGACAGCAGCCTTGGTTCTCAGACAAATATGTAAGTCTTCATATGCCCTCTACGAATTAGCCAAAGTAGTCAACCGCAAAACTGTGTTAACTGCATTTCATGGTTTAGTAATGTCACACTTAAGATACGGAATACTTTTTTCGGGAAACTGTAGTAATAAGGAAATTGTATTCAAAGCTCAAAAACGCTGCATCCGGAGTATGTGTGGCCTAAAGATGACAGACAGCTGCAAACCATATTTTAAAAATCTAAAAATTTTAACACTTCCGTCCCTATATATTTTTGAAATATCTGCGTATGCTATAAAGTAAATGTTGAATTATTTGTAAAAGTTTCGGAAAAACATAATATAAATTTAAGACACAAATCTCGTCTTTGTCTTCGCACGGCAAATACTGCCTTTATGTATAATAGTGTACTCTGCATGATACCTAAAATTTTTAATAATTTGCCAGAACACATAAAAAACTTAGAGTTACCAGAATTTAAAAACAAATTATATAAACTGCTAGTCAATAAATGTTACTATAGTATAAATGATTTCCTTTTTGATAAAATATAAGAAAATTTATTATAGTTAAAAGAAAATGTACTTATTACATATGTTTGTACGCCAATTGTTTTTGGTAGAATTTGGAGGTTCTTTGATCTTAATTGTAACACCTTTTTGTAAACACATTTTCACAAATAAATATACTTGTATTTTGTATTTGTGATTCAGCCTGCAATTTCCCAAGCAAACTGAGGAAAATCTTTGCCTACCCTAAAATAAAATATTATATGACTATCTTTGATAATTATCAAAGCTGTCATTATTGTTCGGTTCATAGAGCAAAGGTCTCTCGATTATAAAACTAAGCAAAAAAATACCAGTAATTTTAATATTTATCATTACGAACCTAAGATATTGTATCCGCAATTGTGTGAGGAAGGAATGGTGTCAAAGCAATAAGTACAACAATCGTTTTTAGATCGACCTTGGTGCAGAAAATGTAGTTATATTATGTGCATTAAGATTGTTTTAGAAGCAGACCACGCAACGAAGGCGGCTACTGATTAGCAAATAAACTCATGTTGCAATTGTCAAGTATTTTGCAAGTGTTAACAATTTTTACTACCTTTATTGCACTTGCTTAGTTCGTATGTGCTAGCAAACATGTGAGTTTATGGTCTATAACCGACTTTATCCTGGTGTCAATTTTGCTGTGGTGACGGCAGAGTAGAATACATTTGCCACCAACCCCTACTCTTCCCGTAGGTGTCGTTAGAGGCGACTTAGGGACTACACATTGAACAGGGAATGGGCAGCAGAGCTCTCTGATACAGTAACCTTTTAATCTGCGATCTCCAACCCGCCTGCCAAGCGTGGAGATTATGGCAAACCCCTCCATTTAAGTGGAGGAGGCTCATAGTCCAGCAGTGGACTGTAACGGGCCGTTGATGTCTCTGAGTGGGGTGGAAGAGCGATCGGCTCTTATTTCGGAGATTCAGGGTTCGAAAGCGGGGATTGGTTAAACAAAACTTACTTTGTGAGATTATCCTCAGTTTGATAAGGACATTGTAAATTGAATCACAAGTCACCTGTAAGATAATTCCGTGCTTCAAAAGGCCCGGCTATTAACTAGGAAGTAGTCGTTATGAGCCATATCTGACGCACCAGAGTTTGTGAAGCCCGACATTACAGCCCACTCTGTAAGAATAAGACATATGTAACTACTTCCTAAGATAATTAGCCAGGACTGTAGCCAGACGCAATGGCTTGACGTGCCTTTTGAAGCATGGTATAATTTTAGACGAGCAAACGCCATTTGAAACGTCTATTTGTCAATATTAAGCCAACTATTTGTATACAACTGTAAAATTATGAAGCTTATCCCATACCACCAGACGTATGCTAGATATGAGAGTGAATGGAAAAGCAGGTAGGGGTAGACCCAGAAAAGTATGGATGGATTGCGTGAAAGATGATATGTGTAAGAAGGGAATGAATAGTGATGTGGCGTCTGACAGGGATGAATGGAAGAAGAAAGCATATTGCGCCGACCCCAAATAAAGGGAACAGGGCAGGAGAATGATGTAAAATTATGAAGCTTGATGTTTGATAGGCTAAAAAACATGTATATTTGTAACTAAATAGTGTGTGGCAAAATAAATGGTTTAAATGGTTTATATTTGTCTTGTCTTGTCAGGAGGCCAATCTATGCGTACACGCCGCTGCATTGCTATGCATCCAGCGTGCCGGGGTAAGGTCACCATTAACTGTTGGGAAACAGACAATTTTCATACCAACGCTTGTGTAACTCAGAAACCAAATGTGTCTGACTGGACAACAATTTGACTAAAATAATGGATGGCTGTGATACAATGCGTAGTAGCTGCATAGGGTAAGTAGTTGTTGAAATATTAGGCTTCCATTTTCAGAAAAATTACCAACCAAGTCGTTTTTTTTTGTATCTTATCATTTAGATTTGAAAATCAATGCATCAATGCAATTCAGGTCAGTACTGTAAGGAGCGGCCTTCATTTGTCAGTTTTCTTGTTTCATTGTAAACGTTTTAAATATTTTGAATAACAAATTGTTACTTTTTTGTTTGAGACTCTCGCTGCTGACGTGCTATGGAGTAGACGCGTTGCTTGTTTATAAATGAGAATCTTATAAGAAAATAATATAATTAAACTGCAACGTTACCATTGTGTTCTCATTTTTAGCTAGCGCCCCTTACTGTACCTCACAAACCCTAGAGTAAAAGTTGAGCCACTACTAAAGGCACACGATTCGGTGATTCAATCTTCAATGGCCTAACATAACTGGAGCCAGACATATTATAATTTTGACAGAACAGGTCCCCGTCGGAATTTGAACCTAAATCCATTATCAATTCCTCATCTATCCGGTCCGCTCTACGAATAAGGAAGCTATGGAAATGTAATTGTAAACAAAACCCAAGAAAAATATGGCCCCAAATGTCGAGAGAAACATCACTGTAGACAGGCCAATTGGATGCGTTCACGCATCACGTCATATTCTGACAAGCGCGGTGATTGGTTCATGGCATGACGGATAACGGTGATTGGATCGCGTCACTTGTGCAGTGGATGTGTTAGAATCAGATTACTTTGTCATTATTTACTAAAATCATCAAATATATATTATTTAAATGTATGATTGTGTGCTTGTTTTTGGGAAGAGGCCATTACTCTGTGTCAAACTTCTCAAGTTTTCGTATTTTATTTTGTATCCATTAAAATCTTGCCAATCATTTGTTATTTTTGAGTTGTGATTTTACTAACGTTGAAATACAAGCCTGAACTAAGGAGAGACAACATTATTTTGGGGATCCATCCACCATGTGTGATCCTGCTGGCAACGGTTCTCCGTCAAATATAAAGCGATTAATACCTTGTAATTATTTACTAAAATAATCTTATGTATATTATTTAAATGTGTGACTGTGTGCTCGTTTTTGGGAAGAGGCCATTACTCTGCGTTAAACTTCTCACGTTTTCGTATTGTATTTTGTATCCACTAAAATCTTGTCAATCATTTGTTATTTCCGAGTTGTGATTTTACTAACGTTGAAATACAAGTCTTAACTAAGGAGAGACTACATTATTTCGGGGATCCATCCACCATGTGCGATCCTGCTGGCAAAAGAGATATACAGCGACTCGCGAGGTCTACAGCTCACAGAGCCACTAGTATATAAGACTTGGCCTTGTGCCTTTTAAAAGGAAATAACCAAGAAAATTGGCAACTTCAGATGTATGGTTTACTTACATTGTCTTTCACTTTGGGTTACAGAGAAAACTTTATCATATTATGTTAATAATAATAATGCATCACAATCAATCAATCATTATTTCAAAATGTACTTAGTGGGGTAACTAACGGAAAATAACAGTTTCTATTCAAGATTATTTAAGTAACACTTATTATGGAGATTATTTAAGCATTTTATAGGACATAAAGTATTATGACATTGTGCCTTCATTATTATAAGTCGTAGACATTGGCTGGCAATTGCTTGCATAATCCCATCCATCATTATTTTATGTCAAGTATTTAGAATACTGAAAATAAATGCATTTACTTGTGATTTGTTACCCCAGTTTCTTTTTTGCTGGCTTTTTGGGCCTCCTGCACCATTTTACCTCGCCGGAGGTTATTTTATTACCTATGTTTGTCTGAATTATATTGTATTTTTGTTTTTTTTTCGGAAGCGGCAGTCCGTCATACAGTGCGTGACAGACTAACTAGCGCGTGTGTTGTACTTTTTAAGCCCCGCCTTCTGTGTTGCCCTTTGCGTGGGGCCATTTTTTGAACGGAATGCGACTTCTATAGCTTCCTTATTCGTAGGGTCCGCTACCGTCCGCAGTCCAAATACTTTCTCTGCGCGCGCAGGGTTGCGCAATGGCATCGCGAACTGCGCACGCGACGCGACGCGGCGGGTCAAGTGCACGCCTATTCTAGATTCAAACGACGTAATTGGAGTCGCATTTATTGGGAAACGTTAAGTGATTTTGTTGTTGTTTGTTTGAAAATAGGTACTTATACACATTGCAGGCTGTAAACATGATTGCCAGATTTTTTTTTGTGAGTTCACTAACAATGGAGGAATCTGTGGAGAAGAGTTCACCGAAGAAACTCCACAGTCATCGCATCTTTTCGATTTCCTTTGATTATCTACGGTGTACTTGTTAAGAACCAAAATTAATAGCTTTTGGAGGTTCTATAACACTATCAAAGTATGTCAGGTCGATCACTGATCTTACAATACACACGAACAATGATAATGACGATCACTGAACTGATGATGCTGGTCTTGTTATGCTGGTTTCATGATAACTGAAATTGACAGATTGTCAGCTAGTAAATTGATGCGTTCTCTAAATATGATCCAAATCCGATATTATAAATTCCTAAAAATAAGACTACCATTGGCCGTGTGGTGACGGCAGAGTAGAATACGTTTGTCACCAACCCCTACTGCGTGGAGCATTTTCCAGTGTAGCGAAGATGGGGAGATTCTGAAAAGCAGCAATCATGCTGAGACTCTTGCCCTTTTATCAGCAATTTGTACTACTTATTTGTTACGTAGCATTACTTGATACTTGATGTATTGTTGATAAATAAAGCGCTTATTTATTTTTTATTTATTTTTACTCTTCCCGTGGGTGTCGACTTAGGTAAGAGCGACTTAGGGACTACACAGAGAGCGTACACTGGTAGTGAACGTGCCATCCATGTTAGCTTTGACTTCGAAAAATGATTTGTAAAAATCTTAATTCGAATATTTTTTTTTTACTTTTGACACATCGAACAGGGAACGGGCAGCAGCGCTCTTTGATACAGTAACCTTTTAATCTGCGATCTCCAACCCGCCTGCCAAGCGTGGAGATTATGGCAAAACCCTCCACTTAAGTGGAGGAGGGTCATAGTCCAGCAGTGGACTGTAACGGGCCGTTGATGAAGACCACCATCTTTACTCCTTCTAGCCATTTTTTTTAATCATGGCAGTGTCACAGTTATAAGTTGGTCATCAATTTGTATGCTTCGCGATTTGCGAATAGTCAAGGCCCCGTTTCGGGTCAACCGCATAATTAATTATACAACAGTTTCTTTATTACTTAACGTCATTTGACACATTTTTGCGTAACTAATGTTCCGTAAGATTTTACTTCGAACGGCAAAAATCATAAGCTCCTTGCGACAGTATAGATAGGAAATTGACCAAAAAAGCTAAGAAAAATGAAGCTTTAGCTAGTGACATAGTTACAGCTGCTTATCCTGTGTGCTAAAAAAGATAATGACGAGACTAAGAGATGTAACATCCAAATGTTAATGAACGATTCATTCATTTAATAACAATGAAATCACTAACTAATTTGACAAGTCCGTCATTCTAGAGCCCAGCTGGTGTGCCTCATAAGGTACACGAACTCGGCGGAACCGCTCCCAGTGTAACACATACGGTACTAATTAATAACAAAAGTTAAGTCAAGTACGCAAGTAAGTTTCAGCGATTCTTCTTCTTTAGTTATTAGACGCACTCGGTGAAGGAAAAAATGTGACTAAGCACACGCCAGCGAAAAAAAATTTGAATGTGAAGTCGACTAACACGCTCTAAGCCAGTGCGGTTAGCCTAAGCACCCCACTGAATAGGGAATATGCACATTTTTTAAATTTCATTAATCGAAATATTTCAAATTCCACATATATAACACATATATAAAATAATTTTTCAAACAAGAAAAAAAGTTGTGAGGCTTCAAAATTGATGGTTAGACAGAGAGGTCCGACGTGACAAGTGACGTCATACGTCACACGGGCCATACATCCGCCATAGAAAATTTTGTTTTCGTAAGAGGGACAGAATATTTGTTTAATAATGTTGTATCTAGTTTGTTTTTCGATCAATTTGGATTCTGCTTTGACTGTCAGTATTCTATTTTTGTATACTTTCAGATGAACTATGAAAAAAACTAATATTTTTTTTATGCATATTCCCTATTAGGCATTAGGATGCTTAGGCCCGAGCCTCTCAGTAGAGTCGTATATGAGCTGACAACAACACTTTAAAGCAACCAACTAACATTAATAAGGTCAGTTTCCAACTTGGGGCAAGGAACAAATCCTCAAGTGGATTAACAAAATAAAAACAAAAGTGTAAAAGAATGTGGATCAACCAGGAAGAAATACCCGTATCTAATACAAACACAAGGAGCAATGATCTCAGGGGTCACAAAAAATGGTCAGCATTAACTAGAGGAAAAAAAAAAGGAAATAAAAAAGTAATCACAGATGCATTCTCATGGATTCGATTATTTTTCTTCAAAAAAGTTCTTCGAGAATGGAAACCATTAATTAGATGTTCTATTTGTCTTGTTGCAAGTTATCGGCTTATGTTTGTACCAATGTAAGTATTTTGGACGTTTATTTGACGCTCTATTCTTTGGTCTTCTTCTTCATACTCTTCTACAGTCATCAACAGCTCAAACACGTCCCCAACGAGGGGCTCGAGCATACCCTGGATGCGCCTATGCTGGCCCAGTGCGGGTTGGTCGACTTCACTCACAACCTTTGAATTTATTTCTTCGCAGGAGTGGGCAGGTTTCATCACGATGTTTTCCTTCACCGTAAGAGCGTCGAATAAACGTATCGAAATTCGAAAACACATTGGTACGTGGTGGGGATCAAACCTGCGTCTCCCGGATGGGAGGCAGCAGCCCTAGCCACTAGATCACTGACGCTCATGCTCTTCTACAGTAAAATACACGAATATCTTCCAAAATTAAATCAAACTAATTCTGAGCTTTGGTCACTCATTCATACTAATTCCAAACTATACTTGACATAGTTAAAACCAATGGTTAAAATAATAAGAAATCGGTGGTGTGGCTGCTACCTAGAAGTTAATTTTTCTTTTCTGACAATCAGGTGATTCAGCTTGCAATGTCCTTACCTGGAGTGAGACATTATGATCTGTCAACAGTGTCAACACTGTAACTTTCCAATGAACTATTTGTAGTACTTTTAAAGTACATAACAATATAACTAAAAGAAAAACCTACGCATAGAAAGTTGCACGATAATAAAAGGTAAATCAGTGCTAACAAGCGACTCCTCTTCACCAATCAATGCTCGCTCTACAACGCCGTTACAAAACTGTCGTCATATTAGAGCAGCAATGTAAAGTGCTCAGGGCAAAGACCTCGTCCTTGCTGCTTTCTCTTAAGAGGAAATGTTCATTTTGTTGGTAAGTAATGCGATGGGAACGCATCATTTGTTTTAACCAGTGGATTACGGTGGTTATAGTTTGTTGCCCTCAACCACATTATGGCGATGTAGCTTAGTTATAACTGGGTTAGGTTATAGTTAGGTAAGGTAGAGACACGTTAACTAGGTATGAAATTTGTTCAAGTACCAATTAGTTTTCAAACAAAACACGTATCTTTTACATACATCACTGTCTCCAAAACCTCGCCACCTTTAACCTAGAAAGCTCAGCTCTTCTTTCTTCCGAACACGTGATGATACTTCAAATTGTGGACAAAAATAGGAGAAGTGAGGAAAGTACTCATTACCATATGCATGAGTTTACTGTACTTTTCGTAAACACATCCGGATGACCTGTATTGGTATGGAAGTTCGTTTGTCATCATATCGTGTGGGTTGTGAGGTCGACGACCGACCCCATAAACCCTGGTGACAGTTTTTTAAACCTTCAACGGCTTCTGAAGTACAGAAATGGTTTTCTGGCTGGCATCGAGTTAGCTATTATGGCAAGTCCCAGAAGACTATAATAGCTTCATATAAAAGACATAAACGCGAGCTTTTTAATGTCTTTAGTGCAATTTTTTTAATGTTTTATTCAGAATACTCGTATTATTAGTAAAAACGTTTTAATTATTGAAGGATAAACACAGATTACTACATTAAAATAAAACAAAATGTTTTTTTAAACTATTTATAGATGGTATTGTGGGTATTAATTACATATGTAATTTGGTACGTATTTGCGAATCGCGAGGTTGCACTGAATTTTATTTGATCGTTTATATAATTAATGTGGGTAAGTAGTTGAATTCAATGTCAAACGGACTTGATCCCAAGGTGGTGTTCGAGGGTCCCTATATCCGCTATTTTATTGAGGTTAAGGCAGTTTGAAAGCTTAACTAGTTATTTTGGCGGTGGTTTTGTTTCTAAAAACGTAAGTCGGGCGCCTAGACTAAGTTATTTTTTTAAAAGGTCGTATTTTGTGAATAAATAGTTGATTCTGTCATCATCATCATCAAATACAAAAAATACAAATACAAATTGTTTATTTCTTTTGAATTCATACATTATTATGGGTATATAAGGGGATGGATTATCATCGTGTGGGTTGTAAGGTCAACAACCGACTTCACAAACCCTGGTTTCAGTGTTATAGAGCCGCCAAAGGCAACTGACATGGCTCGATTCAGAGCTGGACAGCCCGCGGACACGCTCGCGTTATGGAAAATTTTTAATAAACCAATTATAATGTATAACAATAAGCGTTGTTTAAAATTAACCCGAAATACAAGAGTGGGCGGCTAGATGTACCGGTGAGATGTGTAGTGATAGTATTTACAAGGCAAACACCTCTTAACAAGAGTTAAAACATGTTTAACCTTAGAAAATCTTAGTAAAACCATTCATTGCGGTACTTTTTGTTCTAAACCATTGTGTAAAACTTGTTAATATTTATGTTTTTTGCGGAAGCGACTGAACTTATTAAATTATAAATAACATAGCTAGTCGAGGTGTTCGTGTAGTTAACAAAATATATGTAAGTAACTAAAAAGTCAAGAGACGAAATGTAGACAAGGATTAATTAGGCTTCCTCGACTGTGGTGTAGTCGCAGCTGCCACACGCTGCTGGCCGCACGATGATAGATAGTTTGAAGGTGGTGAAGATGAGGTAGAAGACGTAGTTGTGGAGAGGTAGCGTGGCAGAAGAAAACAGGGTTCAGTCCAGATAGTTGAACACACGGTTTATTAACGAGAAATTAACGTAACACTTTTAAAAGCTTACTTTCAAATATAATCAATAAAATACAGTTAATAAGATTATCACAGTCTGACGACTTGAGATGGAATCACGAAATTTTGATGTAAATAACAGAACCGAAACGGATGGATTCGAAATTTGAAAATGAATGATGAGACTGCCAGTACTTAAAAGTCTGAATTGCCTGAAACAAAATAGCAGAAGACTGTAGGACAGCAGTACTGCTACAGTGTAAGCCCAAAAATACCGTTTTGCAGAATTTGCGCATCGTTTTTGTGGACCCTTGTGTAAGTCATTTACGAAACTAACTGTTGGTTTCATAGCGGTAAGTTAAGCAACTCTAAATGTACTGTTTAGGACGTAGTGTCTATTATCTAATCTGTGGTTTAAGGAGCTAAGTAGCTGGTAGACAAATTGGCTTAAGTGGTATGTATTAAGTTGTAACTTAACATTAGAGTCAATTGCTTTTACTAGTGTGACACCTTGGATACTTGGATATGCTTTCTTCTGTAGGTCCACTTCAGGAGATTTTGGCAAAGAGATTGAATTAGGTTTACATATACTAGGTGCTAGGCTTTTATGGGAGGTTGAGATAATAGGAGGTCGATGAATTATTATTGCCGACAGAATATGATAAAAATTAAGTAAAGTAAATGCAAAATAGTGAGTAAGTCCGTCCTGTTGAAAAACCCCAGTATTTACAGAATAATAATATATATATATATATTTTCTTCTTCTTCTTCTTAATTAAAATAAATATATGTTTATCAGATTCCTTGATAGGGTTACCCTGTTGGATTTGCAAACGTTGATGATGATGATGATGATGATGATTATAGAATAATAAGAGTACGAGATATCGTTGATCAAAATCGTAAGGGTGGAGTCCCGTCCTCTTTGACGTGTGGGTTGTATTTAAGGTCGACAGCTGT
This sequence comes from Carpatolechia fugitivella, assembly GCA_951230895.1. Classification (NCBI taxonomy): domain Eukaryota; kingdom Metazoa; phylum Arthropoda; class Insecta; order Lepidoptera; family Gelechiidae; genus Carpatolechia; species Carpatolechia fugitivella. Next base: position 17,961,201 of record OX579649.1, read on the forward strand.
GAGTTCATGATGTGGTGGTGTGGTGATTGTGTAATAAAATGACTAAAATTAAGATCGAATTAAGTATTTAATGTCATGTCAAAAAATTTATAAAGTAATAGTGTAAAAAACTGCTTGCGTTGATGTCTTTTATATGAACGTACTTCGAGTATTTTACTGTTGTTGTAAACATTTTTAAGTAAAATTGGCAAAGGGAACCACTTTTGCATTTCATCGGTTTTCCTTCACCGTAAGAGCATAGAATATAATTAATATATTTAAAATTTAAAACAGGTACCCACCCGACACCCGATCAACCGTTCTCGTGGTTTTGTGTGAATAAGCTATTTTTTGTCGCGTTTCATTTTCAGGAACATGTTCCTTGGGGAATGTCGGTCAGTATCATGGACTCAACTCTCGTAAAGGGATTAAAACGGATAAGATTAATTAATTATTTGTTTACCAATTTAACGTTGGTTGAATGTGTGATTCTAACTATATTGTTTAATAACTATTTCCACACCATTTAATACTATTTAATAATATTATATACCACATTTAATACAAATAAAGATTTTTCATTTCATTTAAGAATTCACAATGTGTACTATTTATTAATCTGGACGCTCTCTCTAACTTATATTTTTTTTTAACGGACTAATCGCAATTTCTACCAGGGTGGTAATATAGCGGGCGCGGACTTGCGGGGGAGCGGAAGGCTCGTACCCTTAGAAATCTATGGCAACGTATCTGGGGGCGCCCTCAGACGAGCTCGGACCTCGGCCCAGAGCGTTGCCAGGGCGAAAAGCGCGTCGGAGAAGAATGACCCCTACCGGGCCTTACCTTTACTGAATTAATCGTACGATTAGATCTGCGTATCCGCCGGCGGGTGCGTTTTCTACCTGAAGGGCATTCTGTAGTTGGTCTACACGCAATGGCAGCTTTAATCGCGACGGTGATATCATCGTCCGCATCTGAGAGAACTCTAACTTAAAGATAGAGTATTTCTTCGCTACAATTCTACCCATTCATAACAGCCTATCAACGCGACGGCCTACAAACTACGAAACCATCCTCTCGGGTCAATTGAATCATCGTCCGCACGCAACGCGCGGCGCCGGCGCAGTGGGTCAATCGGGCAGCGTAACGTTATGTAACCAGTTCGACACCCGCGCGGGAAATTGCCGTTGCTAAATATTCGTAAAAGTGAATGTTGATGCTGAGTTAAAGAGATAACTGGTTGGAAGGTAATGAAGGTAATGTAATTTATGTGAAAAAGAGGTGCTCGGATATGCCCGCGTGTTTTGCTATTTTATCCGAGTGAGAAGATTTTTTCCTACGGTAAAAAGTGACTAGCCGTGTGGTGACGGCAGAGTAGAATACATTAGTCACCAACCCCTACTCTTCCCGTGGGTGTCGTAAGAGGCGACTTAGGGACTACACATTGAACAGGGAACGGGCAGCAGCGCTCTCTGATACAGTAACCTTTTAATCTGCGATCTCCAACCCGCCTGCCAAGCGTGGAGATTATGGCAAAACCAAACACTTAAGTGGAGGAGGCTCATAGTCCAGCAGTGGACTGCAACGGGCCGTTAATATAAAAAAGAAAAAGGTGACTTATAGCATCATTGGGTGTCGAAGAAGAAGACAGGTTTTTGCATAACTCGTACGATCTGTATCTGGCATTATGATTTTCAATTAAGTTATTTGTTTGTGAGTCTTAGTATAGCGATCAGCGAGAAACAAAAATGTGTTTTTCATTACTCATACTCGGAAAGTAAGTCTGAAGTTGCCTGAGGAGCGGATTGAAGGTAATACTTTTCAGCCCGGAGGGAGAATAGCTGTCAAATTATATAAAAAAAAACTAGTTACCATTTCACATTTTCTAGTGAACTATGTTCCATCTTTCTATACAGCCACTCAATTACAGCGCAATGTTAAATTGAAATAACATAAAGTTAAGTATTAATTAAAGAATATATATTTTTAAATGACTTTATTATAATTAACTTTCAACAATTTCTTTAAAATAAAATAGATTTGGGCAAAATATTTAACATTTTTCAATGATGGAAATTAAAAATAATGGCTCAAAAGCTGGCCACAACAGCAAAAAATAAAAATAAGCGGGAAAGCAACAATCCGATTATCATTTGTTTCTCGAGTTGTAGGGTTTTGTTTACAATGAGTTCATCTGTTTCAGATATGGAAGTCACAAATTTTTTCTTTAGCTAATTCGTGTTCTTATTTTTATGTTCCTTGTTTTCGTAATGAAAAGCACAGTGTTTACCTCTGGTTAAAGACTTATTTAGTGCCTAAATAAAAAAGCGTGAAGCAAAGGGCATGGCTTTATTGTTTTGGGCAGTTTTTTTAAGGCAGTTTTTTTCTATAGTCATGGAAAGATGTTCTTTACCGTCGCAGTGTCATTTCATATCGTGGTATGAAGTATTGCGCTTGCTAAAAAGACTCGTATTATATTCGTATTTTACACAATCACAATTTATTGTGAAATGCACTATGCTAGGGACTTCTATTGTTTACTTTTTTACCTTGTTACAATGGAAGATATTGCTCAACAAATGGGGCATATGCCATATGCAACGATGCATGACTAGTAGATATTGCAATATTTATATTTTTATTGCAAATAAATTATACGTGACGCATGTGGTATCTAGTACCTTATTAGGACAAGCTATTATATGGTAATAAACCTTTAGTTTAAATATCTGTGGTAAGAAATGTTGGCATTTAAATATTTAGCTATGCTTTGGCGATTTTAACGCAATTCGATGAAAAGATCATTTTTTACGTAAGTATCACAAATAAATATTGTTTCACTGTCTAGAAAGGATTCGGCCTAATTCACTTATTTAAACCGGTCTTGCAAGATTTATTATTTCAAATGAAACTAAATAAAGTACATAAACGATTATAGCACAGCGTGACGTCTTTGGTGACGTCCATTATAAGTTACTGTTTTGACTATTAATAAAAAGAAGCTGATTTGACTAGTCAGTCAACTCATTCTGAAGCGCATCCCGCATCGCCTAGTGATTGTCTTTTGTTACTCTGAGAGTTAACTTGATTTACGGGAATAAACAGGTGACGTAAGGTCCCTTTCAATAGAATCTGGCAATAATGTAAACAAAATATTTTTTTGACACTAACTTTCCAAAGACAAACAAGACTTTGATGAGTAAAATATAAATATGGCAGTTTTACAAATTTTTGAAAGTTTTGTCATCCGAGTATTTTTTATTAAAATAACTATCATAAAGAAGTTAATAGAGGGCGAAATTATTGTAAGAAGAATGTATGGTTCCTTGAAATGTGAATATGATCAGGATTGATACTCAAATGTAAGTAATTACGGAGTAATCGTTTACATTATTACCGGATTCTATTGAAAGCAATGATTGAAAGGGACTTTAGATATTCATTCAATCCGATAATTTTCGCACGAACACAAGTGACTTAGTTTACCATTGAATGGTGTTGCAATCTTGTTAACAATAACAAACAAGACATTTTTGTGCTTACACGTTATTTGTATGTGTAACGCCTTTCCTTTGTTTCGAGAGCCCTGACCCGACTACAATAAGTGTTACAAGTGTACTGATGTGTACTTAGGTACAGTGGCCAGAAGCGAGACTAATATTTCCAGTAAAAGAGTGTCTTGTAATATGGAGAATATAGTAGAGACGTTAAAAACCTATAGTGGTAGTTTTAGTATGTGCTTCCTGGGAGCTCACTTAAGCTTTCCTCATTCCAATGAAAATGTATGTAAAAACTAACCTTCGTAAGTACAATCAAGGTGCTTTCACTAAAAATGCGACGTCATTTGCTGCAACAAAATAATGACGTACGCAAAATCTATTATACAAATCTAATAAATAATCTTAAAATGAAATATCTCCTGAAGAATTACCAAGATAAAACAATTAATCCTATCATAATTTCATCTTAAAACTTTTATGAGAATTCTTAGAAATTTCACGAAACATAGGCCAAGGGCGACGGAAGAAGAGACGACAGAAATACACTCGACAGCAAAGAGTCCGGGTCGGGTAAAGAAGACACCTGAAAATCTCGGAAACTAAGAATGCTAACTTAGTGAGATAAATTGTGTTTAATAGACAAATAAATACTCCTTGATAAAAAATAATTAAATAAATAATTAAAAATATGCCAGCCAGGAAATAGAGGCCCGTAAGTGGAGATGGGCTGGCCACATCGCCAGGATGGACCCCAGAAGATGGGCAAGGAGAATCCTGGAATGGAGACCTCGCGCTAACACCTGCGGACGAGGGAGACCGCCCAAGAGATGGACAGACGACATCCGGCAACAAGCCGGTATCAATTGGATGCAAGTGGCCCAGGACAGGTGCCAGTGGAGGAATGGAGAGGAGGCCTACGTTCGAAGACGAACATATTAAAGGCTGACATGGATGGATGGATGCCAGCCTCATCTTATAAAAAAAATAGAAAGTCGCCATTTTTTCTACAGCTTATTTTTTATGTTACATGCTAGCTAGGGCTTCCAATACCGGGATCCCGGACATTTTCCACTTTTTTTCAATACCGGTATTGAAATGTCGAATACCGGATTTCCGGTATTGACGATTTATTTTGACACATGCTCTTTCATATTTTGCGTACACCGGAGGAAAAAGAGCACGAAGAAAATAAAGAAGCTGAACACCTCTCTTTCTTTCGTATAGCACCCTCTCTCTCATATGTATGTCACGACGCTTGTCAGTCGTGAAACAGTGCTTAGTGGAGATGCACGCACGTTGTGTTTTTGAGTTGTGACTTTGTGCATCTGCTATAAACGAAAGCAACACGACTGTTGACAAAATGTAAGTACCGAATACCAATTATTATTTTATAATATATAATTTCATACTTTCGCGGTCATTGATAAGCCCGTAAAATGTCTCACAAATATTATTATTTTATAGTTCGAAATTCCGAATACGCTGTATAATCATAAGTAACTCATCCCTAATACATAAATAAGCATTGATTGTATTAAAAAATACTAAAATAAAATGCTCTCGTCGCACAAACACATTTTTTTGTCTTATTCTCTGTCCTCAAGGATATTCAATATTTTTATGGTAAGTACTTATACGACAAATTAAGTATTTTCAATTAAATGAATAATCTGTTAAGGGTTGAACGGAACGTACCGCTTAAGAGTAAAGAACCTGTTGCTAATTTATTCCTAATTTTATTGTGAAAGAGTGCACGAATACTTACAAGTTTTGGATATCAAGTAGGTGGGATGGTTCGGTTGAAGCACAAATTTAAATTATATTGCACTTAAACAACAGAGTTATCAGAGTAAAAATAAACAATCGACCCACAAACTTAAAATGGATAACTAAAGGCTTGAAAAGATCTATCAAAACTAAACGTAAACTTTTTCTGGCTTATAAGTTACAAGCCAAAAACAAAAAAATTAACAAAATTAAATTAAACACTTACAAAAATGTATTAAGAAAATGTATTCATAAAGCTAAAAGAAATAATAATTTGAATTTCATAAAAAACAGTAAAAATAAGTGTATTGCGACTTGGAGAACTATATCAAATACTTTAACAGATGCTATTTCGCACAATGACATTAATATAATAAAATATAATAATTTGACATTTTCTGATCCGCAAGATATTTCCAATAATTTTAATTCATATTTTATAAATTTGACATCTGCTAATAATAATAATATAACTCGACATCCTATTGATATACCAATTAATCCATATACTGTATATTTAAAACCAGTTGATGAAAAGGAGACGCTCAATATATTAATGGGCTTAAAAAATAGTAAAGCATCCGATTATGATGGCTTTCTTACCAAAATTATAAAATATTGTGCCAGATATATATGTATACCTCTCACTTACATTATCAATCTTTCTTTTCTAGAAGGGACCTTTCCTGAAAAACTTAAAATTTCGGTAGTTAAACCTTTGTTTAAAAAAGGTGACAAAACTGATCCCAACAACTTCAGGCCGGTATCTATACCATTAGTTTTTTCTAAAGCCTTTGAAAAAGCGATATTGTCTAGGATTGACGGTTTTTTAAATAAGCATAAAATCCTCCACCCAAATCAGTTTGGTTTCCGGAAAAATTCGTCCACTTCGCTTGCTTGTTTCCATTTGGTAAAATATATTACTGAAAGCCTTAATGAAAAAAATCCTATTGTTTCTGTATTTTTAGATATGAGTAAAGCCTTTGACTTTGTTAACCACGATAGATTGCTAAATAAATTAGAAAAATATGGAATCAGGGGACAAGCACACTCTTGGATAGAAAGCTATTTAAGGGATAGAAGACAATGTGTGGAAATATCAAAAGTAACTGGGATAGATTCCGAGCCAAAATCACAAAATCGTCTAACCAAAACCTGCTTTAGGTCGACACTGCTTGTAAACTCTTCTGGTGTCCCGCAGGGTAGTGTTCTTGGCCCATTGTTATTTTTAATATACATAAATGACCTGCCTATTGCTATGAAGCATAAATGTTTTCTTTTTGCGGATGATACCACTATCCTAATCAAATCTCAGAACAAAGACTTGTTTCAAAATGATATAAATATAGCACTCGAAAATGTTATTAGCTGGCTTGAAGTTAACAATCTTAAAGTTAATATTGAAAAAACAAATATAATGCAATTTTTATCATACCAGACATCTCCTTCCACATTACAAATTAGTTATAATAATAATATTATTAATGAAGTTGACAGTTGTAAATTTTTAGGCTTAGTATTGGACAAACATCTCAATTGGAAATCTCACATTGACTCACTGTGCAAAAGAATTGACCGTTTTGTCTATGGCTTACGTAGGTTAAGAGAGACTGTGTCACCGGAGGCAGCCATAACTGCTTACTATGGATATGTGTCATCGCTATTGAACTATGGCATTATATTGTGGGGTAATTCTGTGGATGTGAATAGAGTATTCATGTTGCAGAAGAAATGCATGCGTGCTATTGCAAATGCTACATTTATGGATAGTTGTAGACCTATATTTAGAAAGTATAGAATTTTGCCATTAGCTTGTATGTACATCAAGAACATTTGCATGTTTGTAAAACAAAATCCTCAGCATTTCCCTTTAATTAATCAGCGTACCATTAGACCCTTGCGAGCTCAGTATAGGGACAAACTTTACCAGCCGTCTTGTAGCTCTTTTATTTATAAAAAAAATGTATATAATTTGTGCATAGAAATATACAACAAACTCCCAGCTGAACTGAAGTCATTAGAAGTACATATTTTTAAGAACAAATTGACAGATTGGCTTCTAGAAAACTGTTTTTACCATATAAATGAATTTATACTATATTTTAAGTCCTGACATTCTCTCACATTAATGGTTTTGGTTTATTTTGAATTATTATTATATTAGTATTTGAATAATTTTAAACATTAGCTATTTATAAAAGCATTATTGACATTTATTAGAATTTCATTACATTAAATTGACATATTTGCATGCCTAGTTAAGGTAGAATACCCAACATGTAATATTAAGAATGTGTATTCTTGCAAATAAATGTATTTTGTATTTGTATTTTGTATTTGTGAACTTTATGTATGTATAAAGCATTTCTTTTATTACATTAACTTTTTTTTGTGTATTGCCAGTGATTATTACGTACTATGTTACAATATTGGTATTAAATTAATATTGAATGTTTATCATGGAGGCTACAAAGTCTATAAATCCAACTTTACTTATCCTGTTGCCAAAGTTGTTAAACCACCAACTGAATAAAGTTGCAATTATTTTTATAAATCTCACCTAGTTTTTGTAATAAGTATTACGCGTTTTTTTAATTTAAGATATTTGTATTGTAACTATATGCCAGTGTAGAATGATGTTTCTTTTTGGTTCTTTACAGGTCAACTTCTGACAACACTCAATATAAAGAATTTTTAAAGAAACGACCACAGACTACTGTTTGGGATACGCGTTTTTTAAATTATATGTACGAGTATATACATACATACTTAGTTAATTAAACTGTATAGTGTGTAGTTATGATTATTGTTGAGATGTTTGCTAAACACTATTAATCAAAGACCGATTGCTGTGCTGATCGTCAGTTTTATATTATAAAAGAGATGATTGTTAAAGTTTGAAGTTATTTTATTATAATAAAAATAAAAGGCGATTTTGCATGGAAATATAGTTTTTTTTGTTAAATATTGATGTGATTCCTTTTTAAAAAAAAATTATAAAGATACCAATTTCAATACCGAAAAACCGGGATCCCGGTATTAAAGATAAACTTTCCGGTATTAATACCGGTATTGGCAAAATCCGGTATTCAAAAGCCCTAGCTAGCTGTCGTTACCGCGGGTATGCGGTCTGGCCTGGTCATGCGGCAGATCCGCTTAGAAAAGTCCCATTTTTATTTTGCCGTTTTTGATGGCATAAGTTAACAATAACCAAGAAGTCTTATCGCTATCATTTAAAGTGTGTTTAATATTGTCTACTAACAAAACATATTTTACTAAGATAGCATTCATATTTTTCGAGATTTTCAGATAACTACCTGTCTTCATATGACCCGAATTCATTGCTGTCGAGTGTAGTATAATTCTGGAGACTTTGTGTATGTTAAAAGTCCATTGATCGTGTTAAGAATGATCCCAAAATTATACGCGATGGTATATTCTTGTTGCAGACCCTACCTACCATACATGACAGCTGGAGTTTTGACCATTGAAAATCACAAGACAAACAGACACACCGCTGTCACAATCCACTTCGTTATCTGTGGCGTCTGGTTTGCGTAAAGATCCGTCTGCCGGTGCCGAGTTGCGCAAGAGCATGCGCGGTGATTGAAGAGGTGATATACTAATGGCTTAGTGTTGGTCATTTAGATTCTAATACAACTACAGAACGGAATCTGCATCAACAGTTCATTTACGTTCCCGCCAAGGGGCTTAAGCCTACCCTGAATTAGGGCGATTAGGCCTTAGTCGACCACGCTGGCCCAGTGCGCACACAACCTTTGAATTTCTTCGCAGGAGTGTGAGAGGTCTCACGATGTTTTCCTTACCATAAGAGTGTCGAATAAACGTATGTACATAGAATTCGAAATTTGAAAACACATTGGTCCGTGGTGGGGATTGAACCTGCGTCTCCCTAACGGGAGGCAGCGGCCCTAGCCACTAGACCACCGAAGCGCTACATGTGTCGAGTAAAAAATAATCCCTACAAAAGCTTAGGTACTCGTATTATTTACTTTTGGTTGATGTTAATTTCGATAAAAAAAGAATTGTTTTGTAGCAATATCAAAGACAAACTAATTTAACAATAACCAAGCAGTAGCTAAGCATATACCTTACTACCGGCGTGGCAAATGACATGGTGTCTAACACAAAGGCTCCCACGGCATTCAGCCACGCGGCTCGCTAGGGTTAAGGCTAGGGCTGGCTGAATTCCTAGGTTTTAAATTTACGGAGAATCTATTTAAGAAATATATCTAATAATAAGTGTTTTAGATTTTTAGAAGCAGAGTAAAACTTTCATTGTCAGACTAGTGGCTAGCCCGGCTAAACTCTTTTCGGAGTGTTCTAGACATCTATCCATTAACGTACTTGGAGTCAATGGCTAATCGAGCCTTCCGAAGCACGGACAACGCTCTAGTTTATATTCACACCAGCTGTCTGCCCATCGCTACATCCGTGTTGTTGGTGATTTTTCACATGAACTCTTCTCCATACTCACAGAGTGACAGGCGTAGACACGTCTTCCTGTTCTTACTTCCACTCAGTTGATATTCTTATGTGTACAACAAAGTATATTCATTCAGTCTTTGTTGCATATTATAACGAAAACACACAGTTCACCAAATTTCGTCAAAATCAGTTAAGTTGAAGATCTGTGTAAGCCGTGGCTTGGATAGCGTAGAGCTCTGTCGCCAGTTTTGCGGGACGTAAATCACACACTATATATATATGTACCTACTCGTATAAATATGAAAATATATTTGGATGTTTAGATGTTTGGATGTTCGTTCCACTTTCACGCCACTAAACAGATTTGGATGAAATTTGGAATGGAGATAGTTTACATAGGATACTTTTTACGGGAAAAAGTCTTATTCCCACGGGAAAATCTTACACAACGCGAGCGTAGCCGCGGGCGGACCGCTAGTATTAAAGCCTCGGCCACACAGAAAGAGGCGACGCGGTCCAGGGCCACGCCATTCCCGCTCTGTGTGACTTGGGCTTAAGACATAATATCCAGCTGGTAGCCCTGCAAGCCGTGGTTAAGGTCACGACGGGAGCCGACTGGCCGGAACACGTAATTGTAAGAATTATATATGCGCTTACCGATTCTACCGCTAATACTTGTTATGCTAATTCAGCAGAAGAAAAGCGAGTTTTTCTTGCTCGGGTCAGGGAACTAACAATTTTACAGTTTCTTTAACAACCTGACGTAATTTGATACGGGCTCTCGTGAATTGAAGAGTGCTTCTTGTATTCTATTCTGCGTCTCTATTTGAGCATGTTAACACAGATATTTAAATACCTATGCTTGAAAACATTGAACCGAAAAGCTTCTTTTCTGAAATAGAATAAGTTTTAAGAAGTTCAATTATTTTATCATCATCACCTTTTTTATTTATTTAGAAAGAGATATTTTTTACATGAAATACATCTTCAGTGTATTTCACGTGATCTTGATAGATTTTGGTTCATTTCAATCAAAGATCCGCGTTTACCCGTCGATACAAATATTCCAACTTCCCACATACAACCCAATGGATCCGGTCACCTAAGGCCACTTCCCATGAAAAGCCACTTCCCTGAACGGCCACTTTCCTTGAACGACCACTTTCCTGGAATGGCTACTTCCCATGAAAGAATTCATAGAACTTTGACACAAGTTTTTTTTTTTTTTTTTTATATAAGAAATTAGTGCGATCGCTACCCAGAAAACCAGCAGCAATCTAAACCAGCCTACATCGCAATCTGTATTGACAAACGCAAATCGCAATACTAGACCGCAGAAGGAAAGTGAAATGCGCGCTTGGGCAAGTTGTCACATCCTGCCTTAGCGCGCATGCGCGTTACCGGTAACTCAGGTCCTGTGGCCAGTTGTGTAATCTGTGGCAGAGAGTCGTGGGCCAATGCGCAAGGACTTGCTTGACAGGAATAGAATAGAATAGAATAGTATTTATTGTCAAACTGTGTACATAAGTTGTTAATTTTAAACATAAGAGCCAACAGTCTATCCATTTCGGATGTACAACGTAAGGTACAAACAAGTTAAATAACTTATACTACTATATAATTTAAACAGCATTCCAATTTGAGTCATAAAATTCATGCAAATTATAGAACCCTTTACTTAGAAGCCACTGCTTTAGTTTAGTCTTAAATTTATATCCATCTAGAATGATAATTAATGTGGAAATTATTATATTGAAAACCAAGCTTAACAGCTCATGTATGTGTCCATCGCATCGAGGGACTTGATCCTACCCTGAATTAGGGCGAACAGGCATCAGTCGACCACACTGGCCCTGTGCGGATTGGTCGACAAAACCAAGCGTGTACGTACCGTTTTTTAGCTTTAAACGCAAGCTTTTAAACTCACATTTGACTAGTTCAAACACGATGGGGCTTATTGTTTAGTTGAGTTCAAAGATAAGATAAAGATAAAAAATTTCTTTATTCGAAGTAAGATTTAATAAAATCATTTTTCAAAGTCAAAGCTAGCTAGTTAAAGGACAAAAGAAGTTTAACCCACGTTCACTACAAGTGGACGCCTTCTGTAAACTTCACTATAAGTGTTCTTTGGCCACCCTCCGGCTCCATCATCAGATCAATTCCGCAGCGTGAACCATGTTAATTGCAATGTCACGAAGTTAGATTTTCATCTTGATGAAAACATCAACTAACTAACTAACCGTAACTTTGAATCTCAGACGATCGCTAGGCGACGCGCGTCACAAATCTTTGCCTTGAATAGTAGAAGTTTGAAATTCGAACGAGCCTATTCAATAGAAAAGGGCCGCTTCAGGGTCAACCCAACGTAGACAAATTAAAAATGGCTTAAATACAGTCACAGTTCAGGTAGGTTATACATTTCAATTCCATTATAACGACAATCCTGCTTAACTGCTTTAAGACTGCATCACAATAGGTAGAATACAGTCGGGGCGACGATTTTTCAGAATGTAGTCCAAAAAAGTTTGTCTTTAAAAACCCTAATCGTTACAACCATAGCCCTGCCCTTATACACCAAAAGTTACGTAAACGTGCGCAGCAGGTTTATCACTCGTCCTTCCGCGCGGCGCCAGCGCACTTATGCCAAAGCTAGACACGACCGGTACCATACCAGTCGTTCCAAGTCGTGCTGGTACAGTCCTGTTGGTTAGGTAACCTCCTAGGGGCCAACTGACAAGGGCGTGCCTTGAGAGTTCAATGGAGGTTTAGAGATCAGAAAGTGGTTTCCGTAATAATACAGGTTTGAGGATGTGCTGTTTTAAAGTTCTATGTCTACAAGCCCTTCAAGCAAGTCGTTACCAGCCCTTACCTAACTATCTGCTCTTATAGAATGAAATGAAGATCTTTTTATGTGCTAAGGAAGTCGCTTCTTCGCCTAGTTTTCTACATATTATAGTGCTCTTACCCCTACTCTTCCCATGGGTGTCGTAAGAGGCAATTTAGGGATTACACATTGAACAGGGAACGGGCAGCAGCGCTCTCTGATACAGTAACCTTTTAATCTGCGATCTCCAACCCGCCTGCCAAGCGTGGAGATTATGGCAAAACCCTCCACTTAAGCGGAGGAGGCTCATAGTCCAGCAGTGGACTGTAAAGGGTCGTTTATAGTACTCTTTGGTCCAGTAGCATAAGAATAAATGACCTCCTTTACCGTTTCTAAGCAAAAAACTAGTGCGTCAGGTCACAACCGGTAAACAGCGAAATCGGAACAACACATTAGCACTTTTAATATTTTGTGAGGACGATGAGCAAGCGCAACTTAGGCTTTTTTTGCATACTTTCGTTCTTATGAAAATATATGAAAATTATTTATTCCAGACAATGTCCATAAATTAAATCAAATAGAACAAATATATATTATATTTGAAATGAGAAAATGTTCAAAGAATTTAATTTTATCTAATACAAAAGCAAGGTAAAATTTATGGGGGATTGGGTTAATTCAGTAAGGCCTGGTAGGGGTCATTCTTCTCCGACGCGTTTCTCGCCCTGGCAACGTTCTGGGCGCGGTCCGAGCCCGTCTGAGGGCGCCCCCAGATACGTTGTCATAAATTCCTAAGGGGTACGAGCCTTCCGCTCCTCCGCAAGTCTGCGCCGCTATATTACCACTCTGGGAGAAATAGCGATTAGTCCGTTAAAAAAAAAATCTTCTTCTTCTTCATCGTGTGGTGTAAGGTCGACAACCGACTTCACAAACCCTAGTGTCAGTGTTATAGAGCTGCCAAAGGCCATTGACATGGCTTGTGTAACGACTAGCTAGATAGTAGCTGCCTTCCGAAGCACGGAATCATCTTTCTTTTCGGACAATCAGGTGAGTCAGCCTGCAAAGTCCTAAACAAACTAGGGAAAGTTTTACAAAGAGATTTTTGCTTGATAGTGTCCCCGCCGGGAATTGAACCCGGAACCTCCGTAATGAGCGGCGAAATCTCGACCACTCGACCACGGAGGCTGATAATAGTTCTAGAAACGCAGAGACATGATCTAGCCTGTAGGGGTTCAGCAATAATACCAATAACACCAAGCAACACGTACACTCAATCATGCAAACGAAGGTAGCAATTGACGTTACCACAGTCTGTAACGCAATAATGATTCAACTCCAATAACCCAATGTAATCTCAGCTAATTTTGTAACCGCTCTAATTGCTTTTAGACATATTATCTTGGTGTTACATTGGTGTTACATCGAGGTGATCGAACGAATGTCAAACTGGCAAGTGCGTGTCAAACAAATCTAAGGTCGAATAAGGTTGGACCAAGAATGAGATTTGGAGTAGTGATAAAGTAATCAAGCTGTGATCAAAAGTGATATAGTAATAAAGCAGAAAATGAAAAAAAAAATAAAAAAAAATATATAATTTATTTTTGGGGTAATTCTCGACATATTATATTGCACGGGTGAAATGTTGTTGCGATTTTGTCGAATTTTGTAATAAATAATGTAGAACAACATCACCCCTGAAGATGCTGTAAAGCGAAATCGGTCGGGTTCATTCACATATAAATATGTGGAACAAATACAAGTGTTTGCATCATTAATAAAAAAATAATAATTAATAATAATCTATAGTAGTGATAAAGTCTTACAAAAAAATAATAATAGGTGAAGGCAAAGGAGAAAAATAGAGAGTTCCTCCTGTTAAGTCCCGGTGTATATGGCCGTGTGTGAAGTTGTCCTCGCATATTTAATAATTGTGAATTTAGAATTTATATGTAGGCTTCATCGCTCTAGTTTAGGGAAGTTTAAAAAATACAAAAAACTAAACATAAATGCTAATCGATTGTTAATTTAATCTTCATATTTCAGTCATAAACTCGATCGCACTGAAAATCAGCATATTTTAACTTACGTCCTTTATCACACGACCAACGCTGTGTAGAATGAAAACTCGACGTTATTAGCCAATTTCATCTCTAGCAATATCATTAATACATGGCGAAATAGCGAGCCTCGTTTATTACGTTTCTGATATAATTTTATACATACGAGATAGATAGCAATTGTTTGGCAACAAGATTACTGGCCTGTTTCTATGCACGCGAGGTAATTCTAAATTAAATTATACTTAAACATAATGAGTTTGCACATAGCACGCACAGCGGCGCTTGCGATCATAAAGCTCCGTTTATTGTAGCATTGTACACAAGAAAATTGCAACGTAGGAAACATTAAAAAAGACAAACACAACAGATACTGCTTATTTTTAAAGAAATATCTTCCAGTCTTCATTGGTGTAGTTGCCAAGGTTGTTTTCTCCCGTCCGGAAGACGCGGGTTCGATCATATGACGTTTGTACAATTCGTGATAAAACCTGCACACTCTCACGAGGAAATTCAAAGGTTGTATGTATGTGAAACGGCCAACCAGCACTGGGCCGGCCTAGGTAGGCTCGAGTCCCTTGGCCGTATATAAGCTGCGAAAGATCTTCCAGCAGTAGTAACGGAAGAGAGAAGACAATTTATCATAAAAAGGATGGTTGTGATAAAAATGCTAATCTACGTGAGATTAGATGTCTAAATAATACTTAAGATCAAACAAAACAAAATTATTTATGAGAAATACAAGTGTGTGTGTGAATGACAGGAAGAACTTAATTGCTTAGGCACACTCGTTGAGGCTCACGCGCAAATTGAGGCCAGTGTAAATTTTAAAATATTTAAAGTAAATAATACTTATTCGCTTGATATTTGACTAAATCATAAAAAGATTTGGGTACACGTAGAGGCCTTGAGTTTGATTGTTCCAAGATGTTTGCCAATAGATTGAAGTTGAGGTTTCTTTTAGCGGAAATAATAAAAACGACCAATGAATGGGTACAATGACTTTATATGAAATGCAAATACAAAATTCTTAAAAATGAGTAATTGCGGAATAAGAATAGTTATTCGCATTTATGAAGATGCTCGTCTGTCTGCTATATATCAACAGCTCATATACGTCCCCACCAAGGGGCTTGAGCCTACCCTGAATTAGAGCGATTAGGCCATAGTCGACCACGCTGGCCCAGTGCGGGTTGGTCGATTTCACACACAAGCTTTGAAATTCTTCGCTCCTGCGAAGAAAGAAGTGAA
This sequence comes from Carpatolechia fugitivella, assembly GCA_951230895.1. Classification (NCBI taxonomy): domain Eukaryota; kingdom Metazoa; phylum Arthropoda; class Insecta; order Lepidoptera; family Gelechiidae; genus Carpatolechia; species Carpatolechia fugitivella. The sequence continues at coordinate 17,977,028 of OX579649.1, forward strand.
GAAGTGTGCAGGTTTAATCACGATGTTTTCCTTCACCGTAAGAGCGTTCGAATTCGAAAACACATTCGTACCGTCGCCTGCAGAGAAATCGGACCCCTTCTAGAATAGTATGTGCTATACCACGCTATGCCAGGGGGGTCCGATTTCTCTGCAGGCGACTGTACGTGGGGGAGATCGAACCCGCGTCTCCCTGACGGTAGGCAGCAGCCCTAACCACTAGACCACCGACGCTCTCAGCTATATATAGCTCAAAGACAAACAGCTGATCGTTTCACTTACAAAAAAAAAATACAATTATTTTCTAGGGCAGGGATCAACCTGATGATGAATTGCTTTTATCCCTCATCAGGGACATAGAGCTCGCAGAAGGGACTTCCATTTTTCGCGGTACTGTGCAGAAACTTCGGGTTCCTTCCAGCTGTGATCAACCTTTACTATAGGTAAGGTAAAAAGTATATCTGTGGCAGGTGTTAATAACATTTTATGAGTTCAATTTATAGACCTCTGTCTCATATATTGTGCTCAAAGTTGCTACTTTATGTGTTATTAGTTTTTGACGCGTAGATATTTTGCAGTTAAGATGGTAATAATAATAACGTGGAATACAGCAGTTTTCTCGGCACTATGCTAATTGATAGTAAACACGACAACCGTGATCTCTGACGTGTGGTCTCTATGTAAGTGAGTAGGTTACACTCTTTTCCAAGTAATTTTTAAAACAAGCAAAGGATTCCATACTTGTAAAAATGGGTACAGGAAAATAATCCCAATGCAAATTGTAAAAGAAGCAGTTCAAACCATTAAAATATGTATGTAGTGTAGGTAATAAACCTCAAAACGTTGTCCGTGGTTGTGATAGGACAACACAAAATTTTGATAATGCAAACGAGTTATATTTTTTATACCATCAACAAACAGCCTACATGCTGAACATTTCTTTATTTCAGTAAAAAATGTTAGAATGGTACGATTACAATTTAATACTTAGTTATTTATGAACGCAACTAATGTCTTTTTTTTAACGTTTGACACTTCTGCCAATAGATTAGTTTTTATACTCTGTGACTTTCGCCTACCCCGAACAAATGTATTCCTTGTGTTGTATTTGTAATTTAATTATATCTCATTAATCTGACGATATTTACTGCTATTTATTGTAGTAATAAAGAAGTTAGAAAAGCGGAACTGTGCGGCGGTTTTATTTCAGCGTGATCTAACAATCACACACATCTTCCTTCTAAGCATACTCTACAAAAAAAGCAAAGATCTGTTATGTGACTGTTCGTGACTTTTCAAATTAATCAACAGAAGAACCCAAACGAATTGCATAGTTCTTCAAAATATGTATCACGAATAAAAGTTATGAATCGTATTTTTTTTTTGTTTATTTACTTCGTGTTAATTTAGAGATATGAAGTTGATAATTCTGTAAACGTTTTTCTGTAAAACTAATTATTATATTATATAAATGACATAGAACATATCATTGTTGACCTACCGAATTAAAAAAAATCACTTCACAAGTCTACGTTATTTACTTAAACTTAGCATGAACAGAATCAACAATGATCAAGTGATTGTAAGACTGACACTTGATACCTATTACGAAATCGTGTGCCGAAAAACCAGCTGGCGAGCAAGATATCGTCAGCGAAAGCGTTTGCGCTGCCTTGAGCAATCGTGCGCAGGAGTGGACGATATTAAACGCTACTCTATTATACCACTACTACCTATATACCACGGCTTATTTGTTTCAGTATTGCCAGATGGTATCTATTTACAGTCTGCGTGGATTAACGATTCCCAATCTAGTGTTTTTGGATTGAGCAAAACAAAAAAAAATGTAAGTCTTTTCAGTATGATGATGATAAGTAAGATGATTCCGTGCTTCGGAAGGCATGTTAAGCCATCGTTCCTGGATATCATCTATAGAAAACAGTCTATATATATGAGCCATGAGCCATGATAGAGGCCTTTGGTGATTCCATAATTCTGGCAAAAGAGTTGAGATTGGTTGGCGACTTTACAACCCACACGATAAAGAAGAATAATTTGTGTTTAGAGACAGAAACCGACCTTCCTTAAATAAATAAATAAAGTGCGTTTCTGTAACAGTCGAAATGAGAACCACTGTCTTATTTTTGTATGTTTCCCAACGTTATTTCTCATGGTTGAAACTCGATATCAACCCAAACGGAGCGGTAGCCATCCTCGTCGCCACTGTTAGATAGGTCGAGGGGAGATGAGTGAAACATGCAACGTACGTTTAGACAATCAGTACATTGAGGACGACGGAATGCGTGGACGCAGCCACAACTATAGCTACATAATAACATTGCTTATTTATTTTTCAAAGTTGTTATCAGTTCATGATACTCGTATAGGTCTACACCAAGGTACTCAAGTCTATTCAAAATTAGGCCCTAATTGACCACCTGGTATGGTGGTGGTGGCAGGTTGGTTGACAAAACCAACAAATGCAAACTCTGGCAGCACTGATGTTCTGTATCTCGAATGCTGCGCGCGCGCACCTCGTTCCGCGAGATGAAAGGCACAGATTGCAAACTGCACGTCGCTTCCTGGTGTGATAGGAAGTGTGCTGATGAGGATGGAAGGTGTTTCAGAGATCATTATTGTTGTGTTGGTACTTGTGAGACAATAAGATAAGACGAGGTGGCTAAAAGCAATGTCAATGTGCACCATAACATTTCTTTTACTTCAACTCTTTTTCCTGTAGAGATCATTCTATTTTTTCCCTGACCTATTTGCTGCCATGTATGTACTTATGTTACATTATTATATAAAGCGACACAGACATTTGAGGGAAACAAGACTTCTATACTTTATTTCAAATAATAATGAAAAAAAAAAACAAAAAATATGTATGGCAGAAAAAAGGTTATTCGTGATTCACACTTGTCAGATAATTATAAAGCAGAAAATTATAAATTTTGTCGATCTTGGACAGGAATCGAACCTGCATCTGCAAATTTTTCATTTATAATTATTAGATATTTCGTTATCAGACGCAATCTATAACAATAATAATCTATATTTCATTTAATTCAGTAAGACCCGGTAGGGGTCATTCTTCTCCGACGCGCTTCTCGCCCTGGCAACGTTCTGCCGGTCGATTGCGTAAGCGGACTTGCTTTGCTTGGGGCGGGTTTGAAGACCGCCAGCGGCTTTCAAGCGATCGCGTAAGGAGCAAGCCAAGTCAACGAAGACGATTACAAGTGAATATTTTTACTCTTTGTCCCCAAGACGATTACCGTCCCAAAAGTTAGACAATTCCTACAATCGGAATCGGAATACCGTTCAACTTGCTTGAAGCCAAGCCAAGTGAACGAAGCAAGCTCGACTTACGCGATCGAGGCCCTGGGCGCGGTCCGAGCCCGTCTGAGGGCGCCCCCAGATACGTAGTCATAAATTTCCTAAGGGGTACGAGCCTTCTGCTCCCCCGCTAGTCCGCGCCCACTATATTACCACTCTGGTATGAATAGTGATTAGGTCCGTCAACAAAAAAAAAAACTATATTTCATACTCGTCAGCTAATCGAGATTGATGTATGTCTGGAAATGTATCCTATAAAAGACTTTTCCAATGTTATCTGAAACGATATGTACAGCATGATTTTGTTATCCCTAGCAAAATTAAACCATCATAAGTAACAACTTTCCCAAGGAACATGGGTTGAAAACCCCAAAAAAAATCGACTTCTCATACAAAATACACAATCAACTTTACTAATTTGTATGGGTGGTCGAAATTTTTTTGGGGGTTTTTCAACCCATGTTCCTTGGGAAAAGTTGTTGCTTGTGATGGTCTGAAAATCATATTTAAATTATGCAAGGGATTACAAAATCATGCTGTATAGTTTATGACTAGACGGGCAATGGAACTCGGCCTGCTCAACAACATTTTCAGGTTACAAATCGTATAATCCATTTCTATTGCTCGCCTTTTCTTCTCCACATTTAAATTCAAAACCGTTTTCCCTACTGACAGCTCTATCAAGTCAAAACAGTCGGAAGTATACTAGTGTTGTTATAGTAGTCATACTGATTAGCTACCTATTATAATTTAACTTTCCCATTTTGCACGACCCACAGGGCGGTAAGTTGTAGTTTACAAGCTTGGTCTAGTCTAGGATGTAAATCAGTATGAGCAAACTAAACCGCATTCTCACCAAAGTGATAGTGTCTTTACTGTAGGTACTGTGGAGAAGTAAGTGTACAATATTAATACATCGCCAATTTATTACCCTTTCAACGCAAAGTACCAGAAACGAAAATTACCTGATACGCACATGATCTCATTTAATTTTGATTTTATTTAAAAAAATATATTAATTGCGAGTAATTGTTATAATAATATGCATGTTATTCGATGTAGATTGTTCGATCTCGAGATCGCTACATGCTATCTACTACATAATATTTAAAATCGCGTTTTGACACAAGAAAAAAAAACATTCGATTTTAATGTTCAAACTTTATATTAAAATTCTAATGAATTTAATATATTAGTCGGGCAATTTTTTATTACTTATTTTCTCGCACTTTTTTATTCTTTTCAAAAATTAGAAAATTGTATTATATTTCAATCTAAACGGCAGGTAGGTACAAATAACACTTTCCTCACTCGATTCTAATTTCGCAAGTCAATGGACAAACTAACCGAGTTTAAGTATGCCAAAGTCTCAACACTACCAGAGTTATTTCTTAGACCAACTAACAGACAGCCGGTTCACTATTATTACATCATCCGGTGAGGAAAGAACGCGAGAAGACGCAAGTGTGGAAATGTGGGCAGAAAACTGGCGAAGGTCGCCGTGATGTGCCGGTGATTTTGTTGGGGGCGGACGCCAATATTTACTGTTGTATAACTTATTGCATAGTTCGTTCTTGTTGATGCTATGTGCTAAGCCAAAAGTTATCGTAACAGCTGGCGAATTATTTGAGCAACATAAACAAATAACACTAAAAACTTATAAGTAACTAGTTTCTAAACAGTTCAACAATAAGGTTTTTCAAAATTGTTAGTAAGTAAACTGTTGGTGATGCAGTAAGGGTCTGAAGGTGCTTATACTCTACCACGTGTAATGTGTTTTGAATTCAATTCAATTAAAATAACGATGAGCTAATGAGGACTTTACTCGGATCTCGTATGGCTGCAGATAAAAAAACACAAAAATCATACGAGAGATTCGCCCATCCTATCCCATCTATTTATTATTTAAATTGCATATTGTACCGAAACGTTTACGTGAAGCAGCACACACTTTCAAAGAAATTCAATGGTTATGTGAGAAGACATCTCTAAATTGTACTAGCTTATTAAATAACTTTCTTAGCCACCGTGCCGAAAATTCATTTTGCGGTCTGTGGTTTCTTTGCAAGGCCTAATCGCGCTGTATTTTTAAGGAAGAATTACTGGACCATTTTATTCTGTGGTTGTTGTCAATTTTCACACTTTCTTTGCTTGGAATTTTTGGACATAATCTGAACGTTTTTCATTAAGCTGGACTATGACCAGCTGAGCTGTGCAAGCTTTTCTTCTACGCTTTACCACAAGTCATGTGTTGAGAGAAGGTCGCGAGTTTAAATCCTGCGCAGGATCAAAACATTCTTTGATGATGAGCACTTGTGCTTGTCATGTGTCTAAATGTTGTTTATCAACTATAATATATGTATTTATATGACAATGTATGTTACTATAGTACAGGCTCTATCTAGTTTGGGATCAAATTGCCGTGAGCACCTATTTATTTATTTGTATTTTTTTTAAACACGTAAGTAGTTTATCAATAGACAAAATACAAATATAGGTGCATAAGTTTCACGTTTATAAATTATCGTAGCGCTAAAATGCCTACATCGTTCTACGCCGTAGTCTGCTACAGTGTAGATCGAGGTATCGGGGCAACCTAAGTAAATAGAATTATTTATTGTCTTCACCAATATCTTTCTTATATGAAAATGCAATCAATGCAATGCGTTTCTACAGGGCTCACGGAAGATCAGCGCCGTAGTCTACCTTGCTAGGCTACGGCTTTTGCTGAGTGAGGCCTTTTTTGTCTGGGTGTCGCAACACAGGGGCAATTATGTAAGTATGTTGTTTTTGTATTTTCATTTCATTTCTGTTGCATTATTACTTTTCTTTATGTATGTGTTTTGTGTTGTGATGTCCTACAAATAAATGTTTCTGTATTCTGATTTCAATCATGTTTCTGATTTCTGATTCAAATCTTATAATAATCTTTATGATTGTAGTATAAAGAAACCCTTAACCCTATACAGGTATAAAGGGTTTTTGTTTAAATTGTTAATGGTTAAATAGCACTTGATGATGATGATGTTACAAGTCAATGACCCGATATTATTATAAGTTCTTTGAATTCTCAAAGTTTAATATGCAATCAATTACTCTAGAAGAAGTGACTCCATCTACATAATGGATCACCAATACACTTCATTTAAATCAGTATTCTCATATGGCCAACAACATTGCCTACACGGTACAGTCCAAACATATAAGGCTATAGCTTGGTTACTATATGGCATTGTAATAAAGATACTATTTGTACAAAAAGGCACAGTTTGAGCCGTTATTGACTGTGCTGTATAAATGTACCACGTACCACAAATATTGGTTCTAGCTCGCAAACAAAACTCTACCGCGTTCTTGCGTTAATGATTGTTCTTAAGGGGAATATACACTGTTAATGTTTTATCATTAGCATAATGACCATGGAGGAATTACGCCAAAAATTGCTTAGTTTGTAGACCTCTCAAGAGTTGGAACAAAAGGGTCTAAGGGTTATAGTGTAAACACCCAGAAACCTACTGTGGTGTCCAGAAAAACTTGGCTATTTTTAGTTTATGTGACTTCGTATCTGCTGTGCCTGTCAATGTCTTATGAATGAATGATTAAATAAAAAAAATAAAAAAAACACACTCGCTTAAACTCCACAAAAAAGATTTTACTTTGATTTATCTACAGCTCATATAAATCTAATACATCCCCACCGAGAGGCTCAAGCCTACCCTGAATTAGGGTGATTAGGCCTTAGTCGACTATATACTGACCCAGTGCGGGTTGGTCAACCTCACACACAACCTTCGAGTTTCTTCGCAGGTACGTTTTCGCTCGATGTAAAAACGTCAAAAGAAATTAATTCGAAATTCGAAATTCCAGACGGAAGGCGGTGGTCTTAGCCACTACTACACCACAATGATCGAAGACTACGACGCTCTTTGCTATATCATCAACAGCTCTTATACGACCCCACCGAGGGGCTCATAAAACACAAAATCGAATATCTCACAAGAAAAATGAATTTACGTCACCAGATCACAGCTATACGAAACTAACTTTTTTTCATTTTTGTCACGTTGAAAACTCGGTTAAGTGCCAGTTACAATGATTAAGAAAATAAGAAAAATAAACTAAAATACGCGCGGTGCTCGACTTGAAATTGTGTAACAAACTTCTGCTACCAAAACTAGGTTAAAAGATTGTTTGTTTACTTGCGTAATGTTATTTATTTGTAGGAAAAAGATATACAAGTAAAAAAGCTTATGACTTTGATATAATATCTACAAAGATACAAGGCAATACGAGGGGTGATTCTAATTTTAATTTTATTTGTAGGTTTGTACAAAGGCTTAGTAAGATAGAAATTCCTGGCTCCCATGTACCTGATCGCCTGTTCTATGGGTAGCTAGTCTTTTGTCAAAAATATTTAAACATTTGGTAAAATAAATAAGTAAATATAAATGATTTAGTTCCGAAAAAGCAAAAGCATACAGTTTAGCCCTAACAAGTAAATGTAATGTTAGTGCTTTCAAGCAATGCTAACTAAGCAAAAGAAAGCTTATTGTGCCGGGAGCACAGTTTACATAAGGTTGTAAGTGCATTTAGATTGTGTCTTATTGCATAATCCTGTAACTCAGAAATATTAAGTTCTCATTTTAGCGATTCTTCTGAATGACAGGTGATGAGAATGATTTGCGCAAAAATATAGGAAACGCCATTCACATAAAGAATCGAATTGAATGTTGAGTAAATTGTAGTCTAAGATTTTTAATTTCTCTTGAGAAAATATAATACTTACATGAGAATTTTTAATATAAGTAATAGGTTCATTGCTGTGCGTGCGTAACTAGACATCTCACAACAAAAATCCGATCGTAAAACACATCAGACACAGAATTTAACGAACAGAAAACAGCTTTTTTATCAATTTAATAGATTGGCTATTAAAGGTAGTTTATAATACATCAGCTTTGACAGTAGCAAAATGTATTTTTTTATTTTTTGAGGGTAATTTTATAGATCCATACCTAGTCTCCGCAATACGAAGAATATTGCTATATGTATGAGAACCGCCGCCGTGTGGTGACGGCAGAGTAGAATACATTTGTCACCAACCCCTACTCTTCCGGTGGGTGTTATAAGAGGCGACTTAGGGACTACACATTGGACAGGGAACGGGCAGCAGCGCTCTCTGATACAGTAACCTTTTAATCTGCGATCTCCAACCCGCCTGCCAAGCGTGGAGATTATGGCAAAACCAAACACTTAAGTGGAGGAGGCTCATAGCCCAGCAGTGGACTGTAACGGGCCGTTGAAGATGAGAACCACTAGAAGCGCCACAGTCAATACGAAAATTAGAATGTGAAACCAACCGGCCTTTTGATCTTTGCCTTTTTATGATGAATCAATGTTGAACTTAAGAGAAATTGGTCAAAATAGTAAAGTAATAATGATTTAACATTTTTAATGATAAGTAGGTAATGAAGTTCCACCTTCCTCATTTACATAGTTAAACAAAGCCATAAACTGCGTCGAACATCAGACAGTGCAGTACACCATAAGGAACCGTACAATTTATTATTCTTCAACTTTGTTAACCAGAAAGATAGTGTTTAATTAGGAAAGTATAAAACAATAAGGAACAATAAACTATTCAGTTTCTCGACTACCTTGTATAGAAAAGGGTTTGTTCTTATTTAGAAGTAATTATAAGTTAAGTTAAAACGTTTAAATAAAAGAAAACGAAACGGCCCGTTACAGTCCACTGCTGGACGTGTGGTGACGGCAGAGTAGAATACATTAGTCACCAACCCCTACTCTTCCCGTGGGTGTCGTAAGAGGCGACTTAGGGACTACACATTGAACAGGGAACGGGCAGCAGCGCTCTCTGATACAGTAACCTTTTAATCTGCGATCTCCAACCCGCCTGCCAAGCGTGGAGATTATGGCAAAACCAAACACTTAAGTGGAGGAGGCTCATAGTCCAGCAGTGGACTGTAACGGGCCGTTGATTTTTTGATTTGATTTGATAACTTAAAGATATTGTATTATTATAACCGTCTGCAAAATTCTCTTAAGCTATTACTTACTTTTCAAAGCCCAGAGCTTCTTCTCCATGAGCCCTGAGACGTATTCACTCAAGTCTTCCCTGCAGTCTCCGTTCACCACATTCTTCAACTCCTTCCATTGTTTCACCAATATATCGGCGTCGAACACTCTTAACATATTTTCTATGCCAAGAACGTCTGTTGTGTTATCCGCATTGTCTATGCTATTCACATCATCATTGGCAACCTCCTTTTTCTGAGCCAACCTAGTTTCATTTAAAGTATTACGTATCGAATCTATTGAATCACTGAGTCTACTCAATATACCATCTTTGTTCGGTCTGGCTGTTGTCTTATCAGAATTTAATGGTATTTTAGTTGTTTTGACTATGTGTTGGACGTTGTGTGATTTTTCAGTTGTAGACAGTTTTCGTTCAGGTTCGACGTTGTCGAAAGCTTCGGCAAACGTTAGACCGTCATCGTCGGAGAATACGTCGAAGTCAGTCGTAGGTTTTTCGTATTTAGGTTCGTGGTTCGGCGTCAAAGCCCCAATAAGGTCAGAGTTTGAAGATGTTTCTCCGTCGAGTCCACCTTTAGCTGAGGTTTTTTTAATATTTTGGAACGCGTCGATTAGAGCACTTCGAAGTTTTTCTTCCCTAGCCGATTCTTTAGGTTCACTGGAAGGTAGTTCAGCACTATTAACTAGGATTGCACTTAACAGGATCAGCACTAGGGGCGACATTTTGGATATTTTTTTTTCAAACTTCTTAAAGTATTTATCACTCGCACATGCTGGCCGAAAATATTTTTTAAACTTTTCGTTGTCACATCACTGTGTTCGAATTTTCGAATTTGGAATTTTAAGTGAGTTGGGTGGGGTTGAGAGGCGCGCGCGGCGGCATAGTCGAAAAGCGACTGAGAGGTCCGGGCGAGGCAGAGGCGGTGACATAACGTCGTTACGAAGTTACTGCGGCGGCACTTTCACTGTCGGCGGCTGCGCATACGCACTAAATATGTGACCTCATGCGCTGGAGCCTGCTGGGATGTGAGCGATTACTTTTTATGGATTCATTAATACAGCTATTATTTAGTTCTTTAATCACAGACGGTATTTTGATGTTTTATTACTAGAATCGTAGTTTTTATTTTAGCATTTTTTCTTTATTGACGTAATAAAACACTATAATATAGTGATGCTTTGAATAATTTTATAATTTTATATCGTCCTGTACTCTTTATGATACTTTTTGATACTAGCTTTAACTGGTTGCTTCCTTTTTGAGGGATCTAAATAAAAAATAGTAACATGAGCAAATAAAAAAATAATTACGAGGACGACGTGATATTTAAAAAAAAAATTACATTTAAGTTTAAAAAAAATAACATAATACAAATCCTACACGATTCCATCCCTGTATAGTTTGTAAATACGCGACCTAGCGTCCGCGCAGGTGAGTAGCATCCTTGTAGGGTGCCGTGTTTCGTGATCTACTTACCCGCTGGCCAATTATGACTGAGCTTCTAAATTCAAATATTATTAATTAGTTATTTTCAAAACTTAAGTAATGTACTTAATTATTTAATTTGGTACAATATACCTAAATAAATGAAATAAATATGCTAGAATTCTGAAAAACAATCCAGCAAATTATTAAAAACAATGTTCTTTAGACATTCTGCGCACCTGACATATTATGCCTTGATAAGGTCGACAACCGACCTCACAAATCCTAGTGTCAGTGTTATAGAGCCACCAAAGGCTAATGACATGGCTCGTGTAACGACTAGATATTAGCCGGGACCAACGGCTCAACGATCCTTCCGATTCATTTTTATTTTCGGACAATCAGGTGATTCAGCCTGCAAAGTCCTAACCAAACTGGGGAAAGTTGTGTTTAAACACAACGGAGAGTTTGCACAATGAGACATACCTCGGTAGAAAAACGAAAGTGTATTTTGCTAAAAAATGCACAGATTTAATCAAATTTTACAGTAAAAGTGCTCATTAACACATATTTAATCTAGTTTCGAACCAATTTATACTACTTGCAGTCAAAATACTGCTCAACCATGCGCGAGCATTTTGCAGTTCGGTGTGCGCTGTGACTGTGATGTGACCCCTTAAATGCAAAAAATACATACGCATACGCATATGATATTGATCCGTAGACTAATAATAACCAACTTATTTTAGACCCACTCATTTAGTCTAGTTTCTATTTACTAATTAGCATTTTTTCTGCTGTATGCTATACGAGTATTAAGTAAGACAACCGCTAGATTCCGTAGAGATCGAAAGATAAAACTTTAATCAACCCAACGATTACACATCTATGTAAATTTATAAATGAGGTTTTTACATCATCTTATTTAATATGCAAGATTTTTTTCTTATTGTAGTACTTATTTAGCATTTTGGATAGCTGGATGTGCCACCGTAATTTTAAATAAACGTTGTCTACAGTCTAGAAATCACATCACATCACATCACATCACACTTTAGATCACACTAATATTATAAATCGACACCTCCTATGAACAACAACGTAACTTGAGATACGTGGCTTGAGATACAAAATGACTTTAGTTAATATTATTCCTTATCTAATTTTATTTACTCTTAATTTTCTGTCCAAGCGTCTCTAACTACAATAATACTGAAGTTAGCATTAGTCAAAAAACCTAACTATGTAAAACATTTATTTTTCTCTTTAAACTGCTGTACTGATTAGTTGCTGAAATTGAGTTATGTTGTTGTTCATAGGAGGTGTCGAAATGTGAAAATATATTTGGATGTTTGTTCTGCCTCCACGCTTAAAGAACTCAACGGATTTGGGTGAAATTTGGAATGGAGATAGTTTGTAACCTGGATTAATACATAGAATACTTTTTACGGGAAAAAAGTCTTATTCCCAGGGGAAAATCTTACATTACGCGAGCGTAGCCAAAAACAAAAGTAGCAAAAATGTACAGATATACATCGTATCCCAAGCCCTACAATTTTTTTGAGGTCAGTCTTTTATACGTCAATCAAAGCCATTTATAAAAAACTGGACCGTTCGGTGTGCGTAAGCTTTAAAAAACTCAGCGCTTACTTTTATTTTATTTACCAATAGTCCTAATTGTGTAATATCTTTCCGTTAGTTCTACTCGTATTCACCAGATGTTTTTTTAATGAAGAATCTACATGAACTAAAAAAATTCAACAAGTAATAGTGGGAATAAATTTCAGAATAATATACTAGTATACTTTTGCACACTTAACCTCGTACAAAAAACACTAGATTCAAAGAAAAACTTAAAAATGTCATTGCCATCCGAAAGTTGTTGACATAAAGTTCGATGGCGGCCGGGTATTGAACCTGCAACCTTGCGTTCTGACCTTACACCATAGCTACCAAACCGACCTAATGTTGCCTAATATTGGTGGCGAAAGCTCAGCACGATTTCCTGCTTAAAATTCAAACAGTAGGGTTAAAAGACAAAGATAAACTTTTGAAGACATATAGTTAATAAAAACAAGGAATTGACAACAATTATCAAAATGTTAGTATGAAAATCGAGCGTCGGCGGTCTAGTGGCTAGGGCCGCTGCTTCCCGCCTGGAAGACGCGGGTTCGATCTCCACCACGTACCTATATGTTTTCGAATTTCGAATTCATATGTACGTTTATTCGACGCTCTTACGGTGAAGGAAAACATCGTGATGAAACCTGCACACTCCTACAAAGAAATTCAAAGGTTGTGTGTGAACTCGACCAACCCGCACTGGGCCAGCGTGGTAGTCTGAGGCCTAATCGCCCTAATTCTGGTAGGCTCGAGCCTCTCGGTGGGGACGTATATGAGCTGTTGATGATGGAGTAGCAGGCATTTAAAACGCGAGTGGATTCGGATTAACCAAGGTGCCAAGGTGACATACGGGTCGTCCACTAAATAATGAATCAACCAAGAGAGCGGTGTGGTAACGAGAACGTAACAAAATGTCGGTAATCCGATCCGTCGCGTTGTCGCAGACGCGGTAATGTTACAGCAAGGTCCGCTGGTCGAAGGTGGAACTACGTGACGTAGCTTTATGTGGATGCTTCACGGGGGAGCAAGTGGCCGAGTGATAGCGCGTTCGGCTTTTATTTTGGAAGGTTGAAGCTCGAATCTCAGTGGTACTGTCAAAGAAAATCATTTTGTGATGAAGGATCGTTGGGTTTGTAAATTGCGGCTGATTGTTCGAAAAGTTAAATTGTTTAGTGTTTCGGAAGGCACGGTATTCCCTGGATACGGAAAAAAGCCATGTCAAGTCAATATTTCTGGCACCAGGGTTACCCCAAACGATAAGAAGGACCCTCAGGGTAGAATTTGTCCCGCCTTTTCTTCTTAGCCCTGTAACAAAATGATGATAATAGCCCAACGCCTTCCAAAAACCTTCCGCCAATTACAAGTCAAGTTGCAGTGACTTTACTCAACTGGTAATAAAAAAATATAATAGTTTAAAAAAATAAAAACACGCTAATGTCAGTATCTACTATCCAACTTCTTGCTCCATTACCAGTATTGTACTTATAATGATAATGATTTATTTGCTAAGAAAAATGGTACAGGTTTGCAGGTGTACAGCATAGTAAATAACGAGCACATTTTCAGTCACTTTAAAGTAACATGCACATTATAAATGTCATAATTACTTAAAAAACAATACACAAATTTGCACTAAAAATGTCCAAACAAGTCATGCAAACTTTACACTTAAATAATCCTTAACTGAGTAAAAATTTTGTGATTGAAGCCATTTGTACAATTCTCTTTTAAATACGAGTTTAGGCTGTTGTATTAAAGTTCGTGGCAGATTATTATAAATTTTAATACACATAGGACCACAGTTTTGACTGTATCTTGCCGTTTTAGGGACAACAGTTTGCACTAATTTATCCGGGTTTCTCAAAGGTCTATTAGTTAAGTCTTTTGCTTTTTTAAAGAGGTATAGATTTTCCTTAACAAATTTGGCCACTTCAAATATATAGAGACACGGTAATGGAAGAACTTTTAGAGTTTTAAATAACAAATTATCATGACAAATCGAATGAACCCAAACTCGAGGAGTTTATCAGTAGCCATTAAAGAGTTTCTTTATCCAGCTTTTGGCTCCGTCCTCAGACCCTCGTCATCAACTGCACTGTATCCACGTTATTCTATCCTAACAAATTAAATGAGCCCAAACACGAGGGTTTTACTAGAAACTATTGAAGAGTTTCGCCTTCCAGGAGTAGCTCCTGACTCCATGATCAGATCAGCTTGATGGTGTTAAATTATTGTATTTTCATCCGAATTACGCAAACATTATCTTTCAAAATCATACGACAACTAGAAGTTGGTTTTAATTTACTTTCCGGATTTGTTTGCATTGTTAATTTAGTCTTTCTTTCTTTCCGAGTCGATTCGGCGACTAAATTTGGGAAGACCAATACTCTGCCACAGATATGGCATCATCTGTGGCATTATAGAGGTCTTCGCGTGTACAGGTGGTGGGGCACGCTGGGCAAGACAGTAAGTGAGCCATTGTTTGTGGAGAGACACCACAGAGACATGCACTATCAGTTGTATATCCCCACCTAAGCATGTTTTCTTTACTTCGACCGACTTGAGTCCGGAGTCTGTTAAGAGACTTCCACGTCGGCCAAGGTAAACTATGCCCAGGGGGGAGGCTCTCTTTCGTTCGAGTAAATGTTACTGAGGGGTATCTCTCCTTCCAGGAGTTAAGCCGGGCTTGGGAAGCTTCCCCATTTAATGGAGCAACTTCCTTAATAAAGCTGTGCCGGCTTTTTAGTCTCTGATTCACTGGCTGTACATTGGGTGCCGCTGGTCCGAATCCTTTTTAGCCCGTTCAATAGAGCTTGCCACATCTCTGCGGACGTCTGGGGGAGCAATACCAGCAAGCGGATACAGCATTCCAACAGGAGTCGGTCGGTTAATTTAGTTAGTTTGTTACATACATACCTACCTGAACCTAATAAAGCAGCGTGTCAAAAAGACAGAGAGGTTTGATAAGCTCGCTTTGCTCTGGCAATACAGGGCGGTAAGAAATCTTTAAGATTAATGCAGAAATCTTTATTAAAAGATTAATTGGTAACGAGATTGGTAATATACAAATTCAGTGAATCTACCAAACAAAAGACATCAACGCATTCACTTGTTTTTTTTTTCATGTTATTTTATTCGCGCATGCGTGCTTTGCATTTGCATTGCAGGGCTTCTAAAACGTGGCGGTGTCGTTTGGTTTAGTGCGATCTTAACTCAGCATCAAATAATGTCGCGTTCAGGTCCGCGCCCGCTATACTACCACTCTGGTAGAAATAGCGATTCAGTCAACCAATCAATGCCTATTGCAGTCCAGAAATAAAGATAAGTCCGTTTTAAAAAAAATGTCGCTTAGTTTTTATAAGTCGATCCGATGTATTTTTGAATGAATGAATTAGCGACACTCTTATTTAAAATACAACGTGTTCCTAAAAGATGTGGAGCGTCGGCGGGGTAGTAGGCTAGGGCCGCTGCCTTCTGTCCGGAAGACGCGGGTTCGATATCCACCACGTACCAATGCTCTTACGGTGAAGGTAAACATCGTGAGGAAACCTGCATGTAACATGTTCCATAGTTCCAGAGTTCCATTTTCGAATTACATAATTGTTTTTTCATTCATTCAAAATAAAGTACTAAGGGGTATCGTAAATGCTCCTTGGTACATAAGAAATGACGACCTTCATCGAGATTTAAAAGTGAATGAAGTTGACAGTGTTATTAAAAAATATGCCGAAGCTCACGAACTAAGACTTCATCATCACGTGAACGTTGAGGCTATCCAGCTCCTCGACACCACGGACATAGTGAGAAGACTGAAAGGACAAAACCCTTTGAGTTAGTTTAGTAAACATTAGTGTAATGTAGTGCAGTCAGTGCTTCCCGTAAAGAACACACGAACAAAGTGTCTTCCCCTTAATAGAGACAATAAGAAAAGTGTTGATGGACACATTCTTAGCTAACATCTACTTAGCAATTTAAGTTAAAATTTAATTACTCATTAGTCTTTAGGCTAGATTGTAATATTTATTTTGGATGTCTTAAAGGCAAACCAAATATAACAAATAATAAAAAAAATCTTTTATTGTAAGTGGCCAGATCCAAAGACTTTCAGTATGCCCACGTATTATCCCAAAGATACGTTACATGCAACCTACTTATTTTAAAGATTACAACCGACGTACAACTCACTACACCATACTTTTCAAGATTTAAACACGCATTGCTTAATAAGCGTGAGACATACTTATCTTGTACTTGCTTTAATACTTGCTTAGATATTTATAAAAACAATAACATAGTCTCAAACATAGTCTCCACCCACGGCACGCTAACCTCACGAACAATAACTGATGTGAGGCGACAACGAGTTGCTTTTTGCATACATTTCTGCTTTTCTCTTATTCATCGTCATCATTTCGTATGGGTTATAAGGTTGATGGTGATGGTTATGATTGCATCATATCTTCTCGTCGCCACTACCACAATGCCTGAAGAGCAGGGTGTATAACCTATGCGTCCTACCCATTTTGACATACGGAGCCGAGACGTGGAATATGACGGTGAAGCTGGCCCACCGGCTACATGTCACTCAGCGAGCTACTGGGATAAAATCTGAAACAAAATCATCCGGCAGAGGACCAAGGTAGTAGATATCGTCCAGAAGTGTAGCAAGCTGAAGTGACAGTGGGCTGGCCACGTCTGCCGATGAGCATTGGAGCAGACGGGTTCTCGAATGGAGACCACGTCTCGGAATCGTAGTGTGGGACGCCCCCCCTGCCAGGTGGACTGATGACCTGAGGAAGGTTGATTGATTGATAAGGTCAATGACCAACCCTACTAATCTAGGAGCCAGAATTATTAAGCCGCCAATGGCTTCTGCCGTGACGTAACTGATTACCTACACAGCCTTAAAGAGAAAAAAAACAATGCAGAGGGATCAGATTAGTTGACAGCCTCCGTGGCCGAGTGGTCGAGTTTGCCACCAGCAAAAATCTTCGCATAGCGATCAGACCTTAGCTGATCACGCTGGCTCAGTGCGGGTTGGTCAATTTAACACAGAAAAAAAATACACGTAGGTTTTCTTATTCTCCTTCACCGTAAATCACGTAAATGTCAAAGAACCATACCTACTTAATCTCCCGAACTGTGTCTTTGGTCTTGTTTCAGGAAATATCCATGCGGGTTTCTTTTTTTTTCTCTTTTTTATGATAGTGTAGTGAAACCCACAGTGATAAGCTGATTACTTGACACTGGAAAAATTGAAATGTCAAAGTCAAATTTTTTTATTCGAATTACTTAGTGTGGAGAAGAACGGCCAGAAGAAACTCAACAACAGTTGACCAGACGTTTTTATCATATAAGTAATCATTTATCTTACCTGGGCTGATTGATAACTGGCCGAAACGACGAACTTAAAAAAATGATACGCAAAAAAAATATGTTACATTATATTTTGGCATCTTTTTGAAAATAGAACTTCAAATTTAAATTTAATCGAACTGGTGGAATTTGTTTGATAGGACGTAGAACTTTCTCTGTCGTAAATTTTCTTAACAATGGAAAGAAACGAAATTCGGTGATAAAGTTTTACGTTTTAAAACAGAAAACAGCAACCCAGATTAAAACCAAGCTAGACAGTGTTTTAGGTAATTCTGCTCCTGCATTGAGTACAATTCACACCTGGGTAACTGATTTTAAACGTGGAAGACAGAGCTGCGAAGACGCCCACAGGTCTGGCCGTCCAAATGAAGTCACGAATCCGGACATGATCAAAAAAATTCACAAAATTGTATTGAATGATCGGCGCTTGAAGTTGCGAGAGATAGCAGAGATGGTGAGCATTTCATCTGAACGCGTTTTTAATATTTTGCACCAACATTTGGGAATGAAAAAGCTTTGCGCGCGATGGGTGCCGCGTTTGCTCACTGTTGACCAAAAGCAACGTCGAGTGGACGATTCATCGGAGTGTTTGGCGCTGTTTAACCGAGATCCTAACGAGTTTTCGCGGCGTTATGTAACAGTCGATGAAACCTGGATACATCATTATACTCCCGAGACAAAAGAACAATCTAAGCAGTGGACTGAGAGCGGAAGACCTGCGCCGAAGAAAGCAAAAACGGTTTTGTCGGCCGGCAAAGTGATGGCGACTGTTTTTTGGGATGCTCGAGGGATTATTTTAGTGGATTATCTGCAAAAAGGAAAAACAATAAATGGAGAGTACTACGCAAGCTTGTTGCAAAAATTAAGTGAAGAAATCTAGAAAAAACGACCACATTTGGCCAAGAAAAAAGTTTTGTTCCACCATGACAACGCACCTGCACACACGTCAATGGTTGCAGTCGCCAAACTCCATGAATTGCGGTTCGAATTGCTACCGCATCCACCCTATTCCCCGGATCTGGCCTCGTGTGACTTCCACTTATTCCCAAACCTGAAGAAATGGTTAGGTGGCCAGAGATTTTCATCAAATGAAGAAGTCATTGTTGCCGTGGACGAGTATTTTGAGGGGTTGGAGAAAACATTTTATCAAACTGGTGTAACGGCATTGGAGAAGCGCTGGACTAAATGCATCGAGGTAGAAGGAAACTACGTTGAGAAATAAATTTATTTTAAATAGATTTTTAAAGTTTTTCTTTGTCGTTTCGGAAACTTATCAATCAGCCCTCGAAATTATTCTCATCCATATTTTATTAGTAAGAACTTATAGTCTATGTTAGTAAGTTAATCTATAAATAATAAGTAATCATTTATCGTATAATAGGCCTTAGAACATAAAATATTTTTAATTTTAGTTTTAAATTGGCTCTCGGACAGATTTACAATAGGTATTTTATTATAGAAGCGAATACAGTTCCCCATGAATGAATTGTTTACCTTACAAAGTCTAAACTTTGGGTGCGCTATTTTATTTTTATTTCTAGTATTGCAAATCAGCAGAAGCCATAAAAAAACATCTCCTGAAAGTTACGAAATAGTTTATACGTTAATGTATCATTCTCTCAGTTGTCGCCAGAGAGCGTACTGGTGGAACCACCTACCGCTCTCCAACCATATCGTGCCGTATGATGCTACCTTCATATTTTCCTTACATAACAGTCTACTACAGAAATTGGCACAAGCGTGCACTTTAATTGTCCCGTCGTATACTCGCAACTACCACTGTTTTACGGCAATTTGTTGATATAAAAGCTGCATAAGAGATATAACAGCGGCGTCATCCATGACACCGATTTAAAGTTTTACGTCTTGAGGTAAGTACCATAATTTTTATAATTTTATGTATATTTTCGTGTATTAACGTATATTCTTTAAAAGATGAGTGAAGTGCCACGGTAATCAAACAACGGAACCTATGTTTTTTTTTTTAAATGAGATAATTGGTTTTATCGAATATCAAATAGTTTGATATTTTAGTAACATTTGATTTGAACAATACTTATTTTTAGATTCTTGGCCATTTTCTTTGGAAAAGTAGCTTTTTTAAAATAAAACCCAAAGAAAGAGTTTTAAAAACGATAGAGTACTAAATGCCCGATAGATAGCCCGATTTACAAAGATCCCAATTATATTTATGTGTGTTTAAAGTAGATGACTGTAATAAATACAAATTTGAAAGGATAATATCAAACCATCAAGAATACACTTATAAATACACTACTACTTATATATACTTTTTTAAATGAAACACAAATAAGTTAAATATATTTGTGTTTCATTTATAAAAGTGTAAACAAATGAATTTACGTCAAATTTTTGTTAAAGAATGTATCATAACATGGGTACCAACCTGAAACTCAGAGACAGTACTCAACTGAACAACTTCTCCCAAGAAACATGGATCGAAATAGTAAAAAAAATGACTTCCCATGCAAATTGTTCAATCTGCTGACGTTCTTAGTATGGAGACATTTCACTTTTAATATTCCAACCTATGTTTCTTGGAAAAAGTTGTTCAGTTCCATGAGTACCTACTGTTGCTGTGTTTCGGTTGGTACCCCTATTTTGTTACACCCTGTATACCTATCAACAGCTCATATACGTCCCCACCGAGGGGCTCGAGCCTACCCTGAATTACTTAGTCGACCACACCAAATGTAATGACGGATCTAAGTGATATAATAACATCCTATGGAAATAAATAATTTTGACTTTGACTTTGACTTTGCTGGCCCAGTGCGGGTTGGTCGACTTCACACACAACCTCCGAATTTCTTCGCAGGAGTGTGCAGGTTTCATCACGATGTTTTCCTTCGAATAAACGTACATACGAATTCGAATTTCGAAAACACATTGGTACGTGGTGGGGATCGAACCCGCGTCTCCCGGGCAGGAGGCATCGGCCCTAACCACTAGACCACCGACGCTCCCTATACCCCCTGATTACCGACTGATCACACCAGGAAGACGTCTCGGTCCACCGCCGGCTGATGCCAGCTGTTCGCGTTGCACAATCACTGCATTTGCATTGTCAGTGAAGAAAGTGCAGCGGAATGACACATTGTGCGCGGGGGCACTTTTGATGCTCTGTTAATTGCAGTTATGTGTGGGTGTTGAGGGTAACTAAGCGTGGATAGTAATTTTGTAATCTGGTGGACTTTTAACGGACTTCAAAAAAAGAAGGTTCTCAATTAGGTTGTATTTAAGATTGCAACTATTAACAGTTTATTGACATTATTTTTTATGGCGTGGGATGTAAGGTCGACAACTGACCTCAAAAACCTGACATTCCTTCACTTATTAATCACACTAATATGTGGCTTATTACGTTACGATGATACACAAATTTCAGTCACAAATCACAATAACCCTACTTAAGCATTTAATGAACAGGCAAATTGGCATAATAACATTAAACACGCAACCTCAGAGCAACATCTTAACCGGCCGAATCGAGAGCACGTCAAATTGCATCACACTCTTTCACTGAGCGTGCACACTTTGTTCCTAATGTTGCCAGATGTTCAACTTTTGGCGGAATGTATTGTTTTTCAGCCCTCTCAAGGCAGTGAGATTTTTTTTTGTGTTGTCGGCTTATATTTCCATCGAAGGGCTTGAGGGCTTGGGCTTTACCCTGAATCATGTGATCAGTCCGTAGTCCCAACGCGGATTCGTTGGTTGGGTGCTAAATCGATTTGGATTGATTGCTTGCACTATTACTTCTTTTAGTATTTATCAAATAAGTTTAAATTAAAAATATTTTTTAAATACAAGCTTTTAAACTGCTGAGGTGTATACTTTGTAGTATAGGCTGCATGCACTTGTAAAACTCTCGCGATAAAATTCTCTCTCTCTTTCTCTCTCTTGTAAAAGTTTCGAGTCCATGCTACTAACCGTTGAAGAGTTCCCTCTTGAGGAGACAATCCTGGCGTTAGTGAACTCACCCAAAAAAATGTAATGACGGATCTAAGTGATGTAATAACATCCTATGGAAATAAATTATTTTGACTTTGACTTTGGCTGCATCATCAGCAAATTTTAATCATTTTAATGCCTGTCATCGGAACTGCACAAGTACGCTTGTTTAGTTGTGAGTATCAAAATTCTGTTGCAAGATTTGACCCGAACAATTCATACATTGCAAGTTAAATGAAAACTAGTAAAAGATGAAAGAGAAGTTGGGACGTAGTATATGAGCTGGGGGGCCGTTTCACGAAGCTACAAGTACAATTCGATGTAGGTATATTGCGTAGACAATGAGATAAAACAATAAGAGTTTACAGTTTAGGCGAATTGACTTCGCAATGAATATTAAATTGTAACTTGTTACTAGTAAATTATTGTTTGGTGAAACAGGGCCCAGGTGACTGTTCCAGGTGCGGTGCAGTCCCAATTTTATTAATATAAGTCCTTATTATTAAACAGATCTGGCAACACTATCTGCGTTGCGCCCGTGCAGACCGCTGCAATACGAGGAAAACTCACAATGGCGTTGATGAAATAACCTGGAATGTGGACTTAAATAAAGGGCACTTGTGTGGTATTCAACTGCTGAAGAAAACTAGCGTTTTATATATTATGGTTTTAGTGTATTTTATTGTTAATGAATAAACCTTTTAAAGTATTATTTTATTATATTACTTAAAAAGATAAATACATGTCTGTCATAATATAGATAATCAACAGAATCAAATATAGATAAATAACACACAGATACAAGGCAAACACAAGTGCTCTTTACACGAATGTTTGCCCGGGGTGGGATTCAAACCCGCGACCTTGCGTTTCGAAAGCTGGATACTACCGACTGGGCTACGGGCACAGACCCGGTCGACAAATCCAAACAGAAATCATCGACATAGATTTTTCCAATGTGATTATCTAGTAGAGATATCTAGCGATTATCTAGGATAGCATACCCTACACGCCCACAAACTTTGGTAAGTATTGCCAAGTCTAAATGCGCTTAATTCGGGGTATCATCGAGCTCCTCGGCGGGGACGTATGAACAGAAAATTAAAACTAAGTGTGATAGTTTATGAAACTGTTGCATAATGAGGGGTATTAAAAAACGAGTGTGTGTTTAAAAACTGAGCCGTAGGCGAGGTTTTTAATAGTTCCACACGAGTGTTTTAATACCTAGTTATGTGTAGTTTCATACACTACTTTATCTACTCTCTTACATTGGTGTTGAAACTCAAAGTTAAAAGAGTAAGATTTTTTTGGTTTTCTATTCCATTGGATCTTCATAGCATTTATCATATAATTTTCTCGACTTTGCTGGTAAAAGATTATGAGCCATTTCCCTCGCCGCATTTAAAATATCGGGCGGAGTCAAATTGTCTTCACAATCACTGTTATCGGACATTTTTACGCAAAAATAATTAATATTTTCACCAAATTCAGTACAAGAAAACATAGGAATGGCCTAAGGGAATGGCGCCAGGGGTACGAGCCTTCTGATCCCCCGCAAGTCCGCGCCCACTATATTACCACTCTGGTATAAATAGTGATTAGGTCCGTAAAAAAAAAAAAGCATATCACTACGCATGCGCTAAAGAGGGCGCTGCCACAGGGGTACGTTCACGGGCGCTGCTCCAGACAACTTTTGCCAAAAAGACTAGTTTCCATGCCAAACTGTATCATAATGACAAAAAAGTTATTTTATAACATCGTTTTCGTAGAAAGAACTGTGTTATAATATGATTCTATTTTTAAATTTCGGTATTGTGTTTATAAAGTGTGTCAATATAAAACCGTTTTGGATTTTGTAATTCGAATTTTACGATATGAGAGTAGATAAAATGATCTTAACTAATTTAACCTCCATTATGGTTTTTTTTCATAACTGCTTTTATAACGGACATAAATAAGCATTTTCTAATGTCAAGTTTCTTGCCGTCCCATAACCAAGTGCGTGATATCTTGAAGGTCGATAAACACAATTTCGAAATAGTTTTTTGAACTCCCCAACCAGCTAGGCAACGGCTACTTTCAACATACAGCCTCATGTTTTAACCCAAGAATATTCAAACAATATTTAATAATGTTATTTGTGTACTCATTGCCTTGGTATTTTATATGGTACAACTTTTAGTTACTGCGCGGAAAGCAAGTACATTCTTAAAATACTTTTTTAGGCCAAGGGAAGGTCATGGTCAAATATTCAGGATTAAAAAAAAAATTAAACGATTTAAGAACTTGGGGACGTATATGAATGAGGTGTTGATGATGAAGAACTTATTTGTATTTTTTATTGGCTAACAAAGGTAAACAGGAGAATGCGTACTAAAGAAAAGATGAGATAAGACCCCTACCCAACTACACAGACTCTTCACCTCGATGCAGCTAAGAAAATTCTTTGACACAAAAAATAAATTCAATATTTTTTCTTAATTTTAATAAAATGGCTTCACAAAAATAAATATTACCAGCCAGTGCTATATAATTTAAACGCATCCTTTTATCACAACTCGACTTTACTGGTAAACTAAACACGAAAACTTAAAAAATGTCTAAAAGGCTTGAGCTATGTAATCTAAAACTATTTTTAATTACAAATTGATCATGCAGGCATGTTTTTTAGCAGATATGTCAAAATCGAAATGGTGCTAAATACTCGTACTAACGGTTTCATCAAATTGCGAATCGGACTTGCAATATGTAACCCGCAGTACACCAGTATACGCGTTACGCATACGGAACTATAATATTGAAGATGTGCACAAGCATGCGACCTTGGACTAATTTCATTACTCACGCACACTTTCAAATTAAGAATTAATTTACATTTAATTACTTATTTTAAGAGGTATACTACATTCCGTAATTAGGTAGGATCTCTGTTCATAAAATCTTGGATTAGACTTTCAAATTATTATACCTACCTACCATCAATGCTTACCAACTTATTTCACTTTTTTTTTCTTCTTCCTAACTAATGGCGTCACATCTTATGTAGACGTATTTAGCCAGTGTGATATATATCCTTGGATGATTGTTCGGTGAATTGGGCTCAGTAATGTGATCACCACAAGGCCTCTTGGCATCATCTAAAAATGTCAGCAAAGTGTAAGCGATTCAATTGTTCTATTAAAGTTTATAGTCTCGAAACATTCACTGGATACTATCGAAATTATACACTAAACATTTGAATAAACTAAAATAAAAAAATTAAAGCGAAGACATGTCCGCCATTGTCAGATGCTGACAAAAAACCATCTTATTTCACTTTGCAGTCGCTGTTGTGCCAGCTTGTGTAAATTAGTTTTTTAGGTCCCTATGCTTAGGGGCTACTTTGTACTCGTATGCAATCGCTTGACCAAAGTCCAAAGTAAATAATAGTTCAATATAGCACTTATATGACTTGCAGTTTATTGAAAACATATTCCAAGGTTATATATTTCACAAAAATGTTTCACTTTAAGATGTGTGTTACGAAACTCACAAATTCGCCAACTCATTGTGGCCAGTTATACAACATAACCTCAATGTTAACGATAATAGTATGCAAAGACTTAGAAAGTATATTTGTTTGCTTATTATGAAATTCGATGAGCAATTCGGATGAGGTGACTCTTGCCTGGCGTTGCGTCAATGGTCAATCTTGGTTTTTTTCCCCAAAATGCAATACAATCATACGCAATGAGAGGAATTTACTATTACGTAGTAATAAATATACCAAGGTAGATGGCAAGGATGAAAAAGTGAAAGTTAAAAACTTTTTGCAAACTTTTATTTAGTTTGAATTTAGCGCCATATATTGTGTTGAAAAGTTGGTAAAGTTGAAAAAAAATTAGTCATTTTAGACTGTAATAATTTTTTGCTACGGAATATGTATTTATATTATGTTTTTATTTAAGATTATCAAATAATTTTTTTTTCTACTGTTAATTTATAATAAAATTGCAAACAAAGTTTCTTTTGATGACAAATAAATAGTTTTTTTTTTTACTTTTGGTATCTGCACTCATGTTGGTCAAATTGGAGTTCTGTCATTGTCAAAAAATCTGATGTGCTTTATTTTAATAAAACATGAGCTAAGCAAATTATCAAACAAAGGCTTATATGAAATTATGTGGAGTGCTATGTTTTTTCTAACACAGCTGTTTAGCCCAAAGCGGTGTTAAAAAAATATAATTGCAGAAAATATGCGCGGTAAGATAGTAGGAATTTAGCCGATTTGTGTATTTTCTTGTGAGAAATCAATGTTTTCCAGTTAATTTTATGCATAAGATTTGTTGCTTATCCAGCAGTATTAAAACAAATTGGTCTTTGCTTTGATCTGCACTTCTGAAACTATTGATTTTTCCAGTCCAGGTATTCTGTTTACAATCTTGTTTTTCATGTTAGCTAATTTCTTTCAAAACAATTGATCTTATCAACGTTCTAGCTTAAATTTTAACCATTTTTTTATTTTAATCGACATATTTGCTTACGAACAATTTTTTTTCAGTGATGATCCAATGAATTATGGCTAAGAGAAGAACTGAAGTGGAAGTTCACGCGACTGATGATGATGATCTGCTACATGATGACCTGGACATCAGCGTGGACCTCATCGATGATGGCTTGTACTTGGGTATGTTTATGTCCTATTCCAGGGCCTAACCTAAATGTGTGCCAAGTTTCATCCCAATCCGTCCAGTGGTTCAAGCGTGATTCGGCAAATAATATAATGCAAATATCACGAATATGACCTAAGATTGTACTATGGGTACAAAAATATACAACAATAACAGCTCATACACATATCCACCGAGGGGCTCGAGCCGGGCAAAAATCAATATAGTTATTTATATAAATAACCTCCCTAAATATGGCAAATGCTTACCACATGTTTGCTCTGAGTGGAATTCGAACCCGGGACCCTGTGCTTCGTTGGCAGACATGCTTCCTCTCATTATGTGGATTAAGTCGCTAACAGCCGTCACAACAAACTAGGCTACATACAGAGCGTTCTTTCCTTTCAATTATTAATTTAATTATTAATTTTGTCATCATTATTATGATTTGCTTGCCCTTATCCCATTTTTTGGAGTCGGCGCAATACGTCTTTTGTATTCTTTATTAAATGTTACAGGTAACCTAGCATGTGCTCGAGACTGCAAAGCACTGGAGACTCTCGGAGTAACTCATATCCTGACCATCGACCTGGTGCCACTACCTAGAACTATCCTGGATCGACCCAACCTCACATTCAAGTTCCTTAAATGTGAGTATATCTTGGGCTGTTGAGAAAGAGTCCTGTTGTGGGACAAATTGCTTGAAAACACTCAGAAATAATCCTTATTGATAATCAACGAATTATCTATAGTCTAGAAGAGTAACCGTCAAATAAAGCCCGCTAAAACATGGCACCTAATAATTTTGACAGACGACAATGACAATTTCACTAACACAATGGCGGAATCTGTGGAGAAGAGCTACTTTCGACGTTCTTATAAACCACAAGTCATAAAACATTGTACCGCATATTTGAATGTCATATGGTATAGTTTTGCTTCTTTGGTATTCATTTGGTGGGGTAAATTTTGAAGCATAGTTACTCTCTAGAGACTAGATAATTTGTTGCTGATAATACAATATTGTGTATTAATTGTGTATTAATCCTTGATTTCAACATTTCTGTACAACTTGCATACATACAATATATACATATGATCACGCTCTTATCCCCTGTAGAACTTAAGTTTGGGAAAATGTCTATTCCCACAGGAAAATTTAAAGATCAAGTATGCAATAAATTAAATTGTACTCTTTGGTAGCCAACTTAGCTCTGCGCACCCCTTTGGTGATTTGTTTGTATGTAAATTATTATGGCCAATCATATATATTTTCTATAAGTTCATATTTTCCGCAGTAAAAAGAACCCTATGTCATTCTTGGGCTAATAAACTATATCTAGGCATGCAGAATAAAATCCATTATAATTCATTGCTCCATTGTTGCTTAAAAGAAATACATAACACCAATAAAAACACCTTTGTATATCCTATGTCATTCTTGGGCCAATAAACTATATCTATGCATGCAGAATAAAATCCATTATGACCCATTGCTCCATTGTTGCTTAAAAGAAATACATAACACCAATAAAAACACCTTTGTATATCCTATGTCTTGGGCCAATAAACTATATCTATGCATGCAGATTAAATCTACTATGTTTGCTCCATTTTAAAAGAAATACATAACACCAATAAAAACACCTTTGTATTTCAAAAACATGATAAGTGTTTTATTTTAATTAAATTATGTAATTTCAGTGGCAGATGTCCCAAAAGAAGACTTGATTACAAATTTGCCGATGACCAATGAGTTTATACGACAAGCTATTGGCAATGGAGGAACTGTCCTTGCACACTGGTGAGTTGGTTTTATCCCTTTAGCCGCAGAAAAAATTAATTTAGTTTTAAAAACAAGATTTTTTTTTATTTTGTGAGGATTTCGTCTGAATGTCTTGTCTTAGCTAATGTATCTGTGTATAATGGGTGCTTAGCTAAGTTTGATAAAATATAATTCAGCAGATTAGTGTTAATGAACTAAATATTTAGGTCATCAACAGCTGATATACGTCCCCACCGAGGGGCTCGAGCCTACTCTGAATTAGAGTGATTAGGCCTTAGTCGACCACGCTGGTCTAGTGGGGGTTGGTCGACTTCACACACAACCTTTGATTTTCTTCGCAGGAGTGTGCAGGTTTCATCACGATATTTTCCTTCACCGTAAGAGCGTCGAATAAACGTACATAATGAATTTGAAATTCGAAAACACATTGGTACGTGGTGGGGATCGAACCTGCGTCTCCCGGACGGGAAGCAGCGGCCCTAACCACTAGACCACCGACGCTCTAATAATTAACACGAAAAACATTGTTCTTAAAACTGCATTATTTTTACAGCTATTTCGGAGTCTCGCGCTCCGCAGCCATAGTAATAGCGTACGTCATGGAGAAGTACAAACTTTGCTACGACGACGCTCTGCAGATCGTTCGTTCGAAGCGTCGGTTCGTGCACCCCAATGTGGGGTTCGAGGCCCAGCTGAAACTGTTCGGTCACATGGGCTACAGGCTCAACAGAGATGACCCGAGGTTCAAGCAGTTCAGGCTCAAGATGGCGGGGCAGAAGCTTAAACAAGGTTGGAATTCAGTTTATCTTATAGAACCGGCAAAGGCCACGGCCACTTTGGCCGAGCCGGGTCCAAGTTTCGACGCCCATTACGGATGTTCGGGGTTCGATTCCCGGTGGGGACACTGTCAAGCAAAAATCTCTTTGCGAGACTTTCCCCAGTTTGGTTAGGACATTGCAGGCTGAATCACCTGATTGATTGTCCGAAAAGAAAGATGATTCCGTGCTTCGGAAGGCACGTTTAAAGATAAAAAGATAAAAGATAATTTATTTTTGAAAAAGTCTTAAATTACTAGTAAGATGGGGTCTCCATTTAAGCAAAACCTTGCCTGTGTTTGGAGGCCCCGCTCTTCCATAACAATAAGAAGGCTGTCTGTATTCCTGCTTAGTAGTAACGTTAGTACAACTAACACTAAAACGTCTAAAACACCACGGGAGCTGGGTGAACAAAAGCACTGAAAAATTAAGGTAAGAAATAAGTGTGTACCTATGTGTGTGCGTGTGGATGGAGGAGGAGAGGAACTGTTGAGTGGTTAGCCCTACGACTTACGTCGCGGGGTCGGGTTTTATAAACAGTACGTTACTATTGTATGTATTGTCCACTAACCAGTCAACAGCTCCTCTGTGTGTGTGCGTATGTGTGTGTGTGCGTATGTGTGTGTGTGTGTGTGTGTGTGTGTGTGTGTGTGTGTGTGTGTGTGTGTGTGTGTGTGTGTGTGTGTGTGTGTGTGCGTGTGTGCGTGTGTGCGTGTGTGCGTGCGCGTGTAGATGGAGGAGAGGAGGAACTGTTGAGTGGTTAGCCCTACGACTCTTACGTCTCGGGATCGGGTTTTAATATACAATACGTTACTATTGCATGTATTGTGTGGTATTGTCCACTAACCAGTCAACAGCTCCATGTGTGTGTGTGTGCGAGTGTGTGCGAGTATAGTATATGTTTATAATATAATATATGTGTAATATATGTGTATGTATATATTATGTGTAATATATGTGTATGTATATCAAAATTTTAAATAAATATTAAAATTTAAATTTTATCTAATAAATTTTCTATATCACCATATGATTTGTTTTGAAGCCATTTTTTTAGAAGTTTTTTACACTCCAAAAATGTTTTATCATATATATATATTTCTTTGTTTAATTTATTATATAAATGAGAGGCGCGAGATTTAAATTGTCTGCAAGCAAAGGTAGTTTTGGTTCTAACTAACGGAGCTACGATATCTTTTCGCCTTTTTGTAAGTAAACTAGGATCAAAATTAATAGATTTATGAATTTTAAGGACTGTCATCATTATATAAAGTTTTCTAACTGATAAAAGGCCAGTGATGCGGTATAGTTGATCTGTCGGGAAGCGTCTTTTTTTAAAATACATAATTTTAAGTATGGATCTTTGTGCTCTCTCCATATTTATAAAATGAGTCTTAACAGCTCCACCCCAGACAGGGATACAATATATTAAGATTGATTGTACAAGTGAAATGTATAATTGGTTAATGAGGTATTTAGGAGACTCCATATCAGAATTTTTTAAGCCGTTGTTCGTCCTGGCTACTATCTAGTCGTTACACGAGCCAAGTCAGTGGCGTTTGGCGGCTCTATAACACTGACACCAGGGTTTGCGAGGTCGGTTGTCGACCTTCAACCCACACGATGATGATGAAAAGATCGCAGAGGCAGATCGAAGATTTAATATGTCTTTAGTGTGCAATAAAGAGTTTATTCTTATATACTTAATTTACAGTGAAGATCCTGCCCCAATTATTCCTGGACCTGGTGAAGACAGACCCCGGGCTGACCAGGGAGCGGCCCGACCCCATAGTGTACCGCTGCAAGAAGTGTCGCCGCGTGGTCGCCGGACAGAACAACCTCATCCCGCACATACCCAAACACGTGAGCGCCTTGCAACCACCTTCATCATCATCAAAATAATGAATATTAAATCTAAATTCTAGATATCTAAACTAGTTCCAACTAATCATCGTTTCATGGATTATCATCATCATCATCGTGTGGGTTGTAAGGTCGACAACTTCACAAACTCTGGTGTCAGTGTTATAGAGCCGCCAAAGGCCACTGACTTGGCTTGTGTAACGACTAGATAGTAGCCGGGACCAACGGCTTAACGTGCCTTCCGAAGCACAGAATCATCTTTCTTTTCGGACAATCAGGTGAGTCAGCCTGCAATGTCCTAACCAAACTGGGGAAAGTATCACAAAGAGATTTTTGTTTGACAGTGTAGAATCGAATCGAACCCGGAACCTTGAACCCGATGACTTTTTTTTGTTTCTTTTGGCCGTTCTTCTCCACAGAGGGCGTACACTGGTAGTGAACGTGCCATCCATGATAGCTTTGACGTCGAAAAATGATTTGTAAAAATCTTAATTCAAATAAAAAATATTGACTTTGACTTTGAGTTTATGGGCGTCAAAATCTCGACCACTCAACCACGAAGGTACCTTGCCCGGTAAAATGACACGCCCCGGCACTCCAGCAGCACGTGGGCGGCGGTTACCCGATGATTGAAAGTTGGGAGGGCCCTTTGCCAGCCGACAGTCACCGCATTATTGGGTTCATTGAGTTTATATTGTTCAGCAGTGCGGTCCCTGAGCATGATCATATAAATATCTGACCATCATTGAGGTTGTCTTTATTGCAGATAATAATTAATAATAATAATTTATTTATTATCTTGCCACAAGTATATACATCAAGATCGGGAAGTGACAATTAACAACTAGTAACATTTGTTTGACACAAAATACTAGTAGAGAGACGGGAGTCCCAAGCTAGAAAAAACCCTGTGCTATGGGCCACCCGGTCCCCAACTCTGACATATCAAGTGCCTACGCAAAGACATGATCACAGTAGCTTAGAAACAAACATCATTGGCAAGTTGATAAATAAACAAAAACATGAAGTTTAACAATTAACTAGATTAAAGACCATAAGAATATAATAAGGGTATATAATTATATAATAGAATAGTCTTTATTTGCATTAAACATGGTGGGTTACAGGTGTTACATAATACATATTCAGCGCAAACATGTTCAGCTAAAGTCAAGTAGCATGCAAAATGTCACAATTTTATTTGTGATAAAGGAAATGTTATATGTGTGTGTTTGTGTGTAAGGGTGGTACGAGTGTATGTAGAGTGTACGAGTGTATGTGGAGTGTACGAGTGTATGTGGAGTGTACGAGTGTATGTGGGGTGTACGAGTGTATGTAGAGTGTACGAGTGTATGTGGAGTGTACGAGTGTATGTGGGGTGTACGAGTGTATGTGGAGTGTACGAGTGTATGTAGAGTGTACGAGTGTATGTGGAGTGTACGAGTGTATGTGGGGTGTACGAGTGTATGTGGAGTGTACGAGTGTATGTAGAGTGTACGAGTGTATGTGGAGTGTACGAGTGTATGTGGGGTGTACGAGTGTATGTGGAGTGTACGAGTGTATGTAGAGTGTACGAGTGTATGTGGAGTGTACGAGTGTATGTGGAGTGTACGAGTGTATGTGGGGTGTACGAGTGTATGTAGAGTGTACGAGTGTATGTGGGGTGTACGAGTGTATGTGGGGTGTACGAGTGTATGTGGGGTGTACGAGTGTATGTGGGGTGTACGAGTGTATGTGGAGTGTACGAGTGTATGTAGAGTGTACGAGTGTATGTGGGGTGTACGAGTGTATGTGGGGTGTACGAGTGTATGTGGGGTGTACGAGTGTATGTGGGGTGTACGAGTGTATGTAGAGTGTACGAGTGTATGTGGGGTGTACGAGTGTATGTGGGGTGTACGAGTGTATGTGGGGTGTACGAGTGTATGTGGGGTGTACGAGTGTATGTGGAGTGTACGAGTGTATGTAGAGTGTACGAGTGTATGTGGGGTGTACGAGTGTATGTGGGGTGTACGAGTGTATGTGGGGTGTACGAGTGTATGTGGGGTGTACGAGTGTATGTAGAGTGTACGAGTGTATGTGGGGTGTACGAGTGTATGTGGGGTGTACGAGTGTATGTGGGGTGTACGAGTGTATGTGGGGTGTACGAGTGTATGTGGGGTGTACGAGTGTATGTGGGGTGTACGAGTGTATGTGGGGTGTACGAGTGTATGTGGGGTGTACGAGTGTATGTGGAGTGTACGAGTGTATGTAGAGTGTACGAGTGTATGTGGGGTGTACGAGTGTATGTGGGGTGTACGAGTGTATGTGGGGTGTACGAGTGTATGTGGGGTGTACGAGTGTATGTGGGGTGTACGAGTGTATGTGGGGTGTACGAGTGTATGTGGAGTGTACGAGTGTATGTAGAGTGTACGAGTGTATGTGGGGTGTACGAGTGTATGTGGGGTGTACGAGTGTATGTGGGGTGTACGAGTGTATGTGGGGTGTACGAGTGTATGTAGAGTGTACGAGTGTATGTGGGGTGTACGAGTGTATGTGGGGTGTACGAGTGTATGTGGGGTGTACGAGTGTATGTGGAGTGTACGAGTGTATGTAGAGTGTACGAGTGTATGTGGGGTGTACGAGTGTATGTGGGGTGTACGAGTGTATGTGGGGTGTACGAGTGTATGTGGGGTGTACGAGTGTATGTAGAGTGTACGAGTGTATGTGGGGTGTACGAGTGTATGTGGGGTGTACGAGTGTATGTGGGGTGTACGAGTGTATGTGGGGTGTACGAGTGTATGTGGAGTGTACGAGTGTATGTGGGGTGTACGAGTGTATGTGGGGTGTACGAGTGTATGTGGGGTGTACGAGTGTATGTGGGGTGTACGAGTGTATGTGGGGTGTACGAGTGTATGTGGGGTGTACGAGTGTATGTGGAGTGTACGAGTGTATGTGGAGTGTACGAGTGTATGTGGAGTGTACGAGTGTATGTGGGGTGTACGAGTGTATGTGGGGTGTACGAGTGTATGTGGAGTGTACGAGTGTATGTGGGGTGTACGAGTGTATGTGGAGTGTACGAGTGTATGTGGAGTGTACGAGTGTATGTGGAGTGTACGAGTGTATGTGGGGTGTACGAGTGTATGTGGGGTGTACGAGTGTATGTGGGGTGTACGAGTGTATGTGGAGTGTACGAGTGTATGTGGGGTGTACGAGTGTATGTGGAGTGTACGAGTGTATGTGGAGTGTACGAGTGTATGTGGAGTGTACGAGTGTATGTGGAGTGTACGAGTGTATGTGGAGTGTACGAGTGTATGTGGAGTGTACGAGTGTATGTGGAGTGTACGAGTGTATGTGGAGTGTACGAGTGTATGTGGAGTGTACGAGTGTATGTGGAGTGTACGAGTGTATGTGGAGTGTACGAGTGTATGTGGAGTGTACGAGTGTATGTGGAGTGTACGAGTGTATGTGGGGTGTACGAGTGTATGTGGAGTGTACGAGTGTATGTGGAGTGTACGAGTGTATGTGGAGTGTACGAGTGTATGTGGGGTGTACGAGTGTATGTGGAGTGTACGAGTGTATGTGGAGTGTACGAGTGTATGTGGAGTGTACGAGTGTATGTGGAGTGTACGAGTGTATGTGGAGTGTACGAGTGTATGTGGGGTGTACGAGTGTATGTGGAGTGTACGAGTGTATGTGGAGTGTACGAGTGTATGTGGAGTGTACGAGTGTATGTGGAGTGTACGAGTGTATGTGGAGTGTACGAGTGTATGTGGGGTGTACGAGTGTATGTGGAGTGTACGAGTGTATGTGGAGTGTACGAGTGTATGTGGAGTGTACGAGTGTATGTGGAGTGTACGAGTGTATGTGGAGTGTACGAGTGTATGTGGAGTGTACGAGTGTATGTGGAGTGTACGAGTGTATGTGGAGTGTACGAGTGTATGTGGAGTGTACGAGTGTATGTGGAGTGTACGAGTGTATGTGGAGTGTACGAGTGTATGTGGAGTGTACGAGTGTATGTGGGGTGTACGAGTGTATGTGGAGTGTACGAGTGTAAGTGGGGAGTGTGTGTATGGTAGTGAAAGGTCTATGTAAGACCAAATGTATCAAACGACCACCTCTAACAAATACTCAGTTTCTGCGTAGGAAATTAAGAGATTGTAACCATAAAGTAATAGTCTTTTTGACTTCAGATAAAGATAGAGCTGGCGAAAAAAGGCATCAGGCCTCCGCCCAGCAAGCTGACGGGGCTGACCTGCTCCGAGAACGGCCAGATCCTCATCGAGAAACTCAAGACGCTCTGCCAGGCCATCGGCTCCGACGAACAGGTGACAGACTAGTCTACAATCATCATAACCGGCCAAGCACGTGTCGGGCCACGCAAAGTGTAGGGTTCCGTAGTTGTCCAATACTACTTAGTAGGTATTGTAGCGTTAAAAAAGAAAAGCTAGCTAACCTGTGGTCGACGACCACAGGCGAAACGTTAAATTTAGGTGTACAAAGAAAGAGTTAGTTAAATTTGTCCGAAAGGTATAATATCAATTTAAAAAAGCCTAGAAATTGCCAAGCATGAGCCGAGAGAGTCCTGAGGGGACTCCGTCGATATCGTGTCACTGGAGTAGTGTTGTGTTGTGGTGTATCGATGCAGGAAGGTGTACCAAAACCGCGGAGTACCCCGAGAGAGTATAGCCAAACGGGAACCAAAAAAAGGAGGGCCAAAGAAACCTAAAGGGCCTTTTTAGAATTTAGAAAATAGAATTTAAATTTGGCAAAATCCGCATACAAAAATACACTGATACAAAAAAACAGGCTAAAAAAGGATGGGCAGTATCCCAGGGGGGAAGCCGGAGCGCGGGTCTGCGGCACTCAGCTGGCACGGGCGCGGGCGCGCACAACGCAGGGGTCCAGGCACGTCCAACGCCCGGTGGCCTCAGGGGTCCGGAACCACGGCGAGAGAACGAGAAAGGCTCGGAGGGTCCCTCGTGTGGGTGCCGCAGAGACCGGAAATACACTGTAAAGATGTACAAGGAAATAATCGACATCCGACCAAGTCAGGGAAAGAAAAAAGTACGTCGATAAAAACCAGGAGGAAGACAGCACAAGACTTACCCGGCAGGTCCAAAGTAGGAATCCGCGATATTTATTATCAGCGATATCAGATTTATTAGTACTCCGACTTCCAATACCGAATCCCAAGGCAGACAGATATTTATTTGGAAAAAATTCAAGCACGTTCAAGGGATAAAACGTTTCTCCTGACAGACAACAACTCAGAAAAAACAATCAACAATTTAGAAAAAGGTCAAACCAAGAAAATTTTAAATTTGAAAATGTGACATAAAAACCGGCCAAAAGAAAAAAAAGCCATACCAAAAAGGTTATTAAAAAACCCTGCAGTAATGCTGCAGACATCCCTTCACCAGAAAAAAATCCTCCAACTCGAAAAAGGAAAAAAAAATCTTCGAGATGGCAACCCTCGAAGGAAGTTGACCACCCTAGAACAAAAGCCGAATTGTTCCAAGTCAACTATGAAAGGAAAAAAATATCGATAAAAATTTATCGACACTCTACCCCATCACTATAAACCAATGAACACGTCATGTTCCCAGCACGAACAGCTCATAAACGACTCACTGGCCCCAGGATAAGAAACCACCGGTGTCCCGAAAGAAACCAAGTCAATCCACCAGGAAAAAAAGGAGGACGGAAATGGCTTGGAGAAAGAAAAAGGAAAGTTGTCAACCACAACAGAAAAAGGTGGAGACAACCGAAGGAAACACCGATGAAGTGGTATCCCCGAGCCAGGAGGAAAATGTAAGATATGTGAAGGATAGAAAAAGAAATTTGGAAATTTGGATATGTTGGAATATTGGAATGTTAGAATGTCACTAAGTTTTAAAACCAAAACGCGCACACACAAGTTATTTACACAAGATATCTACAAATATTTACAAGTTATATACAAACTACAATGTACACAAATGTACAAAAATATACACACTTGCGAATGAAACGCAAACAAATAAATAAGAGCAAGTAGAAAGAATCTACTTGCAAAGAGATTTGAAAGTCGAAAACTGTCAGAAAGCGCGAAAACAGCCACGAAGGAAGACAAACTTCAAAATCGGGTGGGCGCGAAAATCTGACAGATGACTAAAAAAAATGGCCGTGAGCAACCAAACAAGGTTTGACGTTCGCCCGCGCCATCGTGTTCATCCCAAAACACGAAAGACGCCGACGAGCACCGGAAACTCGGATTGCCCAACGGCGCAGTTGGTAGAGACTACCAACGAAGTCATAGTCAAAGTCGCGGGTTCGAATCCGACCCGGACTGAAAAGAGGAATTTGGCCGCGTGGTGGGCCATGCGTGTTTCAAGAAAGAGACAACCCTTCCAAGAAACACGCACAGACAACCACACAGGCCGACTGCACATAGCAGCGGACGCCGTCTAGTCACGACAAAAAAATATCGCGCTTCGGGAACAACATGTTAAACATAGCCCCGGCTCAATCCAGGGGAAATCGAAGCGACATGGGCCAAGTTTGAGGCCTATGGCAACTCAAAAACCTGGACCCATGCGCATAATGTCGAAATCCGAATAAAATAACCTAACTTACCAACTAACACCGAAAGATAATAAAATTTACAACTGGCCAGAAAAACACACATACAGACACACACACCACACAGAAAAAAGAGGCGTAAAAAGGTAAATAAACTTAGTGACATTCAAACAAAATAGAAAGAGAGGACGAAATGATGAATTTAAACCAAAACAAGGTGCCAAAAAGAATAGGAACACGTTTGCCAGAAGGCTTTTAGAATTTAGAAAAATAATGTTCCAGGGGAACATGGAAAAGAGGGTCTATTTCAAAATTTATGAACCCTCGTGCGGGGAACTGGATAAACACGAAAAAATATTCGGGGGCTATTCAACGACCGCGTCTTAGTATGGACAATTGAAGGCACCAAAGATACGTCACACGATTACCGCAACTGTCGGCCAACCCACGGCATACAGTCTTGGCTACTCGTGGACAGCACCCAGTGTACACTTCTTTGCATACAAGAGGCTCGTAAATAGCCCCGCGAGTTTTGCAGGTGGGTAAAAAAAAACTACACAAGGAAAAACGAGTATAAAGGGGAAAAAAATTAGGGGAAGACCGGAATATAAACGAAATTTACAGATAAATCTATGTTACGGGCGCCATTTGTAGCGTTAAAAAAGAAAAGCTAGCTAACCTGTGGTCGACGACCACAGGCGAAACGTTAAATTTAGGTGTACAAAGAAAGAGTTAGTTAAATTTGTCCGAAAGGTATAATATCAATTTAAAAAAGCCTAGAAATTGCCAAGCATGAGCCGAGAGAGTCCTGAGGGGACTCCGTCGATATCGTGTCACTGGAGTAGTGTTGTGTTGTGGTGTATCGATGCAGGAAGGTGTACCAAAACCGCGGAGTACCCCGAGAGAGTATAGCCAAACGGGAACCAAAAAAAGGAGGGCCAAAGAAACCTAAAGGGCCTTTTTAGAATTTAGAAAATAGAATTTAAATTTGGCAAAATCCGCATACAAAAATACACTGATACAAAAAAACAGGCTAAAAAAGGATGGGCAGTATCCCAGGGGGGAAGCCGGAGCGCGGGTCTGCGGCACTCAGCTGGCACGGGCGCGGGCGCGCACAACGCAGGGGTCCAGGCACGTCCAACGCCCGGTGGCCTCAGGGGTCCGGAACCACGGCGAGAGAACGAGAAAGGCTCGGAGGGTCCCTCGTGTGGGTGCCGCAGAGACCGGAAATACACTGTAAAGATGTACAAGGAAATAATCGACATCCGACCAAGTCAGGGAAAGAAAAAAGTACGTCGATAAAAACCAGGAGGAAGACAGCACAAGACTTACCCGGCAGGTCCAAAGTAGGAATCCGCGATATTTATTATCAGCGATATCAGATTTATTAGTACTCCGACTTCCAATACCGAATCCCAAGGCAGACAGATATTTATTTGGAAAAAATTCAAGCACGTTCAAGGGATAAAACGTTTCTCCTGACAGACAACAACTCAGAAAAAACAATCAACAATTTAGAAAAAGGTCAAACCAAGAAAATTTTAAATTTGAAAATGTGACATAAAAACCGGCCAAAAGAAAAAAAAGCCATACCAAAAAGGTTATTAAAAAACCCTGCAGTAATGCTGCAGTATGTTTTCCCTGTAAACTACATTTTGTAGTTTCTTAGCGCTACTATACAAATTACAACCGTAACCATAAGACAAACTACTATATGGAGTTTATGACACTATTGGAAAAATTGTTGGAACATTTCTTCAATAAAACATGTATAATCGGGGGCGACTTTAACATAGATCTACTGTCCAATGATAAGTACAGGGACGAATTCTTATCGCTATTAAAGTGTTACAACTTTAGACCCTTGGTCACTGTCGCTACATATATGAGCGGAAACTCTTATTCATGCCTAGATAACTTCCTTACTAATATACCGGACGACGGTATACGATCAACTATTATCGACCACAATGGACTAGCAGATGGACATGCTGGTTTGTGGTGTAGCTTATTGGTCCCAAAGGAGGCTCTAGTTAATGTAAACGGATATATAGTTTCAAAGAAGAGAATTTTTAATCGGGCAAATGCGTTTCAATTTAGACAGAATTTATTAGAGAAAGATTTGACTTTGTACGGAATTAATGGATTTTTGACTAATTTGTCGAATACGTTTAAAAAATGTTATACTAAAAAGAATAGAAAAGTGAAAGTCAAGCATGACATAATGCTGCCTTGGAGCACAAAAGGTATCAAGGTAGCCAGTAAAATGAAGAGATTTTTGATTACTGTAAATCAATCTACGTGTGACGAATCAATATTAAAGTACAAAAAGGCTTATATTACTATTTACAGACGTGTTATGAAATACGCACGCAAACTTTCTGTACAAAAAGAAATCTTGAAAGCGAAAAATTGTCCAAAATCTATCTGGCGAGTCGTTAATAAGCACAGAAATAAATATACGAAATCTTCTAATAAAAAAATGTGCTTAAAACTTGATGGCGAATTAATAGATAACCCTTCAAAAATAGTAAGCCTTTTTTCTGACAAATTCAGTGGTGACGGTACCATGGCTCCAGGAAATAAGATGGCGGAAAAGTTTCTTATTCAAAATACTCCACGTGTACCACATGATATTGAATGGGACTATGTTACACCTATTGAAGTTGCCAGAATTGTAAATAAAATGAAGCCTAAAAAGACATGTGGATACGACGAGATTCCAATAACAATTATTAAAGAAAATATCGATTTGCTAGCAGAGCCTTTAGCTAATTTATACAATATGTGTTTTGAAGAGGGGGTTTTCCCCAATCAATTTAAGATTGCAAAAGTGATACTAGTGTTTAAAAAGGGTGCTAAAAATGATCTAAAGAATTATAGACCAATATCTCTCCTACCAGTTCTATCAAAAATTTTTGAAAAACTTGTCAAGATAAGACTAATGAAACATCTAGAGCGCCACGATTTACTAAATATTAATCAATTTGCATACAAGCGTAACACTGGAACTGTGGATGCCGTAAATAAGCTGATAGAAGATGTTATAATTAGATTAAATAATAGAGAGAGAGTTGTAGGTTTGTTTTTGGATCTTACAGCGGCCTTTGATACGCTTGATCACGATGTTCTGCTTATAAAATTGCAACACTATGGGGTCAGAGGAAAATTTTATAATCTGGTATCATACCTGTCTAACAGACGACAATTCGTGGAACTAAAATTATTAGATAATGGAGAGGAGTAACTGATTAGAAGTAGGATGTCTCCCATTCACAGGGGTGTCCCTCAAGGATCCGTGTTGGGTCCTATACTCTTCAACTTAATGACGAATGATCTGCCAAATTACATAAATTCTGTGTTGGATAATGTTGGGTTAGTATGTTATGCTGATGACACCAATGCGATTATTTCGGCCAATAGCCCACAAGAATTAATATCTAGAGTTCAAAATGCTCTTTTGGCTTTTGAAAGGTGGTTTGTAAATAACAACCTTAAATTAAATTTTAGTAAAACTTGTGTCATGCAGTTTGGGTCCACTGCAAAAACTAGAGAGGATTTAAGTATAGTATTTAACGGACTCAATATTGAACTAGCAAAAAAAGTGAAATTTTTGGGAGTTGATTTGGATTATGACTTGAGCTGGAAGAGCGAACTTTGTAGAATTGAAGCTAAGGTTAGTACGTCATGCTATGCCTTGAGAAGTTTGCGTGACGAAATAAATATTGCCCAATTGAAGACGGTCTATTATGCTTTAGTTGAATCTCACTTTCGATATAGCATACTTTTCTGGGGAAATAGTTACGCTTACAACATTCAAAAGGCTTTTGTCTTACAAAAAAGGGCCATAAGAACGATACTTAGAATTCCGCAATGGGTCTCTTGCAAAGAATATTTCAAGAGCTTGAATATCTTGACGATACCGTGTCTGTATATTCTTTTACTTCTGACAAATCTAGTGCAGAATTTGGATAAATTTGAAAACCCTATTGAGAAGAAAATTAGAGAAAATACAAGGAGGAAACATCTGCGTTGCTTGATAGTCCCGAAACTGAAAGTAGTAGAGCATTGTGTTCAGTATCAGTCTATTAAGTTGTTTAACGTTCTGCCAACTAAGCTTAGAAACGTTAGTAGCCCAGTCCAATTTAAAAGAGCGCTAAGAGAGTTTTTATTGAAGGAATGTTTCTATAGTATTGACGATTTTTTGACATATGGGCGTAATATTTGACAGACATTTTTATGCATTTCTTTTTTTGACATCAAGAATGGCAATTAAAAAAAATATATAAATAATTATATATTTTTTTTAATTGCCATTCTTATTAATTTCTAACATAATTTTTCCTTGCACAATGCCGAAATGCACTTGAGTAAAATGTATTGTATGTTAATGTAGCACAATTTCGAATTTAATGTAAAATTGTCATACCTACCTACTTTAAGACCATATTTTCAACACAATGTAAATTGTTCAGAAATAAATAAATAATAAACTATAGTGGTTTCCTATATCCAAAGGTTGCCTGGAAGAAATTGCTATGAAGCTATAAGGCCACCTAACTGT
Source organism: Carpatolechia fugitivella (assembly GCA_951230895.1). Classification (NCBI taxonomy): domain Eukaryota; kingdom Metazoa; phylum Arthropoda; class Insecta; order Lepidoptera; family Gelechiidae; genus Carpatolechia; species Carpatolechia fugitivella. The sequence continues at coordinate 18,019,029 of OX579649.1, forward strand.
ACCTGTCTTCCTGATCTCACTTCCACTCTGTAATTATTTCTGTGTGTGCAATGAAGTATATTCATTCAGTCATACTTAGGGACCTGTTTAAGACAGTTAACATGCATAAAAATATTTTTCTGTGATATTTCTACCGAATTTCTTACTTGTACAAGTACATTTTATAAGTTGGTCTGTTATTCGATAACCTGTAAAGCCTACTTGAAGTTGATAAAGGCGCGTTTCCATTGTGCAAGTGCTTGCATGCAAGTATGACGTCACACTTACGTACAAGTTACTTGAATTGTAAACTTTAATTTATAGAACTTGAACCTCGCATGCAAATTTTTATTGTCATGCAAGTGTCCAAACCAGGACAAGGACGTGCTGTGGCACTTGCGCGCGCAACTGGCATATCACTTACGCAGACAAGCGTCAGTTGCGCGTTATATTTACAAGTTCAAAACTACCTGCATGCAATTTGCAACCTGCATGCAAGTTTACGTTTCCATTACTCAAGCTGCATGCAACTTGCAACTTGCATGCAGGCTACTTGCATAATGGAAACGCGGCTTTGTTATTTTCGTTTTAAATTCATCATATACACGACTGCCGTGAATTTTTTCACATTTCCAAATACAACGGTTTTGCTGGTAGGGAGGGGCTTGACTCTAACACTTTAAAACGAAATATTTTTGAAACGTACACTTGTTTTTAGTAAACCCCTATTATTTTTAAAAGACCTATCCAACGATACCTCACACTATAAGGTAGTCGTGAATAAAAAAATAACCTCTACATCACGTGTACCAGAGGAACCCTAAAAGTTTTTTTTAATTTATTTTATTCTTCAGCTTTGTCGGCATAATTAATATGTATATGCATGCCATGCCAAATTTTCTAGTACTAAGAGTTTCAGAGCTAAGCCGCGAACGGATAGACAGACAGACAGATGGACAATGGACATGGCGAAACTATAAGGGTTCCTTTTTGACTACGGACCCCTAAAAAGGCTGTTTTGAACGAAATAATGCACAAGCCGTGTGGTGACGGCAGAGTAGAATACATTTGTCACCAACCCCTACTCTTCCCGTGGGTGTCGTAAGAGGCGACTTAGGGACTACACATTGAAGAGGGAACGGGCAGCAGCGCTCTCTGATACAGTAACCTTTTAATCTGCGATCTCCAACCCGCCTGCCAAGCGTGGAGATTATGGCAAAACCAAACACAAGTGGAGGAGGCTCATAGTCCAGCAGTGGACTGTAACGGGCCGTTCATGTTGATGTTGAATGCACAAGCAATAAGGCCGCCTAACTGTACATGACTACCTGTTCTTACTTCCACTCTGTCATTTATTATTTCTGTGTGTGCAATAAAGTATATTCATTCATTCATTCATTCAAGAAAAGCGTCGATGGGTATTGGTTAGGGCCGCTGCCTCCCGTCCGTTTATAATAATGTAATCGGTTTATAGAAATACTTCAAAATTATCTAAAATAAACAATTTGAATACAGTCAATAGGGACTATGCACAATTTTTTTAAATTCATTAATCGAAATATTTCAAGTTCCAGATAAACAACAAAAAATATTTTTTCTAATATCTTGCTCAGCAATAAAGTTATGAGGCTTCAAAGTTGGTAGTTTGACAGCTCTCTGTCGGACCTCTGTCCGAAGTGACATGTGACGTCATATGTCACGCGGGCCATATCCGCCATAGAAAATTTTGTTATCGTGAGAGGAACAGATATATTTGTTTAATAATGTTGTATCTAGTTTATTTTTCGATCAATTTCGATTCTGTTTTGACTGCCAGTATTCTATTTTTATATATCTATTTGTATACTTTCAGATAAACTACCCAACTTTAATTAAATGTAATTGTAAGTGTAATTTGTTATAAATAGGTGGTAGCCGTGGAGTCTCCCAGTCAGGAAACCAGTAGTGACAGTCCTGGCCGCAGCCAGAGCACTGACGAAGGGCCGAGCCAGGTATGTTAACAACAGCCTGTAGCGTAACAAAGGCTTAAAGCTCCTTCCGAAACATGGAGTCATATTTGGACAGTCGGGCAATGGGGAATATTCCGGCAGCCAATTAAAAAAAAATAGTTCATAAAATTTCGGTAGATGGCGTTGAAGATTCGTGGATCCGAAGAAATCCGGTGAGTCATCCAGGGCCATAAAAGGATTTAAAAAAAAGAATCCACGAAGTACACCTGGCGCCATCTATCGTCAATTAGAACTATTATTTTTATTTTTTAAAGAGCTGTCACAAAATACCTCATTCAGCTTGCAATGTCCTAATCGGATTGGGGTCCTACGGGGATACGTGCGTGATATGTATGTATTTTATTTTCTAGGTCCTAGACGGGTACACAGAACAGAATATGGTAGACAGCAGCATAGCGGCCCGTTCAGACGCGCCCGAGGCCTGCCGGCTGATGTGGTTCGTGGAGCCGATGACCTGGATGAAGGGAGTCACCAACGAGCCCCAGGGGAAACTGCACTGCCCCAAGTGCAACACCAAGATCGGCAGCTTCAGCTGGGTTATGGGTAAGTTTTAACAAACAAAAAAAGCATAATTACAATTTGGCGCCCAGAAAGGGACTAAACAGAAGTGGGATCGCCAGCTTCATTGGGTTATCATTGAAAGGAGTCGCCAACGAGCCCCAGGGGAAAGTACACTGCCCCAAATGAAATTGGCAGCTTCAGCTGGGTTATGGGTAATTTTTAACAGACAAAATGTAAAATTACAATTTGGCGCCCAGAAAGGGACTAAACAAGTGGGATCGGTAGCTTCAGCTAGATTATCAGCTCATGGTCTGGATGAAGGGAGTCAAGCCCCAGGAGAAACTGCAATGCCCTAAATGCGACTCCAAGATCGGTAGCTTCAGCTGGGATATGGGTAAGTGTGAAAAAACTATGCAATTATAATTTGGCGCCCAGAAAGAGACGTTATAACTAGAAGTAGGACCGCCAGGTTTAGCTATGTTATTAGCTCATGACCTGAAATAGAAGTCACCAACGAACCCCAGGGGGCCGTTTCACGAAGTTACAAATTACAAGTACAATTCGACGTACATTGCGTAGAAGGGCTTACAGTTTAGGCGAATTGGCTACGCAATGTATATCAAATTGTAACTTGTTGCTTCGTGAAACGGGGCCCAGGAGAAACTGCACCGCCCTAAAATCGGCAGCTTCAGCTGGGTATGGGTATTGGGTAAAAACTGAATTCAATTATAATTTGGCGCCCAGAAAGGGACTGAATGAAGTGGGATCGGCAGATGAATAAGTCATAAGTAAGTTTCCATATTTACGTAAATAAATAATTATAAGTAAGTCGTCCCTATTAGTAATTCTATCTACCATTCTTTCTGTCGAATGCATAGGTATTTTTGGCGCCCAGAATATAACTAGATGTAATCTAGCTATAATAAAAAGTTATGTGATTTTTTTTTTCTTACAGGATGCAAATGTCCGTGCGGCCAGAAAGTTGCGCCGGCGTTCTACTTAGTACCTTCTAAAGTTGAATGGTCAAATATCGTCCAAAATGTACAAATCACTGTATAGATAAATAGACACAAATAAAATAGTTTTCCGGCAATACTGTTAACTTCTCAGCCAATCATGGCAATGTAAACTAATCACTGCCGGATTGGTGGTGTTGCCATTAGTAACGCTTATTTTTCTATCATTATTTAACTTCTAGTCTTTTGTGTCGCAGTATCTATGTACCGTTGTACACGTTGTTACGTTAATAACGTTAACCTCTCGGGTAGTTGATAAATCCGTAACTATTAAAAAAAACTTACATCAGGGGGCCGTTTCACGAAGCTACAAGTTACAAATTACAAGTACAATTCGACGTACATTGCGTAGACGATTAGAGAAAAGGATAAGGGCTTACAGCTTAGCTAGGCGAATTGGCTACGCAATGTATATCAAATTGTAACTTGTAGCTTCGTGAAACGGGGCCCAGTTGACCAGTTTGTATGAAGTTTTTTTAGTTCTAAAATAGTGTGTCGGTGGTCTAGTGGCTAGGGCCGCTGCCTCCTGTCTGGGAGACGCAAGTTCGATCCACGCCACGTGCCAATACGTAAAATTTCATTAGCTTTCTGGATAGTGTGTATGGGTGGAGCGTTGGTGGTCTAGTGGAGAGCCTCGGTGGTTTAGTAGCTAGGGCCGCAGCCGCCCGTCCGAGAGACGTTCCCATCACAACGTACCTACCCAATATGTTTTCAAATTCATATGTACGTTTACTCGACGCTCTTACGGTGAAGGAAAACATGATGAAACCCGCACACTCCTGCGAAGAAATTCAAAGGTTGTGTGTGAAGTCGACCAACCCGCACTGGGCCAGTGGTCGACTAAGGCCTGATCGCCCTATTTCAGGGTAGGCTCGAGCCCCTCAGTGGGGACGTATATGAGCTCTTTCTGATGATGAGTTCTAAAATAACAGTTGTTTATTTTCAAGGACTGAACAACTACCCAAGAGGCATAGCGTTATTAAAATAACATGCTGTATAACTTTAAAAATAATGTGGCAATGGATGGATAGTGCAAGTTAAGCTAGGCATGATAAGTCTAACTTATTCGTGTAAAAAAATAATTACAAGTAGATTTAGGTAGTAGTAATTACAATTAGCGAAATATTATATGAACTATAATTATACCTGTGTTGTACCTATATAGAAACTCATACAATCACGTTTTATCTCGGTTACTGGAAAAATATTTTCAATAGACAACCCGATAAAAGTCTATCCACAAAGCTCAGTGCCGTGTCAGTGCCGGGGCCGGAACGTGGCAAATGTCATAGAAAATGTATGTACCGATATTTTTTTAGACTCGTGTCGACGACGATTTTCTATGACATTTGCCACGTTCCGGCCCCGTCCCTGACACGGCACTGAGCTGTGTGGATACACCTTAAAGGTTACCTTCATGAAAAATTTAGAATTTCATGACAATGTCATAGTAATATAATGTGTGTGTTATTATAATTCTTAATTAATTTTTTATTTGCCTTCATGTATGCATGATATGAGTGTCGATTCAATTCGATAATATAGGTACATTATTTTGCGCTATCTAGAAAATAGACAACGAGTTGTCGTCGGCTATAAGGTACACTTAAGTTTATTTACAGTCAAAGAGTTTGTATAAATCTATGTTTACGGCGTTAGGTAACAAGTAGACAACCAAAAATGAATTATTTAATTTTAGAAAACGTACGCAGAGTTTGTATATTTGAATGCTTCGCTACTCTCTTATAGTAACACAAATTAGAAAAATGTATGTTAGAAGAATTAGCGTGATTTGAATGAACTATGAACGAGTTTAAATTGAGGCTAATAGGGGATCGGACTACTTTATTTTTATTTTATAATTCCAAACTTCTTAGTTTCTGCTATCGAACACTAAAATAATTTTTGCTCTATCTTTAAAATTGACCGAGTTATACAGGTTTGAAATTCAAAACTAGACAGAGAGGCACACACATACCCACTTGTGACGTCATTTGTTAGTAACGCCATATAATATCCATACAAATAATAGTTTTTTAAAGAGACAGACATATTGAAACTTTAAAAAATCACTGTAAATTCGTTTTTCAACCGATTCTGTTTTTTTCTTCGCGAATCGTCTGCTACTAATTTATATTTTAAAAATAATTAATAAAATATGGTAAATTCATAAAATATGGTGAATAGTCTGATCCCCTATTCTTTGTCACGCTTTAATTCTTAATGTAATTCGTCGTCCTTTTCACCTTTTAAAGATTGAAAAGGGACAGGAGATGGTCATCCTAATATTAGAGCTGCCAAACATCGAATTTGAACCTTATGGCCGTGTCGATTGCACAATTTTAGAGAGCACTCAAAACATACGACTTAAAAATATCTTAATCTGACAGCTATGCCCTTATTTTAGGTTATCATTCTTTCAAATTAATATCATTCGTTCATTTGAATTCATCACCTCTCTTTTTCTTTCATTTTTTCCTTATGGCACTAGAGGAGGGATCAAAAAGTAGTGAGAATGAAATAGAATAATGACTATTGATAACTTAATAATTTATTTTTCTACATAGTCTCCGAGTCTCTCTACACACCGAGTCCAGCGCTTTTCCAAGGCTTCAATCCCTTTGAAAAGAAAGTTTTATCTTGGTCCTGCAAAAAGCTCTCCACGGCATCCATCACCTCGTTATCGTCTTCGTACCTGTTTCCCCTTAAGTATTCTTTCAATTTGGGGAACAGATAAAAATCGCTAGGCGCCAGATCTGGTGAATAAGGGGGGTGGTCAACCAATTCGAAGCCAGCTTGCTGAATGGCAGCCATCGCAACTGCCGACCTGTGCGCGGGTGCGTTGTCGTGATGAAACAGCACGCCCCTTCGAAGTTTCCCTCTCCTTTTCTCTTTGATGGCATTCCTCAACTTGGGAATTAAAGCTGCATAATATTGGCCTGTAATAGTGGTTCCACGCTCCAGGTAATCAATCAACAATATCCCTTCTGAGTCCCAAAATATTGAGGCCATAACCTTGCCAGCCGATGCCACGGCACGAAACTTCTTCGCAATGGAAACGGCCATCCCCCATTGCTGTTTTGTCTCAGGATCCAAATTATGGACCCATGTTTCGTCCATTGTTACGAAACGAGACAAAAAGTTCTCAGAATCTTCTTGAAACTTGTCCAACAATATCTTCGAAATGTCAAGTCGATTTTGTTTCTGACTGTCGGTTAACATTCTCGGCACCCATCTTGCGGAAACTTTTCTCATATTCAAAGATTGTTTCAATATGGATTGAATACTTCCATATGAAATGCCCGTTTCTTGAATTAAGTATCGGATGGCAACTCTTCGATCGCTCAATACAATTTTCTCGACTTTCGCAACATTTTCTTTGGTGACTGACGTCGATGGACGGCCGCAACGATGTTCGTCTTCCGTGCTCGTTCTCCCTACTCGAAATTGAGAAGCCCACCTTGCGACAGTAGAATACGGCGGAGCAGACTCTCCTAATGTTGCCTCCAAATCGCAATGAATCTGTTGAGTCGTTAACTTTTTTAAACAGAGGTATTTAATAACGGCTCGCACTTCGTTTTTCTCCATTTTCGAGAACACGTTCCGACACGAAGCAAAATATGACTACATTCAGAAAAAAACAAAAGAGAATCGAAGATTTTTTTTCTTTATTAATATTACAAATATGTATCTGAGCTATGCCTGCCAGTATTTTTTTTTCTTACCAAGGAGTATGTCGTTCTCACTACTTTTTGATCCCTCCTCGTAATCTTTGTGCCAGTGTCAAGTTTTTAATTTAATAAAAAACAAAGGTAGGGATACTATAAATACACCTCTCTTTTAAAAACGAAAAAGGTGTCTTCCCGAAGGGGCCAATATCTACACTTAAATGATAAAAAATACCTGATGATGCATGATGCAGCCAGGATTGTCTGTCTCCTCATGAGGGAACTCTGTAACGGTTGGTCACATGATAGACGTTACAAGGAAATTCCTCAGTAGTTTTATTTAAAGCTTGCGTTGAAAAAGGATTTTTAATTAAAACTTATTTTATGTATTTCAAAATCCTTTAATGTCATATGTTTATGTTCACATAAACTTGTCTCGGAAGATCGTCATCTGCAAGTATTATACGAATTTCGCCCGCCTAATTTTGGTGCTTACTTATTTCTACCTTAGGTACTTCCTTAGGGCTTTATGTAAATATGAAAAGTAAAATTAACATAACGTATTTATAGATTGATTGTTGACTGTTGGCTTGTATAGATTATAAATAAAATAAAATATTTATTAATACTCAACTCTTTTATTTTCTATTTTCGTATAGCTCTCGACAATAAATAATTTTCTACTTAGAAATAATTAATAATAATTCAAATATGAATGTAATATTAGGTACATTTAATTTTTAAATAGAACACATATGGGATAAAATTAATGTTTTAATTAAAATTAAATTATTTTAATACCTTCCAATGGTGAGATGCCACCTATTTAGGGACCACGAACACTAGCGACATCTAGATTAAAAGTAATCCATGTATATTCGAAATAGTTTCTTTGTGTAATCAAAAATCGATTCCTAATTGATGCGAATAATATGCAATTAAATAAATCTAATATAATTAAACTGTTCTTTATCACACTGATAACGATTTACAGTCACGCTCTAATCCTTAAGTTCGTCTGTCCTTTTCACCTTTTAAAGATTAAAAAGGGACAGGAGATGGTTATTCTAATTATTGGAGTTGTCAGACATCGAATTTGAACATGTAAAACATTCGACAAAACTCTTAATCTGACAGCTATGCCATTATTTTAGGTTATTATTCGCTGTAATAATATCATTCGTTCATCTGAATTCGTCACCTCTCTGTCAATGGTCAAACGAAAAGGATAGCTGGATTTTAAAATTATAATTAGAGCATGACTTTCTGAATCGGGACCACTGTGTGCAGCAAGCCCTACGATATGTCAAATCAAATATCCTATCGAGCTTATATGAATGCAATTTATGAATATAAAGGTGGTAAATTAATATAAAAATGTTCATAAATTGTATTCACATCCTTCATGTCATGACCCCTATAAAATATACACAATTTTTCTTCGGAAAACGGATCTCAAGCCTCATTCTCTGCAAGTTGTTCGAAAAATCTACCGGATTCAAGCAAGGTTTTCTCGATATTTATCACATCTAAATGAAAAACTAACTAAGCCTTGTGGTGACGGCAGAGTAGAATACATTTGTCACCAACCCCTACTCTTCCCGTGAGTGTCGTAAGAGGCGACTTAGGGACTACACATTGAACAGGGAACGGGCAGCAGCGCTCTCTGATACAGTAGCCTTTTAATCTGCGATCTCCAACCCGCCTGCCAAGCGTGGAGATTATGGCAAAACCCTCCACTTAAGTGGAGGAGGCTCATAGTCCAGCAGTGGACTGTAACGGGCCGTTGATGTTGAAATGAAAAACTTATGTTTTTTAAATGTCGCTAGTGTTTTTAAAAACTAGGCGGAAAACTCTATTTAAAAATAACAATACTTACAGTCCATTTAATATATTCTAATGGTTACCAAGCGATTTTGCAGCTAAAAAACTTAATCTACATACAAAACAATGGAAACTGGCCGAAAAGCATAATTTTGTTTTACAGACTTAAGGTGCAGTTAACATACTGTTGTGCAGACAAACAAGACATTTCAAAAGCAGCAAAACCACCTAGTTGCAATAACACAGTAGTTATTATATTTAAAAATATTGATTTTGTTTATTTTTTATTTTTAAAGGTTTATTCCACAAATCCAACAAATAAACCAACCAAACGCATATAAATAAAATAATAAATTTAATAAGACAGTCTTTCACCGATGCAACTTATTTAAATAAAACAATTCAAGTTTTCTGATAGCTAACATTTTTATAACTAAAGCCTAATTCACATAAAAATCTTTAACAAAACCCTCCGAATCGGTTATATAGCAATTTCGCTATTTGTAAAAGTAAACCATAACCATAAACTATATTTATTACGTAATTTATTTGCATCTATAAGTCCTATAGATAACACATATAGCTCTGCTCACCGCTTCGGGGATAGAAACGTGATCATGTATGTACAGTACAGGGCGATATATAAGGTGTAAATAAATTTGCTGACACTATTTTAAAGGATCAACCTACCCATGAAACTGAACAACTTTCCCCAAGAAACATGGGCTATCGGACGGCAAAAAAAGTTGTCGATCGATTTACTATAGAAGATGCACATTTTTTTGTCGTCCGACAGCCTACGTTTCTTGGGGAAAGTTGTTCAGTTTCATGGGTAGGTTGATCCTTTAAAATAGTGTCAGCTAATTTATTTACACCTTGTATATTGCACATCGGGCGTTCGGTTTTATAGAGCGTTGTCTCTCTCGCACGTAGCACTAATAGATTACTCTCCAATGTCCGATGTGCAATATTTATCGCCTAGTACTGAGGAGGAGGTACTGGTCCCTATTTTACCATTGAATTTCATGTCATACGTATTTCAGTGCCCACGCAGGTACCATGATTTCCGCTTTTATGCCTCCTTATTAAATAACATTTAACAGATATACATTACATTTTCATATTAAGGGGCTACCTGGCTGCACACTAGCGCCACTTCAATAAAATATCATAATTCCGAGAAAAGAAAACATACTCTCAAAAAAAAATATCGAAATACCTTGCAAGTTTATGTTTTGTAAGGAATAACAGAAAAATATGTATATTATGTATTGTTGAATAGTGTGTTGTATATTGTGTGCGTATTCCTAAATATACACATTTTTCTGTTATTCTTTACAAAACATAAACTTGCAAGGTGTTTTGAATTTTTGATGAGAAGTATTATATCAAAAATCCGGTTCTTTTATAGGTCGTCTAGTATTTTCAGAAATGATAAATTTAAGAAAATGTGGTAGAAAATGTATTAAAGATAGCGAAAGTGCTAAAAACGCCGTTTTTATGCTATCTGTTACCACAACCATTTTATGAAATCTGTCAATTCTAAAAATACTAGACGACCTTTGAAAAAAATTTACCAACCCGACTTTTTAATTATTTTGTTTTCTCGGTGTTATGATTTTTTATTGAAGTGGCGCTAGCATTCAAGGACATTGGCGTAGGGGAGTCCCTTAATATTTCATTTTACTATAATTTCGCTTCTTTCTTTCAATCGCATTAACATACACTCATTAATATCGAACAAAAGAAACACCTAAATTTATATACTTTCACATTGCAACTTAACCAGTTTCTTTTTTTTATACAATAAATAACGTATCTAAAGATGGTGAGCTGCATGTATTCATAAATCAGGGGTGTTTTTTTATTGGGCAGTGATATATTTTTTTAAAGATCGATTTTCAGTTCAATACATAGCAACATAAAAAAATAAACATTTCATTTAAAGGACTCAAACACACCATTTAACTACGCTACATAACATTTAAACCATTTAACTACATAGGTATGCGAGATTTTTTCCCGCGTGATTATAATAAATTAATAATATTAATAATACAATAATATCTATTTACGTTTTTGTATCAAATTAGTAATTTCTGTAAGATAATAAAATTATCTGTCAATGAGCATTTACCGGTTCGGTATTTTGGTATCTTTTTATCAAAATTGTGATATTTTAATGCGCCATTTTGTGCAATCTTCGATCAACAATTACAACTAGATAACGGGCCGCATACAAAATCAAAGATTAATGCTGTCTGCGTCAATATTACTTGTAAAGCTACATTTGTTTATTAACCAACCGAGACAAAAAGCATTAAGGGTGAGGATCGTGATAAAATATATAAAAACATAAAAAAAGCCTCTTATACTGTGTCCGAGTTCTTACAAGATAATTAATTATTCAAAGTATGTTATATGAAATTGTAATAGTGTTAATTTTCGTGCTCAATGTTTGTTAAATGTTAATATTTGATTAAAATTGCTGTGTCTGAACAGGGCGTTGTAGTGTAGATCATTTTAGCAACTAAGTTTTTGGATGGTAAGATGACTTTATATTATGACATGAATAAATGAACAAACGTTTTAAAACAGTTTTGAGTTCAACCTAATAACAAATCTAATACCGAGTAAAAAATCGCAAATCTTCTAAATATAATCTCTTAACTACGACCATTCGTTTTCTTTTGTCTCCACCGAACTAATTCACAACAAGCCCTCCCGCCGCGAGTGACGCGTTATTTACCGAGACGCTTTTTTTGCTCCGACCCGATATCTAGCTGTAATTGTTGATCGAAGACTTAAATACAATGCGTTATTATTATAGGCACTCATCAATAGATCCTATTCTTTAGCAAGATAATGCCGAAGATGTGATCGAATGGGGATAAAAACTAGAACCTAACGGCGCCACTGTTGAGTGTTCCTAAATGTGTGTGATTGGACAGTAACACGTCAAAAATTCATCTGACATTTTGTTTAACCAATCAACATCTTTGGGAACACTCAACAGTGGCGCCATTTAGTTCCATTTTGAACCCCGTTTTAGCGCTGGTCTGCGCAGTTCTCTCTATTGTAGACCCAGACATGTCAATTATATTGACTGGATTTCTTCGGGCGCCATTTGTGCATCATTATAAAATAGCAGCATCTTTAGCCGCTGTTGAAAAATGGGATTAAAGACCTAAAACTAAATAGCAAGAAATAAATAGAAACTGTCATAGAGAATATAAAACTTCGTGCTGGACGTCAAGCCGTTGATTGACCGTTCCGGAACCTTTTCAGGACCGCTCGCGAAATGTAGAAAAATTTATTTGCAGCAACTTTTTAATAGAATAGCATATAAATTCAATATAATCTAATTTTGGTAGGACTTGGTAGGTTTACCTTCAAATGGTAGTAAAAATAACTGTAACTGGAGTAGCATTTAGCTTTTCAATTTGTTATAGTTTATGTGGTATTTAATGTATACTCTGTTGGTAACCTAATAAATAAAATAAATAAATAAAAATCTCATCTATAAATCATGATAAGGCATTTTGTATCGTTTTAAATCCAACCTTTTTTTAGTAAATTTTTGGAAGGATTTTATTTGATATATTATGCATTATCGGGACAAAAATTAGATAAGTTTCCCACGCAAAGACGCAAATATACACCGCATCGCTAACGTCAGATCTCTTGCCACGAATCGATAGTACAAAATAAGCAAGTTTAATTTTATGATGTTCCTGAAGGAATTATTTCGCCGAGACGTAATCTATTTTCAATTTGAATTATTGGTGGGATTTGTTTAGACGCCATTTTGTAAATACTATTTCAAAATGGCGACGTGATTAAATTTTCATTTATACAGTTTTTTACAGCTCTCTTCTGTTTAGGTAGACATCTGCCAAGGGTGTGCACGAATCCTGGCGCTATTCTGCGCAGTCCTTTCTATGGTAGCCCCGGATTTGTCCATCGGCGGGATTTCCTCGGGCGCCATTTTGTGTGTGAATATGAAATGGCGGCGCCGCTTGCCGCTGTCGAAGAATTCGCGGGAACAATACGGGCAGCGGTAAGGGCGCTCGCGGGTGTGGGAGCGGAGGTGGCGATTCTGCAAATTGTTAATAGGTAAAATACCTATGAACCTAAAAAAAGACTTCACTGCATTTGCAGAAACGTTGAGGGCAGTAGGTGCGTCGATTTAATCATGTAGGCCGCGTTCTTGAATACATTGCTATTTTGCAATAAGAATATAAAATAACTGTAATTATTTAGTACGTAAAGTAGCTACGCATTTCTCATTTTGGCGGTTGAGTGAAATGGGGGAGTTTCTGACAGCTCTTTAAAAATAAAAATAATCGTTCTAATTAAGACGATAGATGGCGCCAGGTGTACTTCGTATTTTTTTTTTTAAATCCTTTTATGGTCCTGGGTGACTCCCCGGATTTCTTCGGATTTACGTATCGTCAACGCCATCTATCGAAGATTTAAGAACTTTTTTTTTAAATGTATGTCGGAAAATCCCCCATTGGAATTGCAACGTTAGAACAGAGCGTAGGTATACTAAGCGATCGCAGCTTCCAATAACTACCTGCATCGTTCGTTGATAAATTCGTAATACCTACTTAAAATTCTTTATTATGCTAGTTTGAAAAACTCAACAATGTCAAAAACTTACCAAACTGCAAGACTCGTAGAACCGTTTCGGGCAATAGGTGCAAGGGAAAGGTCGTTCGCCCTTATGCCTCAGCTCGTGGCGTTTGAGGCTGACGCGGCTCGTGCTGCGGAACGTGCAAAACGAGCAGGCGAACGGACGCTCGCCCGTGTGCACGCGCATGTGGGATTCTAGGTTGCCGGCTGGAAAATAAAAATCAAAATAATTATTTCCATACGATGTTATTACATCACTTAGATCCGTCATTACATTTTTTTGGGTGAGTTCACTAACACAATGGCGGAATCTGTGGAGAAGAGCTCACCGAAGAAACTCCACAGTCGTCGCATCTTTTGCGTTTCCTTTTTTAAATAAAATATTGTCATTTACAAAATTAATGCTAATTAAATATCGAAAAAGCCTGCTACTCCAGCAATCTATTCCCATGGACATCTGTCCTCTAAGTAATCAGATATCCTATAGTTAGTAACCCTTTATATACAATTTCTGTTTTATAATTATTTTAAACTTGTCTAAAGGCAAGTTTTTAATATCAGTAGGGACCTTATTGTAATAGCGTATATAATTGCCTTCAAAAGAATTACTAATTTTTGTAGTCGGCTGACATAAGCAACCAACTTGTCTTTATTTTTAGTATTAAAATTGGGTATATACTTATTATACTATACTGTTCTTCTGAAAATTAGTTATCATCATCATCATCATCTCAGCCGGAAGACGTCCACTGCTGAACATCCCTAGGTTTCCACCGTGAACGGTCCTGCGCTACTGGCATCCGCCGGCGCCCATCAACCTTCACCAAGTCATCTGCCCACCTTGTGGGAGGCCGTCCAACACTACCATTCGAGAACCTTTCTTCCCCAGCGGTTATCGGAAGAATGTATGTATGTATGTAAACACTTTATTGCACAATAAAGTAACATTACAATAAGAAGTCACAAGAAAAGTTTACAGTGCAAAGGCGGACTTATCCCGTGAATAACCTACCTACCTACTAATTAATTTATTTCATGAATTTCTCATGAATTTCATGTTACTGTTAACAGCCTCCGTGGCCGAGTGGTCGAGATTTCAACGCTCGGTACGAAGGTTCTGATTTCGAATGGTGGCGGCACTGTCAAGAGAAAATCTCTTCGTGAGACTTTTTCCAATTTGGTTAGGGTATTGCAGGCTGAATCACCTGATTGTTTGAAAAGAACGATGATTCCGTGCTTCGGAAGACAGAAGAAGACTGGCGTGTAAGTAATTAAAATAAATTATTAGTGGTAGTCAGGCGTGCGTCGGTGGTCTAGTGGCTAGGGCCGCTGCCTCCCATCCGGGAGACGCGGGTTCGATCCCCACCACGTACCAATGTGTTTTCGAATTTCGAATTCATATGTACGTTTATTCGACGCTCTTACGGTGAATGAAATATCGTGATGAAACCTGCACACCCCTGCGAAGAAATTCAAAGGTTGCGTGTAAAGTCGACTAACCCGCACTGGGCCAGCGTGGTCGACTAAGGCCTGATCGCCCTAATTCAGGGTAGGCTCGAGCCCCTCGGTGGGGACGTATAATAATATGAGCTGTTGATGATGTTGCTACACATAATGCTTACACTGCAAGAAGCTACGTCCGCAAATACTGCACAGGAAAGGTCTGATTCCGTCGTGCCACTTGAGGTGCGTCACCAAGATACCCTTCAACTTGAACCTGGAAATCGAAATACAATGTTATATAGATTATTTTGCTTACAGGTTACGTCTATTACGGTAATATCCATCTATACAGAAATAACAATGTCCGACAAATGGAGCTTGAGCTTTACAGTAAAAAGCAATGAGTTTTATTGATCTTGATGCAGATCGCAGGGCAGTATTCTTGGACCCTTGTTATTTATTTTATATTTAAATGACCTCCCTCTCGTTACTTCATATCCATGTACATTGTTTGCGGATGACATATCTATAGTTATTAATAAAACCCCAAATTTTAATTATGAAATAGAAATGAATAATTGGCTAGAATGTCACAATTTAAATGTTAATATCACAAAAACCTTTATACAGTTTTACAACAAACATGGAAAGGCCCAATCTTTGTCAGTTACACATGTAAATCAAACCATTACAGAGCGTGTATCGGCTAAATTTCTCGGTTTTGTAATTGACGAAAATTTGACTTGGAAGGCGCATGTCGACGAGGTTATTAAAAAACTTAAGAGGATTGTGAAACTGTAAATTTAATGATTTTTGCTTGACGGTGTCCCCACCGGGAATCGAACCCGGAACCTCCGTAATGAGTGTCGAAATCTCGACCACTCGGCCACGGAGGCTGTCGAATAATAAAGTTATTTGTTTGTACTAACATAAACAGAAGAAAAACATAATTGCGGAGGCAGTACTTTGTTTAGAAAATACTATGGGGTCTGTCTGAAAAAAAAAGGGTATATTACGAGTGCTACATAATATATTTGTAATAGAATACATTAGTGGCTCTGTGAGCTGTAGACCTCGCGAGTTTGTATGTCTCTTTATATATATATATTTTATTTTTTCTCCACAAAGATCCCCGACCCCTTGATTTTTTTTTAATTGATTGAGAAATGTAATTTGTAGAGAAAAACAGCTTCATCGGTAGATTTAATATAACGTAATTTTTTAAAATTTCCAAAAACTGACTCGACTAAAAATTTTTATTAATTTATCGAACCTGCTCACAAAATTTCACGAGAAAAGGTTCAGAAACGCGACAGACAGATAGACATACAAAAGCAATTTTGGCCAAGCTGAAACAGAGACGCTTCGCTCGCTCGGTCAATTACAAGTTTTCATCATTTGCATTTTGAGCCAGGTGTACAAATAAGTAGTCGCGATAACATTTATTTTTATTCATAAAGATGTGACAGTCGATAATTTATTAAATTAATTTCCCACTGGAATTTCTTCCCAGTTTTTATTTGTGATAAATGGTTTCAGTTTTATTATACAGCATGATTTTGTAATCCCTAGCAAAATTTAAATATAATGTTCAGACCATCATAAGGAACATGGGTTGAAAATCCTACAAAAAAATCGACTTTTCATACAAAATACACAATCAACTTTACTAATTTGTATGGGAGGTCGAAATTTTTTTGTAGGTTTTTAACCCCTGTTCCTTGGGAAAAGTTGTTGCTTATGATTGTTTGAACATTATATTTAAATTTTGCTAGGGATTACAAAATCATGCTGTATAAGACAAAAATACAATTTCTAAACACAACACAACTTTTGTGCAAATAAACTCGTTAGAATTAAAAAAGCAGCAACGTATTATAAATTACGATGCGGGCGTTCATTGACCTTGCAGCGGCCGGCCACTTAATGTACGCGTGCGTTGTACATTGCGTAGCAGCTATTGATATACTAGATTTACCGAGAACATAAAATCCTGATTTCCTTAGTGACCCCAATACCCCTTGTATGCGACTGTCAAGACGTATTGACGTAGATAAAAAATATTAAGGAACTTTAAGTGTCGAAAATAGCATGGTATACCTACTAAATGCAATTTGTCAGTTTATGGACAACTGCAACTCTGTATAAATGCAATAGTTACCTACGTACAACAGAGGACTGCACATCGATTTGCCAAACAAAAAAATCGCATTAAAATTATAAATATAAAATATAATATTTGGATGTTCAGATGTTTGTTCCGCCTTCACGCTGAAAGTACTTAAAAGATTTGGATAAAATTTGGAATAGAGATAGTTTGTAACCTAGATTAACACATAGGATACTTTTTACGAGACAAAGTCTTATTCCCACGGGAAAATCTTACACAACGCGAGCGTAGCCGCGGGCGGACCGCTAGTATATTAAGGGGGTACCCTATCTGATCACTAGCGCCACTTGGATAAAAAAATCATAACTTAGTGAAAACACAAAATATCAAAAATCTGAACGATCAAATTGTTTCATTTTTATTTTTAGAATTGATAAATTCAGTTATCTATTGTTAATTGTAGTAACAGATAGCAAAAGTGCTAATAACGGCCGTTTTTAGCACTTTCGCTATCTCTTACTACACCGTATAAGATTTTATAAAATTCGGTATTTCTAAAAATACTAAAGTACCTACACTTTAAGATGATCGTCCACTTTTTAAATATATTTAGTTTTTTCGGAGTTATGATTTTTTTTCGAAGTGGCACTAGTGCGCAGTCAGGTAGCCCCTTAATATAAAATATGAAATGCATAAACTGAATTATTTAATACATCCGAAAGCGAACAGAAACGATTTGATTTCGTCTACACTAACATGCAAAATAACCAGTTACCTCGTGTCGCATTTGTCGCACACGGCGTCCTTTTGTGCTTCGTCAGTTCTTTGCGGAGGCGGTACCTACGTCGCAGAATAAACAAGCTAGCTACAGAGCGTCGGTGGTCTAGTGGTTAGGGCCGCTGCCTCCCGTCCGGGAGACGCGGGTTTGATCCCCACCACGTATCAATGTGTTTTCGAATTTTGATGAAGGAAAACATCGTGATGAAACCTGAGTTTCCTGCGAAGAAATTCAAAGGTTGTGTGTGAAGTAGACCAACCCACACTGGGCCAGCGTGGTCGACTAAGGCCTAATCGCTCTAATTCAGGGTAGGCTCGAGCCCCTCGGTGGGGACGTAGTATATAAATAATAATAAATAAATAAATATGTGGGGACATCTCACACACGGCCATCTGATCCTAAACTAAGCAGAGCTTGTACTAATTGTACTATGGGTACCAGACACCTGATATATGTACATTACATGAATAGATAAATACATACTTACTTAGATCAAATATAGTGGTAGATACACGTTCTCATACAAAATCTAACGCAAATTGCGGCACCGCGTCGACTATAGTTTTTTTTTCCGTTATGGCACTAGTTTGTCTTTCTGCCAGTGTCAAGTAATGTTATTTACAAGGTAGGGAAACTAAACGCGCTCAATAGTAAACCTTGAAAAAAAAAACAAACAAACAAACAAACAAAACAAAAACAAACGAAGTTTTATACATGACAGATATTGTACCGCTTTAGTTCAGTGCAAAACAGCCGTTAAGTTGTGTACCCAAACTTGAATAGACCTTAATACTTAATATAGCGTTCTAGGTTTTCTACTTATGACCTTTTTCTACTAACTTTATCAAAAAGTATGATTTAAAGAAATTAAAAAAACATTTAAAAATGACATTTATTTTAATACAATCATTGCAACAAAGTACAAAATCGCCAAATAAGATGTGCGTGTTACGTTATTTCGGAGCTGCGCATACCTTATCTCTGTGCCCTAGAGTGGCGTCTGCAAGAGTGAAAGGGATAGACGCGCGCTACGCAGATGATGATAATTATTACAAAAAATATAATTAAATGCCAAGAAATGCAAAAAATACTTAGAATATCGTAATTACAAAACCATACTAACTGAAAATACCACGCTCGCATTTTTTTTTTTCACTTTTAATGTATAGTTTTTGCACATTTTCAGTGCACATTTACGCATCGTAACGTTACACCATCGGCGCTGTCGATTAGCGACTGACATTAAAACAAGGCATACGCTTAGGCTATGCCTTGTTTTGATGGTGCCGTATTTCGAGCGACGTTCGTGTATCTACCACTATATTTGATCTAAGCATACTTATATAGATAAACAACAACCAGACACAAGACAAACACAAGTGTTCATCACACGAATGATTGCCCTGGGCGGGATTCGAACCCGCGACCCTGTGCGTCGGAGACAGATACACTACCACCTGGGCTACGGAGCCGTCGAATATGAGCTGTTGATGATGATGACGGCGCACTCCTTGGTATAAAACATGTTTAATTAAACGCCGCGATTGTTCTAAATAATTTGGACGCCGCGAATGCAATTTTCATAACAGCCTGCCGAGCGTTGAATGAATCAAAATCCACCCCGAGGTAGCGCCGCCGCCGCGCCGAGAGACTTTTTCACCGTTCTAATAAAGTTCTTTTTCTTTATTCTGTTTTGCATGAAGTGGCCCCGAAATTAGGGCCGCCTGCGCCCCGTTTCACGAAGCAACAATCTAACGAAATATCTAATAATTATAAAGCAGAAAATGAAAAATTGTGTCGATCTTGGACAGGAATCGAACCTGCATCGACTCGACAAAAATTATTTATATAAATTTATCGAACCTGCTCCCAAAATTTCACAAGAATCGGTTAAGAAACGCGACCTGTTGAGAACAAACAGACAGATGCACAGACAAATAAAAGCAATTTTGGCCAAGCTGAAGCTAAGGCTGGTTCCACAGCTGTCCGGGAGACCCGTAACGGGCTCCCGGAACGGAGACACACGTGAGGCGCTTGCAACATCGTTTCACAGCGTCTCGCGGATTGGTCCGTACGCGACAGGCTCCCGTACAACGCCACCCATAGTATCGTACTGAATCATTGTAACAGAGCACTACAGGCTGTACCCTTACGCGTCTCCCGTGTACGGTCGGCCCGTACGGGTATCCCGGATAGCTGTGCAACAGTACCTAAGTATGGTTCAAATAAACTTACCTCATATCGCATTTGTCGCAAGCATACGGTCTGTCCATGAGATGTGTCCGCATGTGCTGTTCCAGTTCTTTGCGGATGCGGTACATCTTCCCGCAAGTCTTGCAGGGATGCTTCACCAGATCCGGGTGGGAGGTTGTGTGGTACCACATGTGAGAGTATTTGGCGAACGCTGCAAAATATTGTTTTAGGGTTATTATTTTCTATGAGGAGATACGTAGAAAGACCAATGTCATCGACATAGCTTTCTGGATAAGTAAGTTGAAGTGGCAATGGGCAGGCCATATAGCTCGACGAACTGATAACCGATGGGGAAGAAAGGTTCTCGAATGGCGACCACGGGCCGGAGGGCGTAGTGTTGGGCGGCCTCCCACTAGGTGGGCAGATGACTTGGTGACCGTTGCTGGGCGCCGGTGGATGTAAGTAGCGCAGGACCGTTCACGGTGGAAACCTATGGGGGAGGCCTATGTTCAGCAGTGGACGTCTTCCGGCTGAGATAATAATGATGATTTTCTACGAAACAAGATGGACAAGTCTTTCGACCAATGGTTTTGGGTATAGTTGTTATGTGTCGGCCTAAACCCATTTTTTTTAAATAACCCTTTAAGTATGTTTTCCTTCGTCGAGAGGCACGAGCTTACTTCCAATGAGGACGATTAGGACTTAATTAATTGCACGAGCCCAATACGGATTCGTCCATCGAGATTTGTCTAAGTACAATCTTATTTTTTCGAATCGTTGGCAAACCTAGACTGTTCTCAGCCCAAAAATTGGCACAGGGTCGTAATCGGACAGTGGGTGTCTGGAGTCGTCTAGCATTTTGCTTATTTCGGAAGAGCCTGCCACAATCCTGCGGACTAGAGTCTCAGTGAGTGTCTCCTATTTTACAGGTCGGTTGAAATAAATCACGTCAAGATACTAAGTTTAAGAGCGTCGTTGTTGATGTAATAGTTACTTCCGAACGGTCGCAGTTCGAATTCCATCGCGTACGTATTTAAAATACGAGTATTATGTTTTCGAATTGAACAGTGAAGAAACACATCGTGAGGAAAACAGACGCGGGACGCCTGCGCATTAAATCCAAGTCACATCCAAGTTCGTGTGTGTGAAGTTGACCAATTTGCACGAGGCCCGCGCTTTTAACCATGATTGAGTTGGCTCGAGTTTCTCGGTATTGGCCATTGGGACATATAGTATAGTGCAAATAAATATTTTTGGCTGTTGAATGAATGCATTGGATGGAGGCGCAGACCGACGTCATCCGCAGGTTCTGACATTGCAGTCGAGCACAGCTGCGGGCGGAAAGCTAGTATTTAATTTATTAGTCCCCACTTTACAGTAATAAAAATTTATAATATAATCCCTCATATAATCCCAAATAATAAAAATCAGAAACCAAAGACCATTTATTTATTAAAAAACTTAAATCTTTTTTCATAACTATTATCACCTTTAACTTTTACGACTTCCTCAATGTGACTGAATGCTATCGGTTCCATGTCTCTCAGCCTGTTTAGTTGTATATCATTTAAAAAAAAATCTAGGAATAAGCATATTAATAATAAGTTTAAACTAAATGTTGTTATTGTTATTGCTACGCCCTTGTTACATGGGGTATCATGCTGAACTACCATAAATCTCTTAAAACCAAAATGTACTACCATATCATCAACAGCTCATATACATCCCCACCGAGGGTCTCGAGCCTACCCTGAATTAGAGTGATTAGGCCTTAGTCGACCACGCTGGCCCAGTGCGGGTTGGTCGAATACCGTATGATTGCAATGAATAAATGAATATGAATATGAATTATTTATAAACATAGTACAGCCAGTCACTGATACTAGTTTTAAAAACATATTCATGTTATGAACTGTAAAGATGACACAATGTGTTTGTTATGATGATGAGCAAGAATAACATACAGACACTGCCGCTACCATACTATAAAATTAATAATGGTGGTTATAAAATTTTACATCTATCGTAAATGTAAATGAAAAGAATGCTTTTGATTTTATAAAACAAATAAATTTTTTTAATTTTGTTCATTTCCATGAAACTGAACAACTTTTTCCAAGTAACACAGATAAAAAACAAAAACTCAAAAGTCAAAGCAAACATGTTTATTAATTTTTGGATTACATAAATTAATTAAAGATTATTTCTGCCTTACCATTGAGATATGAGAGGATCAGAATCTGTCATACTTATGTTTATTCGAGAATTTTGTACAGTTTTACGGACTGAACACTCTAAGCTATTACGAGACAACACTCTTGAAATAATTAAAACAATTAAAAATATACCCAGTATTTATGCTAAAACATCCTGACAAATTTGCAAGAATATTTCCAAGTTTATTTGGAGTTTCAGTAGCATATTTCTTTGCATTCAAAATCATGATCTTAAATTAAAAAGGCTGTGATTTACAGGGCTTGCTATGTAATAAACAATAAAACACTTCATGTATTAAAAAAATAAATTAAATTACAATGCAAAATATAATAATACTACATGGTTTTATAAATTTTTTGTTTAGAATAGAAATTTGCAGAATAAACCTAAGATTACATAAAATTACAAATTGAGCAATTTTTTCTTTTTTTAAATTAAGTTTTAATTTTATTGTCATGAGAAATGAAAGGTACAGTATATAGCAGCATTTACCAGTTAAATATATTATTCTTACTCATTATTGTTGTCATTGTAACAAACAATACATAGTGAGTGAAACAGCAGGTTGATGTAGGCTGAAAATTATGATGATTACTTACTTTTGGGGCAATATGGGCATAAGAACACTCTCTCCCCATTCTCGGTGCGTGAATGTTTATCGTTCAGATGCTTAGTCCTCGCCTGCTTTGAGCCAAACACCTTTTCACACACTCTGCATTTGATTTCATTCTTTGGATCACCTGTATCTTTAGTTTCATCATAAATTGTTTTGACCCTTTTCTTTTTCATGCATTTACTCTTTTTCTTTTTTGACTCTTTGTTAGTGTGTCCACTTTTCATATGCCGTGCAAACCACCCTTCTGTAGAGAATTCCTTCTTGCAGATATTGCAAGTATGTTTTGGCTGTTCACTGGAATGGTCTGCAACACCATTGTTTAACTCGGTGGGTACAGAATCATCCATGTTATTATCATATTCTTCCATGGCTTTTTTGTCATCTTTGACATCATTTTCTACATTTTCACTCTTGAACTCAGATAGGCATCTATCGTCATCATCGTCAAATAAATGGTCAAATTCATTAGCGGTGATCCTTACTTCTGGAATTTTTTCAGTACAAGGCTCAACACAGTTTTCTAACTTTACATCTGCATTTTCAGTAACTGTCTCAGTTTCTTTAAAAGTTATTTGGTTAAAGGAATTGGCTTTATTTAAGAAATCATCAACAAAATTTTTGCATCCATTTTGGACGAGTTTTTTCAGTTTCCCGTTAATTCGTCGTGCCTTTCTGATGTAGGCGTAGGAAGATTCCAACAAAACAACGCAATTGTAACAAAAATGCTTCGGTAACTTGTCTTCAGGAAGTATCTGAAAAATAATAATTAAATAAATTAATTATCTAATCAACTACTACGCCATTAGGTCACCTAAAATTACGCAGAAATTGAAACAGAAATAAAACGCCAGAACAGTAAATTAATTGACCGAAAACATTAGAAAAGCCATCTGCGATAACGAAAATATAAAGTTTCCGGTTGTTTCTCATCAATGAGTGTCAAAATATTCAGATAAATGGTTTATGAAGTCTAGAAATGACCACGACAGGTAGGTATTATACCTCAATGTTGGTGCAGAAGCTGAACATTTCCATGGTATTTTCGTCAACTTCCTCGGTCTCCCACGCCGCGATCTCCACCATACAGCTTCGGCACAAATTAGACACATCCATTTTTAATATTTTTTCACCAAAATCACTACATTTCTATAATATTTTCAATAGAAATAGCGAAGAAATGCACTGACGAAAGACGAACACTTTTCTTTTTGGTGCGTGACTTTTGATTTACTTTTATTCAAAGTGATACGAGGGATAGGAAGATAACATTCAGCAATATTCCAATGTTTTCATCTTTTTTTATTTAATGCAGTAGGAAAGAATTGCACTAAATAAACGCAAAAAGTTGACAGAGCGGCGTTTCGATATTGCAAAGTACAGCACACATCCTCCTCGTGGTCTGGCAACACAGGACAGACATGTGTTTTTGATTTTGTTTGACATACCATACCTTCCAAAAGTTTGATCAGTCAATCTTGAAATATATTTTGTGAAAGAACCCTGTATAATAAACTCAAAATCAATATGCCTTCTTCTTCAGATTCAGACAGTGAGAAAGAACACGAGAAACCAAATTTTTCAAGGTAAACTATCATCTTCATGTTTCTCCCTCCACCTAACCTAAAACTTTGTAAACAAATATTTGTATTTTCTTCCATCAGGCTCGGCAGTTGCGAGGTTTGTGCATCTAGACAAGCTATTTATAGCTGCCCGAAGTGTGAAGTAAAGACATGCTGCCTTAGTTGCGTCACAATTCACAAAAAAGAACTTGAATGTGACGGACGTCGGGATCGGACAAAATTCATCAGGGTCAAAGATTTCACGGACACAGATCTCTTGAGTGACTACAGGTTGCTAGAAGAAAGTGCGCGGTTCCTTTACGGAGTCAAGAGAGATTATAAGAAAGGCTTTACAAGGATTGACAAAGATTTACCTTTGGTGGGTATAAGGATAGCTTTGTAAATATAGCTTGAGCCTACGAATAATATTCGTAGGCTTAAGCCAAACATCTAAATGCATTGCTTTTTAAAACTAATTACACACATGATCACAGATCACTAGAAATATGGCACAGCGATCATCCCTGGTTTGCTCCAACTTTCCCATCGTTCATAATCATTTATATCAAGGCTATTTTGGTAACTAACTTAACCATTATGAAACTTCAGAGTTACAAAATCGTGATAATGGGTTAATAAAAAAAAAATATTCTTATATTTTCAATATATAATTGGATTTTAGTATAAAGATAGCAGAACTTCAAAGATAATTTTGGACAGTAAAAACTTACCATGTACAGTTTATATCTCTATTTCTTGAAAGAATGAGCTTTATTTATTATTATTGTTTGCTTTATGTATTGAGCTTTATTCACAAGAGTACATTATCTTTTGTTCTAATTCCAGCATTTATACAAACTAAAAATGGCGGCTCGTAAGAGAGGTACAGTCCTACAGTTCCTAGCTCAAAACTTTACAAGACACAAATGCAATACAACAAAATACAACTACAAGTCTAACATAATCAGTTGGAGAATGGAATGGATATTTCCTAATGTTGATTCTGAGCCACTAAAGTTTGTTGATGAGAAGTGTCCGGAGACTAAAAAGTTGTCAGAGTTGCTGGATAAATATTTGAATCCAGATGCCATGCCATTTGAAGGGTCGAAAGCGTTGGCGTATTACAAAGCTGCTGGATTTAGCGGCATAAAGATTTTGGTTAAAGGTTTGATTACTTTTAAAGTATTATGTAGGTATTGATTTTTCAAAGATCACACTTATTTCAGATTTTAACTATAAAGATTTCTATAGTGTGAGAATAGGGATGATCACTGGGTAAAGAAAACCAAATTCTATCTCGTCCGTCAATCAGGTTATACAAAAATATTACACACATTTTTTGATTTCTCAAATTAACAAAAAAAATACTTGGTTAAACTGCAGTTGTAGAGTGAGGGCCGATTATGTCACAACTCGATATAAAATTGACTAAAGCGTGACGTCGTATGTTTTTTGAACTCAATATATCTTTGTTATTTTTTTATTATGTGAAAAAGTAAAAATATGTTTCCAATACTTTTTTATAATCTACCTGATTGACAGTCCCATATTGATGACTCTATGGCTTTCTTATTTATTAACAATTGTATTTCTTTGCAGCTGAAAAAGTGAGAAGTTCAGCTCAAAAGTTCTTCGAGCTGGACCCTACTGAAACTTTGACTGAGAACTTATCTGGAAAATGCCTTGTAGAATTCCCCATTGTATTTGTGGTCTTGAAGGATCATGCTTATAACTTCAAGATTATTTCACCAGGTAAGACAACATTACATTTGGTAGTTTCCTAAACATTATGTAAATAATTTAAAATCTTCTTAAAATATCTAAAATTCAATTTTGAATTTTCATTATTCTTAACGCTAATTTAAGGATGCCAGGTAACTTTTGCATGTCCTTTTTGTGATATACACTTGTGTTTGCTTTGTGTCTGGATGTTATTTATGTATGTACATCAGACAGTGTGGCAGCTAGTTTTGAGTCAGATAGCTGTGGTGTGCAAGATATCCCATTTTAGTTCTGAATTCTTCAATCAGAATAATCTAGATATAATTCCAGAAATGATTCCATCATCCTCGATTTCTACAGTGCAGCTCCCACTTGTTGCAAATATTTGTATATATGGTTGATGAGCAATAATGAGCATGTATGTTTTCCTTGTGTCTGGCTAGATATTGTTTATCTATCTATGCAATGATGTACTTGTTTATGTATGTAGTCAGCAGCACTAGATTACAAAAAAATATAAAAAAGTTTTTTTGGCAGAACTTCCACAAAGAAGAACGCGCAAATTGTTAGTAAACATGCCAATGGGTAAATTGATAATGACCTTACAAAGTCACAATAAAATGTCTCAATAAATAATTAAAATTGAGATGTGTCTGGTATTATTAAAACAAGGTAGCATAGTGTTGATTGTGCTGATTCCTAAAGTTTTAAAGGTTATTAAACCTATATCTTTTTTGCAGAAGACGAATTTGAATCAGACATGGAAAATAATAAAATATTAAATAACACCAGCAATATTAAACAAGAACTTGTGGACTTAGGCCTAAATAATAATGGTACGAATGGTAATTATAACGATGCAAAACAAAATTGGAGAAGACCAAAAGAATTACTCACTCAGAAGATAGCTAAAGAAAAGCAGATTGAAATTGAGAAAGAAATAAAAGCAGAAAAAAAGAAGAGGCCAAAGAATCTACTATTCACAACGGGTTATTCTTCTGAAGAGAGTTTAAGTGAAAGTGAAGATGAAGATAAGTAGGTATAAGCAAAGCATTTACAATCTAAAAGTAAATAAAGAATTCGTTATTAAATATAATGTTTTATATTTAAAAAATAAAATGTATCATTCAATAATAAAAGATTTAGTTATTAAATATAATGTTTTGCATTTTCTTAAACAAATCAAATGCTTTTATCTTGACTGATAAGTGGTAAGCTAAGCAGTAAAGAACCAAATTCACTGCATTCCTACAACAACTACAGATTCTTTAGTCAACACAAATAAATAATTGTTTGTAGCATTAATACCTAACACTTCTCCAAACTTATCAATGTTAAACACATGCTGCTGCCCAACCTTAATTGTCTTCATCATTCCTCCGGTTCTTTTACGTAGCTGGCTATCTTGATTACCACCACTTTGGTAAATGAAAATATGTTTAGACGCCTCGCACACTACACTGTAGGCGAAATTAGGTGGACATGTAACAAATTTTCTGTTCTGCTTTGATGATTGTACGTAGCCAAAAGCGAGTAAAGTACCCTGGTGTTTCACCGGCCAAGTTGATGAGTTCACTAACTCGGCGTATGGCTGCCATATGCAAGCATCAACATCATGTCGTAGAGCTAAAGCTGGCACTTCATTTGTTTCTAGTTTAATGTTAAATAAAAACTGGTGTACGCTTAGTGGAATTCTATGGGTTGTCTCATGTGTTTCTGCATCAAGACGTACTGAAAACAAAATATAAATACAAAATCTGGCAGGCAAATATTGCAATACACCTACATGTTTACAGTATATATATATAAAAAAAAAGTATACTTCAGAATTAACAACAACAACTCAACATTCAACAATATCAACTAATATCTTTTTCACAGGTAAATTTGACTGAACTTTAACCTAATAAATTCTAAGAGGCTTATATGGATGGGCATATTACAGCCTGGGTTGATTAAAGACACCATGGCTAAAAAGATCTTACCTAAAACAGTGTCTTCCTCAGAAGCAACATCACATTCCTCCAATTCTTGCATTGAAAGACCTGGCCCTGACTTATCTACAATTTCTGTCTCAGAGCATAAGTGTGCCAATCTTCTATGAGTTTCCTCTACCAAACTGTTATCTATGATCTGCTCTCCGTTAGGATCTCCACCTTCTAAAAGCTGGTCCCAAAGCATGCTTTCAGATTTTGTAATCAAAATGTCAACTTGACCATTATCTTGGATGTTCCATGTGGTTAGTTCACTGTCAATTTTGTGTTTCAGTTTTCCATCAACAAAACTATTTCCAGCGTAACTAACTTTGACAGCCAAAGGAGTTACATTTACATGTAAAAGTGTTTTGTCAGAGTTTTCTTGGAGTTTTAACGTAATGGTAATATCTTCGGTTGTCTGTAGCCATGTGTAGATGATATTTTTTTGTAATTCTTCACTTTTGGGCTTTTCTATAATTTCTTTTTCAGTGTCCAGTGTGAATTTGAAAGGATTGTCTGAAGCTACATACAAGGCAGAACAGTTTGTTTCAATAGCTGCATAGTGGACTATGCCTTTGCCTTGCATCTGTTTCATGCAAGTCTGTTTCCAATTTTTACCGTCATGTTCAAACTTCACCCAAGTGAGAACAGAAAAGAAGTGACTATCGTTTTGTTCAACAGATTGTAGAAGGCAGTGAACACTTTCCTTGTTATCACTCTCTTGAAATCTTGAATCTACAATGATGAAGTACTTGCCTTGGCCTAGTACAAGGCTAGAGTGGACAGTCTGCCATGTCTGATTATGACCTTCCTTACTTCTCTGTCCTGTCTCAATAATATGAAGATATCCCGTACCATCACTAACCACAGCCAAATTGTTTGAAGGAAACGCAAGACACAGGTTAAAATGACCCGATTTCCGCTCAACGTGTGCTGGGATATCATAAACGACAGTATTCTGGAATGCATGAGTCGTGCTATCGAAGGAAACTAGGCACACTTGTTGTTTAATATCTATGTAGTAAAAGTTGTATGCAAAATCCCAGTAATCAGGTACAAGGTGGTTATGAAGTGCGAAGAGTTTTGCGTGTACAAAGGAGTATTGTACGTCGTCTGGGAATAGCTTGTCCACAGGAGCGGCGAGCTCGTGAGAATAATGTGGAAGAGCTTGCAAGTTCAATTTATAACCTTCAAATTCGTGGTCCAGAAGGCGACGGTCCGGTCGAAGTTCTACTAAAGATGATGGCATTTTTTAAAAACTGAATATTAGGCACAGAAAGAATCTTATTTTAGTCTTCTAAATTAAATTCTAAACGAAATCACCACTGTTTTGTTTGCCACGATTTGACGTTTTACTTTTTTTATATTCTTCCGTTCTGGACAGGCGAAGGGATCTAAGCCCATACTGCCTAGTCTGAAATTTAATTAATCTTTTCCATTTTTAAATAAGGCCGGGGGGGAGCCAAGTCTTCTTATTCTTTTTCTCATATCCAGGAGGGTGAATTCATGTCGACGTTTGTTTGGAGAAACATTGGATCATGGTGTTCAAGTTAATTTCAGCTAGGCATCCCAACAACAAAACGCAGTCTATCATGCATAACAGTCTGGCATCTGGCAACACCGACTAGCGCACTGGCAAGGAAAGCAGTTTTTGCGCGAAAAATTATAACCAAACTTTTATTTCTCTCTTCTCTCCCATGATGGTATAATGTTCTCTCCCAACTCCTAAGATCTTTGTATCCTCTTTGAAATTATGCCGTATGTGAAAAATACTTCGTATCGGCATATGGTTTTCTCTTCGGAGACTCCTAAGGTAACCATATTTCTACTTGATTTCTACATAAATAATCTTTCATGCAAAGCTACACTAAACGAACATAAAAAATTGTTTTCTTATAATTTTTAGAGTGAATTCTATACATTTTCAACTGTTCCTGATTTAGCAGCGAAGAGTGAGAAGTACAAAGATGACATCTTCAACTGCAGAACTGTCGGCATTCTTCATAGCACCGAGGGTAGATTTTATATGACTGATGTAAGTAGGTGGCACAGTTTAGCTTCAAACGTGGCACCCAACCCAAGTGCCCAAGAAACGATATAGCCTGAACTTGACACAGCTGCACTAATGATTAGCAGATTATTATTTGATTTGTTCTTTTTTTTATTATTGCTTTATTTTATTTTTGATACAGCTGAGTTGCATATTTAATCAATAAGGTATTTTCACACTAATTAGGCATGGGTCATGGGTGGGTCCTCTATCTAGCTTTATCCCGATTTACCAACTTAATAGCTATGGATGCTAAAAGTAATGTTGGTCAGCAGAAAAAAAACTATTTTTGTATTTTTGAGTACTTGCTTCTTTTACTTCTATTTTATGATTATATTTCTTACTCGTCATCAGAATACTTACTTTTTGTTTCCTCCTTTTAGGTAGATAACCCAACTGTTACAGAAGATAAGCCAATGATACGAGTCACCATGGTGTACCTGAAGACACCACCAAAGTCGGTAGTGGTGCCTTACCCTGTTCAAATATTTGGAACTTTGCACTGGAAGAATAGGCCTGTAATTTACGCAAAAATTTTACAGGTAAGTCTTAATACAAAAAAAACAAATAAAAAAGTTATACGTATTTTTTTTTTCACAAAATGGTTTTTTATAGACTAGCAGGTTTTGCAGTTTTAGCACTGGAGTCCCTTGATTTTTGAATCTGAAATAATATGGAAAAGACTCATCCAGCTGAGAACTTATATGGTTTCTTTCTCTTCTAGGTTTTAAGCACACACATGGCGATACGGGCCAGGGATACACTTCACGCTGTTACACATATTCATTTAGCTACTTCTGCTTCAGTTGATAACGATACTGATTTAGATATATCATTTACCGACTTGAATGAAACCTTTGAACTTGATTCCACCTAATCTGTCATGTATCCATATATGCATGAAGTAGAAAACTTGTAAGAGATATAAAGGTGCTCCCATACTGGTGTTTAAAAATGTTTCCAAACAATTATAAACATCCAGTGTGGGAGCAATAGTGGACCCTTCAGGTAGCAACCGCCCCCGCCGGCGGGGACGCGGAACTAATAGTAGAATTAATTCAGTAAGACCCGGTAGGGGTCATTCTTCTCCGACGCGCTTCTCGCCCTGGCAACGTTCTGGGCGCGCTCCGAGCCCGTCTGAGGGCGCCCCCAGATACGTTGTCATAAAATTCCTAAGGGGTACGAGCCTTCTGCTCCCCCGCAAGTCCACTATATTACCACTTTGGTATAAATAGTGATTAGGTCCGTCAAAAAAAAAAAAAGGAGCAATAGTGGAAATATTTATAAATGTTTGGAAACATTTTAAATACAATCCAAAACATTAGGAATGCACATATTTATGTAATATTCAGTGGGAGTATAAACATTTTGCAACTGTTCCTAACAGTTGAGGAACATCTGTAAACATTTACTTATAAACAAAACATTTAGTAACATTCAGACAAAACAAAACTGTTTGCAATAGTTACAAACACCTGGTGTGGGAGCACCTTAAATTATGACTAAAGAGCCAAGTGTGAAATGTACAATATTTTTTGATACCACATGTATATACATGATACCACTTGAACAAATGGGTGTAAGTAAAGTAAATCTTAAGTGATAAATATGTTTGTTAAAATGAAAGACTGAATGAAAAAGAATGAATATTTATTAAATCTTAAATAAATACATTAATTAACAATAAGTGGTAAAATTTACAACATTCCATCACCAACCACTCTTGTGTGCTTCATTTATTATTTTAAATCTATTGGTAATTAATATAAACTGTCATTTTATATAATAATTTACTTTACCAGGGTACTTACTACAAGGGTAATTGATAATAAGAAAATAAAACCATGATTTAATGTTTATGGCCATACCATACAGTTTTGTCAATGTTTATAAGTGTCGGAAAGTGTTTAGATAAATCAATACCTAAAATTATAGCAATCAGGCTTATCAAAAAAAGGAAGGAAGGTTATATACCTATTAAGAATTACCCCTATTTATAATATACCAAACTTGACTTAAGAAATCATAACTTAGTGAAAACACAAAATATCAAAAATATGAACGATCAAATTGTTTCATTAGTCTTGTTGTATTTTTAGAATTGATAAATTCAGTTATCTATTGTTAATTGTAGTAACAGATAGCGAAAGTGCTAATATTCGGTATTTCTAAAAATACTAAAGTACCTACACTTTAAAATGATCGGCAACTTTTTTAACATATTTAGTTTTTTCGGAGTTATGATTTTTTTCGAAGTGGCGCTAGTGCGCAGTCAGGTAGCCCCTTAAATACAAGCGACAGAACTCATTGTGAACATTAAAATGCAGACTTTCAAATAATTACAAAGTCTATGTAAGTATTAAAATAGATACACATTTCTTAGCAATAAATATGTCGGGTTTAGTACTTATCGCAATGGAATGCTTTTTCCATCATTAGTACATTTTTTACATTGTTTTTCTAATTTCTGGGTGCAACAAAATTTTATAATACAATAACATAACAATTTGAAAATAACTATTACTTACATAAAATTGAGGAACATTTTTGTTTTCATAAAATTGTAATTTCAGAAATATGGGAATGCATTTTTACAATGAAATTGAGAAATTACAAAAATATAAAATGTATCCGAGCTAGAAAGCTTCAAACTTGTTGGTTAGACTGAGAAGTATGTCACATGACTATATGTCATAAGTTGGAAGGTAGGATAATGATATAGGCTATTTACCACGAAAAATATCATATTCCCAAGGGAAGATCTGAAGTTGCAGGCGGTCAGATCGTCAGAGCAGGTTAGTTAGGGACAGTACAACACAAAAAAGAAGATAAAAAGGGTTTTATAAATAGGGAGTTTAAAAAATCTAGGGGATTTTTGGAATAAGCCTTTATTGGCAAAGCCTTTTGTCGTTTTGTAAACAAACTTCTCTGATTCTTGAAGTAATAATCAAGGGCACAGATAGAAGATTAACAAATCAAGCTTTCTTTATTAACAAATCTACTTCAATACCTTAAAAGATATTATTTCTTATGTTCAAATTCGATGTTTGGCCGATCATAAAATTAGAAGTTTGTCTCCTGTCCCATTTTTTCTTTTAAAAATACAAAACCCTAATTTAATATAAGAGTAATAGCCAGTATTATCCGATTTCTTTTGTATCGCACGGTAGAAATTATAAAACAGAATCTAAAGCACCCAGAAGTATAGAACAATGACGAGTAGTATTACTGCGCCGGCCGTGGCTTTTACTAACATTGACTTGGTGTTGAGGTATGTAGCATCCTTCTTGTACTTCTGCGACATCATTGACAGGTTCTGTGTCTTTGTGTCCAGTTCTGTAAGAAAATACGAAAGTAAAAAAGATATGTATTTAAAAGTAAGTAAGTAAATAATTTATTTCCTTTACAAATATTTCTATCTTGCGTCGCAAAATTTATATGCTTGTGTCGCAAAATCGACGTATCAAGCGTAACCGGACTTTTGGGGGAGCGGAAGGCTCTTACCCCTAGTATTATAGCAACAGCCTAAGGGCGCCCACTTATGAGTGCCTGTTGACAGTATAAAAAAAAAAAAAAACGGTAACGCGATTACGGGTGCTTTAATCGATTTCAGCGCGTCTCGGAATGCAGGGTAAGAAAAAATACAACTCCAAGAGAAGTCTACCAGAAATTAAAGTGTTACAAACTATATATTATATAAAATATTGTTTATGATACACTATGTTTTCTCTAAGTTGCTATAAGCTTGTTGTGTCCAGTTCTGTAAGAAAATACGAAAGTAAAAAAGATATGATGTATTTAAAAGTAAGTAAGTAAATAATTTATTTCCTTTACAAA
Organism: Carpatolechia fugitivella; assembly: GCA_951230895.1. Lineage (NCBI taxonomy): Eukaryota > Metazoa > Arthropoda > Insecta > Lepidoptera > Gelechiidae > Carpatolechia > Carpatolechia fugitivella. Next base: position 18,053,165 of record OX579649.1, read on the forward strand.
TATTTTTAGAAAATTTTTAGTTCGCTATAGTATACCAATGAACTAATTTGTAAAGGCTAGAGCCTAAACTAGGATAATCTGTATTTTAGGACTCCAGGCCTCCAATTACTTTATGAATATGTAAAGGAGAGGAATGCAAAGAAAATTATGTAAATTATAAAACTGTGAAAAAATAAATGTAAGAAAATGGGAAAAATGCAAAAGGAATTATGAAAATATTGAACAGTGAAAATATTTAAATGTGATCAGTTGGAAATATATTGTTATAGTATAACTGCCTCAAGAAAGAAGTTTTATTCTGATTGGAATGGAAATTAAAAAGTGGATGAATAAGATTTTAAATTATGTTAAGTTAATGCATAAAAAAAATAAACCTAGTAAAAAAAAATCAGTCTTGGAACATTGGTCACGACATCGAGTGATAGTATATGATACGTGTTTTTAAAAATGGAAGCACATAGCCAGGAGAGCTACCCTCGGAAAAGATATCGACCCACCGAACACTCCACCGTGTACCACGTCAGCGCAACCACGACCACTCTGACAAGAGTGTCCAACTAAAAGAAGAAGTTTTTAAAAATGTTTTACCAGAAAGCACGGCCCCCCTCTGCAGCACATCATCGATGTTCTGCATCATGATGCGCTGAACGTCGCCCAGCTGCCCGCCGAGCTGCGAGGCCGCTCCCCCCACCTTCCTCGCCCGCGCCCCCCCCTCCGCATACTGCTTGCGCGCGCGCTGCATCCACGTATCGAACTCTATGAACGTGTACGGACGAGTCACTGTGTTCACCTGCAACATGTCAATTTTAAATTATTTATTTACCTAGCAGACAGCTATTACTTTCTTTTTTTCAACATTGGAAAAAAGACAAAAAATACGTATGGCATAAAAAAAGGCTCTTTGTGATTCATACTTGTCACCAATCGAGATTGACATGTGTCTGGAAATGTATCCTTTAAAAGCTTTTTCTAATGTTAAAAAATAGGGATAATGTTAAAAGTAAAAAAAAAAAAACACCACTAGGTAAAAGTAAAAAAAAAAACAATTAACTTTTTGCCTTAGCATAAGATTTTGTATGAAAACTTGCAACACATTAAGTGCGCATTCCGAATCAGACTCAGCGCCGTCAGCGATCAGAAAAGCAAAAAACGTATGAGTGCCTGTTGACAGTATAAAAAAAAAAAAAATCGGTAACGCGATTACGGGTGCTTTAATCGATTTCAGCGCGTCTCGGAATGCAGGGTAAGAAAAAATACAACTCCAAGAGAAGTCTACCAGAAATTAAAGTGTTACAAACTATATATTATATAAAATATTGTTTATGATACACTATGTTTTCTCTAAGTTGCTATAAGCTTGTTGTCATGATATGTCATCATACTTTTTGTTACCAACAGTACACTTTTCTTATCTATTCAAAAAGTTCCAACTGGAGTTGAAAATATAATTTACATTTTTAATAGTCCATTCATATTATAAAACACAATCTAGTCCATTCAAAACATCAGTTATTCAGTGTGATTCATTATGTTACACTTTTGTATGATTGCATCATATTGTAGGATAATATGTCATAATGATGGTAATCTCTTTTGCATTGAGCTAGTTTATAGGGCAGAGAGATGACAGGATATTTTAACTACGGTTCCTAAAGAAAATATAATTTAGTGTTAGTGAAAAAATACCCACCCTCTTGCCGTATTGCTGGTAAAACTCTTGGGCAATCTCCTCTAGGTAACTAAATGCTAGTCTTTTGCTGTAATTCCGTTCACACAATACTAGGTAGCAGATTTCGTTCTCAATTAGATAACTGTAATAAAAAAACATTGTTTATTAAAATTTAATTACAATAATTAGGTCTAAAACTAATCTAGAAAAAGAGAATCTAAAGGTTTGAAAAATATCCATCTTATAGGTATTGTAAAGTAATAACAAAACTTTCTTTTAAATGTATACTTTTAGTATATTGTAAGTATGTAGGTATATAGAATGGTTACAAGCAGCAATATCTAATAAATTTGCACTGCAAGGAGACAATCTGATTACAACATAACATCTATCTAGTTACATTACACATTACTTCAAAGAAAAATATATTGCATTAACATAAACATGCAGAAAGTTACATAAAAAAGTGCAGAAACACAAATAAAAAAATAATAAAAAGCACAACAACTCACTGGAAAAGATAGGGCCCAGTTTCTATTGAACATCTGATTGGTGACTGTGGGCCTAGCTTCCTAAACAGCATTTTGGCCTGGTTCTGATACTCCAGAATATTGCAGCCGCTCTGCGAACCACCAGCAAATCATATTAAAAGATATAAAAACAATAAAACATGATAAATAATACGAAATGAAAGCTACAGGATTCAGCTGATTGTACCGATATTTTCGTAATGGGTATTTAAATGGAAAGACTGTATGTGTATGTAACATATTGTGCTTGTGATAATTAGACGAATTTCGTAATATTACCTGTTCGTCTTCTTGCATAGTAGCGGCTAAAGGTAGCCCGTCGACAACCCGAGCAATCATCGTCATTAACACCATTTTGATAAAGTTTAACAGTTTTTACATTCACCAACTAAAAATAACGTCTATCTTTATTATTTTCACTCAGTTTCTGGCTTTTTCCTTCGCATAATTGAGAAATCGAAAAATCAAATGTATTGACAGCTGAGAATACACGTCAAGACGTTTGCGTTTCGATGCGATCAGTCCCTCACAACTTCATACAAAACAAAAAATGTATTAACAGAGATACTTTCTGATGCCAATATATAACCTATTGCCATTTTAAACTAAAACTGCAAAAGGTTTAAAATAATTACAATTGAAAAAAAGCATCTTATAAATATTTTGTAACTGAAATAAATAAAATATATTATTTTGTTGATAACAAAACTAAAATAAACTCAACAATACACTTCAAAACTTATTTATGATAAACTTTTGTATTTATGCAAATAAACTTTTTTTTAGTGGCAACACAACGAGAAAATGTCTGCCGACGCTTGGTTATTGTTTGGGTGAATTTCTTTGTTTTGTTCTGTTTATAACTTTTATCCAACAGTTACGTTGCGTTAAGACTACTCCGCCGTATTGTTGTTGAGATATTGTGCCACCTGTTATATCGAGATAGGACTCTTTAGAGATATGTACTATTCGAGAAAGTGACTCTTAAACAGTGTAAAGTGTTTATAAACGATAAAACTATGAGTGCTGTGCAAAAAAGACACCGCACTTGTGAAATTTGTGGTGTAAGGGAAGACCACTGAGCAAGTAATCACTACGTTTTGAAAGACACAAAGTGGATAAACTTTTTTTCGCGAGATTTCCCTTAGATGAATATCGGTAAGTAAACATAACCTAAACCTAATAGTTACCCAGCCCAATCTGGCGATTATTTATATTAGTACAAAGGGCACATGACGTGAAAGGACCACTAGCGTGGGGGCTTTAGAATGCTGAATTGTGCATATAAATTAATATTCTTCAGCTTTCATTCACAATTGGCTTTCTAAAAAGGGGCGGAAAACTATGCCTGCATGGTCAAAGACGACCCTATGTATAAGTAATAAGAATGTGTTTGGATATCCATCTCAATGTTGTTGTGTCCAGTTCATTCTCACTATTGATTTAGATGGTTATGTCATGTTAATAGATAAATAAGCACAATATTGTATATGAAAAAAAAAACAATGATTTCAGGTGTAAGGAGTGGTTAAGAGTTGTTGGTAAACAGGATCTTGTACACCTCCCCATTGAAAAACTGCATGACATGAAATATGTTTGCGGAAGACACTTTGCTCGGAAGGACTTCACAAAGACAGGAACACGTCTTAAAAAGCGAGCTATTCCCAAACTTTACCTCACAGCACCTAGCCTTGCTGATGACTGTTTTGCAGAGTTTCCTCTGCATATTTCAATGTGTAGTGAGTATTAATTTAATTATTTTTTAAGCTATTTATGTGTTAGGTATACTATTTTGATATAGGAGAGAATCCTAAAAACACTATTTCTAAAATTTATATTTCAGATCCTATTCCTTCTACATCTACTCAGCAAGTAGATAATGCTAATCCTGCACTGGCATCTTCATCACAACAAGGAAATTATGGTAATTAATAAATTATTTTTTTCTTATATGAGTGAGAACCTTCCTTCCATGCTTTCCACATAACTTCCATGCTGGTCTAGGACAGAAATAAAAACATAGAATGTACCAGCTGCTTTTCTTCCGGTCAAGTCGTAAAATCCGACTGAGGGAAAGGGCTGTGTAGTACATCTGTTTTAGGTGAAGAGCTGGCCACTTGTCACTATTCGTGCTACATTTTGGCTTGGGTGCCACCTGAGGCTCTGCTCACCCCGTGCGGGCTATGAGCATGATCTTATGTTAGTATGAATGAGAACTCATTCATAACATAAAATTGATGTAGGTATTTAGTTGTTTATATTATAAAGTTCACGATAAAATTGAAACAATAAAATAGAGTTATTAAAAGTTTTTAATAAGAAAAATATCCTATTGTAAAATACCTATATATTTCAGATCCTGTCCCCTCTACATCTACACAGCAAGTAGATGCCAACCCTACCCTGCAATCTTCAGCTACAATTTCATCACCTAGATCAAAACGAAGAAAGATTTTGGAAGTAGTTGAAACACCGAGTGAGTAACAAAATAATACTTGTATCTCAATGTTAAAACTGGTTCTTACTGCAGCATTTATTACACTTCATAGAGGGTTAGAGTGTGGTTAAAATAAACAATCATAAGTGAAGAAGGCGAAAATATTTGCAATAACGGAAAAGTAATAAGATTTGAATTATCAGAATCCCATGGAGTTGCATTTTACTTGGATAATTATTTATGCTTTAATATTTATTAATGTGACCCTAATTGCTACCCATTTTATATTACAGATACTATTGTACCTTCTAACTCTGTGAGTACAAGACAAGCAGATACTACAAATCTGGCATCCTCAATATGCACACGGACAATTTCCGTAAATAAAGCAAAACAAAGGATAAATTCACAAGCAGTTAAAACACAAGGTGAGAGAGAACACAAGAAATGAAATCAGTCCCGACTTGCCCCTGGGGTGCTTATATAAAGGGTTTTGTGAAACAACATAAAATGTTAAGGGTCTATCTAAGCACATGTTGCACATTTAAAGTTTTTGTGTAGTTACTATGCTAACTAACATATAATTAATAATAACTATAGATAAATAAATATTAGAATTTCTCTTTTTTACAGTTGTCAAAATATATATTAAGTCGATGTTGATGTTTAATGGGTGCGTTCAGAACCAAATATATTTTTTTAAGTCAAAGTCAATTTTTTTTATTCGAATTAAGATTTTTACAAATCATTTTTCGACGTCAAAGCTATCATGGATGGCACGTTTATTTATGAAATGTTGAATATGTAAATACTCCTCTTATTTTAAAGAGCAAATATATAATATTTATGTTTTGTTTAAGTTTATTGAAGTGATAACAATTATTTATTGGTGTATTTATTTTTTATAGCACCTAGAATTGTATTTAAAATATATTTTTTATTATTATTATATCATTACATAATCATTATTTTATCATAAAATAATTATTATTATTATCTTTGTTTGAATATTCTAAATTAATAATTACAATTTATTTTTTTAATTTATGAAATGTCGAATATAATAGATACATGTCATTACTCATCTTACTTTAAAGAGCAAATATATAATATTTATGTTTTGTTTAAGTTTATTGAAGTGATAACAATTATTTATTGGTGTATTTATTTTTTATAGCACTAGAAATGTATTTAAAGGAATTTTTAATTATTATTTTATCATTATTTTATCATAAAATGATAATTGTTATTACCTTTGACTATTCTAAACTAATAATTACAATTTATTTTCAGACCTTGGACCTCGAGAAACTGTACAGAAAATTCTGAAGCTAAAAAATAAAATACGTATGACAAGGAATACATCGAAACTTACCCTGTATTGAGCATACAGGATACTATAGATGCTATAGAAGAAGAATTGAAAAAGATTTGATCAATGTTGATATGCAACCAGTTGTATATTTAAGTGGGTATCTCGTACACTGCATTTTAAAAAAACATGAATGTGCTGCATGCTCTGAAGCATTATTAACTAAAGATCCTACAGACTCAATCTATGAATATATTAAACTGAGAGAGTGGTGGCAAGATAAAAGGTGCCTAACTTATCCTTCTTTGAATGTGTCACTATGTTCAAGAAAATGTAAATGCGTTTGAAAACAACATAATGACTTCATTGCATTTGATGAACATTCGAGCTTTAACAATCACTGTTTTTATGGCGAACAGTGATGCTTCATTCGTGAAATGCACTGCACACCACGACAAACTTGTAAACACCATATTGTCACGCTTAGCCCTCATTTTGATTAGACGCCAGTGTGGACGGATAAATAAAACAATATCATTGAATGAAGAAAATATTAAAGACATGGAAAAAAATCACAACAAAAAGGTGTCGATAAAAATATTTTTTAAATTGTTTTTAGTTCAGGTAGTATTTAAGTGTGCGTTACGCCAGCCAGAAAATGTCGAAAATCGTAATCTAAGTGCAATGGATAGTTAAATACAGCTTATGTAATTGGTAAGCAGATTTTTAAATTTGGTAAGCTGGTAGTCTTAATATTTCGATAAAAATGGTTTCGGCTGAAGTAACCTCACCCCAGCCAGATCTTTTTTGTCTAATGGGTATATTGAAATAAAGGTCAATTAGATATCAATTTGAAATAAATGTTAAAACTTAATTTGTGTTTGCTATGATTGCGAAGATATTTAAAATCCTGCTGTGGTAACATTCCTTTGTAACATAATATATGATAATAAAATTGACAAAGTATGTGTGTGGTTTTATTTCACTTATTAGAATAAACTACTTCGACTAAGGGGTAGAATAAAGTGTCGATATCAAGGTCCCTCCCTAGTAGTAATATCGACAAGAAATTGTCGATACTGGTACATCACTAATAAGCTGTCAAGCGTGAGGATGGCTCAAAAGAGTATCCGAGTTCATACTATTTTTGATTTCTTTCATTTGTAAGGAAGTTGGGTCTCTGAACCCCCTTATATCCTCTTTGGATGCGATGACTGACAACACGTCACGTCATCTTGGTTGGGCGCATTCCGAATCAGACTTTCAGCGCTGTCAGCGATCAGAAAAGAAAAAGAAACGTATGAGTTTTGCCTGCTGGCTGACAGTAAAACGCGAATATGGGTGCTTTAATCGATTTCAGTGCGTCTCAGAACGCAGGGCTTGTCTGTGATTTTTTTGTCTGTGGTTTAGTAAAGGATGCGTTCATTTTAATGTAAAAATTTGTTTAGTTCAGTTACTCCCCCGCTAGGATATTTGGCGCTGTTGCCATAATTTCGAAAATAGCTTGCTCTTTTTGTCTCAGTGTGGTATGGTCGTATTGATTTCTGATTTGTATATTTTGGCAAATATTCATCACATTTAGTTTTTTGAGACAGTGTTTCCTTTGGGAGAAACGACATGTTTTAAGAGTTGATTGGTCATTGAGCGGCTTTTGTCTGCCGCTTGGGCTATAAATCTATGCTTCTATTTGCTGTAGGTAATCTTCCTTACTACTTTTATGCCCTGACTATACCTATTGTTTATTTTTTGTGTGTAGTGCATGTGAATATTGTACTCTCGGACCAACCATTGTACCACTAAAGACAAAAAAGTCATAATATTACTTTAGTAATACATTTTAATTTCTTTTCAATTATCTACGAGGTTGAATTTGTTCTGTCCTTTGTTTCATATTGTTAGGGGTAAGGAAGAAAACAAAACATTTGAATTTTTATTGTGGATATTTTATTAACATTATCATCATGCATCAAATTTATGTGCTAACTCATTTACACTTATAACTAACTATACATAGAAAAATAACTTAACTAGGGGGCAGAAAATACAGTATTTTGTAAAATTAAACAACTAAATTAAAGTTAAAATTATCGGACTTTAATTGCATACAACTAAAAAGCAAGTTTAACGCAAAAATCACTGTACCGCACAAAACTCTCAGAACGCAAACTTAAACCGAAAGACGCCATCTAGCGTCGAGTAGGCGTGAACTAAAGCTTTTGTTTTAAACAATGAGATGTCGTTGCTGACACGAAAAGTGAATGATGTTAGCACGTTTACGATTTCATGGAATAAAATATGAATCAAATTTAATGGACATTAATTAACGAGAATACATTGAAATATTAATTGATAAACGACAAACATGTAAATCCAGCCGCCGCAACACTATTGCACGTGAGACGCAGTAAAAAGAGTTCCTACTGTGTAGAAAGCTTTTCTTTCTGCAGCCCAAGACAGTGATTAGCAGCGGCTCTGTCGCCTTCCTCTCTATACCAATTCACTAACCTTCTCATTGCTTTCGCGCAAATATTCGCTTACGCGCATTGTCCTATCTAGCGACACCAAAAACTACGCGTAATGGACCATAAGGGTGTGCGCTTGGATTTAGTTACTTTAGTATTATTTACAATCCCTCACGTGCAAACACGGTCACGACACGACACGTGATGATCATGACAAGACCCACGTACCAATTATGGCGTCCGAATTCCGAATTAAATTAATTTACAATCAAAATTTAAGATAAATAGACTAGGCTCCATTAAAACAATTTCATTTATCGATAACTTTTCTCGAAGTGCTGTCAAAATTTACATTGAAAAATTTAAGTACATTATTTTAATAAGAAACTTTGATTTTTAACAACATCAATTCGACTAAAATTATTTTAAATTTCCGAGCTACATTTATAATGTTTGCTCAAACATTTTCCTAAACCGGTAACTGGTTCTCACAAGCACAGAGCGTGCACTAGCCGAATAAGGTTTCTGAGAGCGCCTTTCCTTTTAAATGTACCATCCAATTCCTAATTTAATTTATTAAATATACGTATTATACAATAACATTCGTAATCTATAGAACGAAATTTACTAGAAAGGAAACGAGCGCGCCGGTCGCGATCTTCGAAACAAGATGAAGTTGAAAATAGCTTAAACATACAACCGACTCGCCCTTACAAGAAATGAAATAAATAAGTTAAAACTAGTTATATTTACAAAAGCATAAGAAAGAAGTGCCAAAAGAAAAAGGCTCGTTTTTTGAGAATTCCATCTATCTATATAAAAATACGATTAAAATTCCACTTTTTATCAATATATAATTTTATATATTTAATCACATGAAACGGGCACTGGTTTTGTTCAAGGAAGCTTGGACACTGAGATCTTTTTATTTATAAAAGTATAGTTTTCAAACGCACTGGATGTGTTTTATATATATATTTAACCTGTATTTTGTTGGTCGGTCTGTTTCCTGTTTATGTGTAGTGTTTTGAGTCGGTCCCACATCTTAGCACCCATTTAACACGACGTTTTCAATTCTCTTAAGGCTTACTAACCCTTCTCAAGTGCGGGGTGAAATGTGTTGCTAACAACCTGACAAAGTTAAGACTTAAAACAACGTATTTATTTGATATACAAACAAATATCATTCTGTTTTCATAGTATAATATATATTATTAATCTTTCTGTTGCTAGCTACTCATTTCACCTCCTCTATGATCCGGACTCTCGCTCCGCAATCTATAACAAATCTTTTTACTATGAACATTTACAGATTTGTCTATATATAATATCATATAAATATAAAGGATTACGTTTTTCATTTGCATTGTATGAGAAGATTTTATGTATTTAATCCGTCTACAATGTATCCACTACCTTAATCGACCTTTTGTTATGAACTATCTAGCTAAAATGTTATGATTCTATAACATTGGACCACAAATAGTAATTACTATAATATTTATTCAGGTAACAAAAAATAGAGACCCCGCGCCATATTGCGAAAAATATATCAATAAGAATATTATGTAGAAGCTTTAGTTTTTTCCTGATATGCAGTTATCGTGTTCTAGAGAATATCCGTGATATGTTTTACGAGGACGCGCGGGGTCTCCCCAACAGGCCTATAATAAATTTAAATAAACGAAATAAACTAGAATATTTCACTTAAAACAGCTCACCTATAGTAAACATCTATTTGTAATAATAATTAACACAATGAACGCACAAAATCATCCCTTAAAATAGCTATTATATCCGTCTCTAGCAGAAGTTGGCAGTTTATTGTTGATCAGTTCTCGCATATTCACAGGCGATTTCACAAATCTATAATCTAAATAATATCAATTGAAAATTCGGCTTAAAATGAATGTAGACATGAGAACAAATAGAATAGACTATGACGAAACAACAAAGGAACAGAAGCGCTAGATCACCGAGTTCATATAATATATATTATAGAGTCAACAGCTGTGAGGTTTCATTGTAACAAGGTGTATATAATGCGAATGGCCATAAAAAGCACCAAAAAAGTTAATAATAAATCTGAGGGTAGTTATACGATATTTTTGTCATAATATAAACTTTTACGTAAATACTTCTTTAATATAAACTCTTATTTAGACTATATTATACTAACGTACTGTAAAACTGTAAGTTCGAATATTATAAATTGTATATTTCATATGAATTCTATTTTTGCGTAGATTTGAGGTAGGAAGTTCTGATTTGTTTTAGGGAGACTCTGAGAGTGCTCGCCGCAGCGTGCCATACAATACGTAGAAACTTCAATACAAACATTAAAAATTCGATTTAACATTATACAAAATTCACTCCATATCCATATAACATCTAGCAAATTAGTGTTCCTCTTCTGAAGTTTCCCTAAATATAGGTACTATATATTTGAGCAATCAATTTCGTCTCTCCGATTGTATAAATATTAATTTCAATGATAAGTTAACATTATTTCGATTTGAGAGTAATATTTATTTACCTTAACAACAATATTAGAAGCGATCTGAAAAACGCAATGCATGATGATTCGACGAAAATAGACGAATTTCTATTCAATTAGTGAAAAGTGTATGTTAGAGCGAAATGAAGACGATCTATAAGTAGTTACGTATGAAAGTCCTTCCCGAGGGAGATTCGAATGTCACACACTAGTGTTCTTTACGCAAGTGAGCAGTCGATCTCCACAATGTCCTTGGGCACATCGACGAACTGGTACACGAGGCGCTGGCCGTCCACCTTGGCGAGGATTCCCCGCTGGTAGTAATAGCGGAGCGCCCGACCCATCGTCTCGTAGTTCATGTCCGGCTTGTTCTTATGCAGGCCCCAAAGACGGGAGACGGCTTTAGAATCGACGAGTTTGAACACACCCTTCTCACGGTTCGTCCATTTGATGTAGCGGGGGCAGTATTCGCGGTCCTGGAGGAGTTTGAGGAGGAACTCCCAGAGGTAAGTGGTGGAGCCCTCGCGGCTCTTGCGTTTGACGCCGGGGGTGGGGGGCTGGTCGGTGCGGGGCCGCTTCTTCGGCTTGAGTTTGTTGTGGTGGTGGTGGCGCGGGTAGTCGCCGAAGTCGAAGACGGAGTAGGGGAGCTCGTCGTGCGTGAGGGGCGGGGGCGCGGGCGCAGCGAAGTGGTGCGCGGCTCCAACTGCGCCCACGCCGACGCCGCCGCCCCCGTAGCCGTAGCCGTATGCTGCTTCGCGCTCGCTCACGCTTACTGTAACAACGGAAAGGTACTTTTAATATATAAATACAATATTCTTCGTTGATGTCAAACAGAAACAAGTTGAAATTAATACAAGAGTCAGACGGCCTTCTTTCTCGTAACTATTCCTTAATCGTAATATACAATACTGAATAATATAAAATTGAATAATACTTGTAGTGAGCTTTTAGTATTTTTGGTGTTAGTGAACTCACCCAAAAAAATGTAATGACGGATCTAAGTGATGTAATAACATCCTATGGAAATAAATAAATAAAAAAAAAAAAAAGATTCATCAGATGTGAGAACAGAAAAAACCTGCTAATTAACCTGCTAGTTTAAAAATGTAGTTAGAGTTTTAACGACAGCATTTTCTAGTCGATTGCAACCTGTGCGAGCTTACAATTTAAAATAAATAAAGTTCTATTCTATGGATCTTTTGATAAATAAATAAATATAAAAATACGTGGGCACATAAGTAACTTAAACTTTTTTGTATACGATTTGTCTTCTAACGCTGGTCATTTAGGTATAATTTCTCTAGTATTGCTATGAGAGCATTGTACGTATCTAGCGTTAATCATAACATAGTAAACGGGAACTTGTGTTGATATTACAATATTTATAGGTCCGGATTAGTCAACCAGTGAGAACAATAGTGAGATTAGGCCGGTCCCAGACGCTGGCAGTGGGAATCTAACTTGGGACGGTCTATGTTGTCCAAACTGGCAATAGTAATTAAACAAATGGAAGTAAATAACGTTTGCCATGTCTAAACGCTGCTTAGGCTGAATAGAAATTTATTATAGTAAAAGAAAAAAGAAGCCGAGACGTGGAACATGACGGTGAAGCTGGCCCACCGGCTACATGTCACTCAGCGAGCTATGGAAAGATCTATGCTTGGTATTTCGCTACGGGATACAATCCGAAACGAAACCATCCGGCAGCCAAGGTGGTTGATATCGTCCAGAAGTGTAGCAAGCTGAAGTGGCAGTGGGCTGGCCACGCCTGTCGCAGAACCGATGAGCGTTGGAGCAGACGGGTTCTCGAATGGAGACCGCGTCTCGGGGAACGTAGTGTGGGACGCCCCCCTGCCAGGTGGACTGATGACCGGAGGAAGGTCGCTGGTGGTGGCTGGATGAGGAAAGCGGGTGATCGTGTGCTTTGGCGTGCTCTTGGGGAGGCCTACGTCCAGCTGTGGACTGCAATAAGCTGATTGATTGATTGATTGAAAAGAATAAAACCAAGAGAGAATAATAACTATTGTTTATAAATAACATACTGTATAAAGTAAATTAGTTTGGAACAGACATTAAAATACCACTGTTTTTAATTTCGTATTTGTAAATCTGTAAACACTTTGAGAGTGTACCCCTTGTATTGGAAAAGTAAATAGGTTGATGATAATGATATAATTGAAAATCTTTCTGTTTAATTTATTTTAGATTATTTATGTTTTTTATTTTATTCTGTTAGCACAATTTGTGCTATCTAAACGTTGATTAGAATTTATTTTTAAAGGCAAAGTAAAAACTAGACAGCCACTCCAGAAAACAATAAAATTATATTCTCTATAAATCAAACTTAAACGATTTTTACAAATGTAATAAATAATGACAGGGAACCGTTTTATTACGTTTTTTTATGACGTTATCGGAATTCAATTAACACTGCAGTTCCAATGATGAATGACCATGTTATTGTCATATCTGGATGACATTATTGCAGTTTTTATTTTTTGCAATGAGGGCGGATGCACTGACACCATTCCTAAGTCCTTCCCTTTGATAAATGCAATTAAAGTTATTGTTAAGTCAGCCACGGAAGCGTTTTCAATATAAAAATAATTAAAGACGACCGATTTCATCGGATGGTAGAGTCGGATGTCCGACGGAAGTTGTAGTCTTGAAAAGTTTTGGGTGGCAGTAAAATATTTATAGTAAGATCTAGAATAGTTGAGCAAAGGTAATAAAATCTCGTGCCACATCGTCGAAAACAACTAAACTAACACCACCGGTTTAAAATATGAACGAGCCGAGCGTTTGATAAGACAATGAATTGAAATAGATAAACGCGGGCTAGATTGCGTCAACGCTACGCCTTGACCCCAATGGCGGTTCTCGGCACTCGGCCTGTCACTGGCACACTCGGGTTTTCCTGCGACACATGTCAAGCGAAAAAAAAAAAAACGTATTTTTTTAATTAACTTTCTGACAAGGTGTATAAATTGGCGCCAATTAATTAAGACAATTTAAAATTTAGCATGGAAACGACACACGAAAACGAAATCGGGTTTACACCTCGTTAATGTCCGCTGGTTGGTAAAAAATGTAATACTTTTCCAAGTGGTTACTCCAATTTCTCGAGAAATGGAATATACGACAAAACAAGGAAGTCGGAAATTACGATTTTTATTGTTGGAATTTTTCATACTACGGTTTTTGTGAGCTTGTGTTCATTTAGTTAGTGGTTTTAAAATTATGCTGTATTAAAAAGGTTTTAGGAATAAAAAATATTATAGTATGTAGTTCTGCGTAAAGACTATCGTCAACTCTATTAGATATAAAGTCAGTTCTATTTTCTTTTGCCTATATTTCGAAAGATTTTACATTAGTCTGTTTTTATAGCGTTAATAGCGTTATTTTTATGCTAACATTAAAGATAAAGATAAAGATGAAATCTTAGGCTAATATAAACATTGTACAGGACTACTGAGTAAAATTTATAATTAATATTATTTTTATCAATTTACACAATAAGAAAATAAAAACTAAGTTGTAAGCATTAATATAAAACAATTTGCTGAGTTAACAATATGATTCCTAAACTAAGTAAGTAAAGTAAGTAAGTAAAGTAAGTAAGTAAATACCTGTGTCTTAGGAATCAGGTTAGTAAGTGCTTATAAAGTAAGAGTTAATCAAAGAGTTTTTAAAATAACAATTATTTAAAATAAGGTAATTTGGTTAACTACTTACTGCTAATAGGTTTTCAGTCTCCTCATATGATTTACATTTAAGCCATTTTGTTACAGTTTTTTTGCATAGTATTAAATTCATAGAATAAATGGATAGGTAGAAGTTTAGCTTATTGTATAGGAAAGAGCCAAGAAAGCAGAAAAAATGATGTGAGCGGGCAGTGCGAAAACGTTCACTTTGACAAACCCTATCTATCCGCCTGTGATGGTTTATAAATGCTGGATCGAATGGAACTAAAGGATGTTTTTTGACGATCGCTTGTAAAATAAACAATTGACGAACGGAAAGGACATCACACTCTGCGAGTAGTCTTGTAGTGGGATATATAAAAGGACGAAAAGTGCAAACTTTGAGGATGGCTCTTTGCGCTCTTTCTAATTCAATTAAGGTAGATTTGTGTGTACCACCCCAAGATGTAATACAATATATTAGTAAAGATTGACAGAGCGCAAGATAAACTGTTCGAAGAAGGGCTGGACTAGTAGCGTGTCTAAGATTTTTAAACACGTAAATTAATTTACGGACCCTAGCGGCAAGAGCTTCAACGTGCGGTTTAAAGTTGAGATGTTGATCAATTATAACGCCAAGGTACTTAATCGTTTTAGTAGTGCTAATCCTAGGACAGGAATGCGTATGCACGCATTGTAGTAAAATAACATTTGTTGTCTCGTTTTGCTAATGTCTAACCTTGGCGGGTCGTCTACAAGATTAGAGTCAAGTCATCAAAAAACTATTTTACGCGAAGGCGGAAACCAGTATTGTATAGGTACCTATCTCTGTAAACAGCACGAGGCGGTCGCCATTTTTATTTTTCTAATATTATCTAACTGGCGTATTTTTGCGCGTTATCGGCGGTCATTCACCCGGAGTTTTACACGTGCGCGCGTCCCTCACGTACCGTCTTATGTTTCATTGCGTAAGGCAAAGGACTATAATTGTCATTCAGCCAACTGTGCGACAGCGTATACAGCCATGAAAGGCCTCAAGAACAATGTTAGCGAGTTGCCTTGATTGGAAACGTAAGGAGCCGTATTTCGAAAAGCCGTGTGAGTTTTTAGTGTCATTGTGTCAAATAGTGACGTCACGAGTCGTGTGATTCACGGAGCATCGCAACCGGTAACGCAATCCTTAAATTCGTTCTTGACTGTTCTGTCGCAAGTACCCTTTCGAAAGAAAAGCCTGGATTATGGCGATAAAGTATCTTCAATCGTACAGCGGTGAAGGCGATACATAATTCAGAGACGATAACGGTTTTAAAATAGTGTACGTGTAGGTACACTTATTTACAATTTAATGAGCCCTCCCGAGTTTCATAAAAATCGCCGGCGAGCCTGGGAACACTAACAAAACGCCGTAAAAAACTTGCATTTTATGCGCCGGCGTCGCTATTTATAGCGCATGCGCTGGACGCATCCTACTGGTTGTTAGGATCAAGGTTACGGCTGTTACGCCTGTTCGCAGTTCTTGCTACTTGGCTTTGAAAAAAGAACGGTGTTCTTGTTACAAACCCGACTCTATTTCTTGATGCTAGAGTTGCAACTTGTGGCGTTGAGTGGTGGTGTTTGTTCCCGGATGCAAGTATGCGAATGCGTTAGTGCAAGGGGAGGAGGGGGGAGTGAAACCGGTCCTCGCATCCCGCGGCAGTAAATGGGTTACCCTACAAACCTCTTGCGATACAAACAGCAGTTTGTAGCGTTTCGAGGAAAAACTTGCTGCGAATCAAACGACTGATTTCAAAAGGTGTTAGATGTGTCTTATTTGGGTTTTGCAAAAGTTCTACAAGAGGATAGCAGATGGTGTAAGTAAAACAATGTTCAGATCGAAAAGTATGATAGACAGCGTTTCTTGGAACATAAGATGAGTAGGGAGTTCGTTAAATCATATTCGATATTATCAATCAATTGTTCAGGATGACATTCTTCTTGCTATTGAAAAAAATATAATACTTAACCCCTCACTATTAGGTATCCCGTCTGTTTATTAGCCTATTAAATTCTCAAAAAAAGTTCTAATAATGTCATCAAAGACGCCGCAATATATTTAAAAAGTTCTGGGACCGATGCCAAACTGTCTCTTGCACATTACTCCTACAGAGAATTATCAAAATTATCATTTTATCAGTTCGCAAAAATTGCAATTTTCGCGTATGATAACGTTGATAAGACGTTATCACAGAATAATATGTACTTAGAGAGCGTTTCCTCCAGGCAACCACGAGTCGCTTACGTATGTGCTGATAACAGCTCATACGTAAACCGGAAGAGATAGCTTGTCGACGAATATTAGCTATGAAAAAGCTGTTGAATGGATGTACTGTGAGATTAGTTGCATATAGCAATTGTATGTGGAAATATGGCTAGTCCTAAATGGAATCTGTATACTAAACTAGTGCAAAAGAAGCAAGTTTTTTAATAATTCTTCTAAAATCCTTTTGAAATGCGCCAACCACACCACACGTTTTTTTCAAGAAATTCACAGTGAAAAGGAAATCCGACAAACCGCATGCGCATCAATGACAGTCCTCACTCACGTCACGACAACCGGAACAACATCTATGCAAAAACTAATGAAGACATTTTTATTCCGAAGACCGCATCCTCCATAGTAGACAATAGGAGCAACTATATGGATGACATCCTGCCCGTTTGTGCCAACAGAAAATAAGGCTAGATGGCATTAGCCATTTAGTTTTGGAGGAATTTTGAAAAAATCCTTTATGCGAGATGAAAAAGAAAGGGGTAAGAATGATGAGGAGATAGTAAATCGACAGAGATAAATAAAAGGGAGAAATGTTCTTAGATAAATTATGAGAACAAATTAAGTGAGAATTTTTTAAAATCTTATAATAACAGGAAGCCATAATATTTTTTTACTATTCTCTTTGATTATACTATAATTGAATTATACGGACGTTAAAGATATTATTGAAGTATTAAAGCAAGATGGCGTAAAATCTAAGTGTGTTCTCTGCATAATAGTGCAGCATTGCATTGCAGCGGCGCGGGCGCAGACGGGCGCGTCGGATGCGGCAGGCAATGACCAGGAAATGACGCCGACGCCTGACCTTCACCGATGCACACACTCGCACACCCGCACTCCCCGTATTCCCGTTTGCTTAGCCATCCCCCCTCACTTTGGAGGGACATTTTGCTGGCATTTCGCTACTGAACGCTGTCTGCAAAAATACACTTCTTTTCTGATGCTTTTGTTACGCGGCAATGGATTTCGCGTGGAAACTAAACGAGCAGGCTTTGGCGTCTTTGCATAATAAGGGGACGGCAAAGAGGCGACGCGACGGTGGGTTGATAAGTCGCTTTTTTTTGTTCGTATACTGAAGGTGACTTTGTGTTGCCTAATTTGTAAATAATTGATATCACCACATCCGCATTGGAGATAACACTCGCATGGGGATTATTATGCAACGCAAAGCTAACACAATAAATGCGGAGATGGAAAATTCTGGAATGCTAAGTTAAAGCGTAGATTCTGCGGAAAGCGCACCGATCGAGTTTATTTTAAGATTCAAAGATGGCGGAGAGGAGCCTGGGGAACTTAGTGCGCGTTAAGTAAGGTCAGCACTGCACCTTACGTAAGCGATATGACGGGATTCAGGTCAAGCGGGGGCGGATACAGTGCTTCTATACACTCCAAAGGGAACATTATTTACGATAAACTTCCAGGAATAGAAGTCGCTTGCAATATTGCTTGGATGGACAATAATATTGCTGTCACGGTGACTCGCTTTGAAGAGCTTGTGTTTGTATAAAGAGTAATAGGAACAATATGAAATGTTACAAACTGTATATTGAACTTTTAAGGACCATAGTATATAGTAAAATACATACATCTAAAACTAAGCAATTTGTTAGTGAAGAATGCTAATATTTCTCAATTCTAAAGAGTTAATTCCTCGATCCATGCAGATTTGAAACAACAGGAAAACAAGTGTAGCGCGATTTGCATCTAGAGTCGTTCACACCGCTGCTCTCGCACTGTCCGCGGTAATGTCATTCGTTCAATTTGCACAGATAAAGATAAGTAGTTCTTCAGACCGGTTCTTCGATCTACTTTCCTTGCGTAACCTCTGTAATTTTATTTGTAATCTGTGGTGTCATTGCCACAGGTTATATCGCTGCTGTTTGTAATGTAACGATTACTTTATCTATAACCGCTTCGTTAGTGACTGTAATAAAAATGTTAAGTATTATAACTTTTTTGATAAACGTTGCAAATCACGTTGTCATACCATTAAATTGCAACAGATTATTTTCCTTGGCATACGTTTTGTGTTGAAATGATGTATCTCCTAATTACATGTCATGCTTCATTCATCAGCGTGTCATGACGACATTTCATAATTTTGTTTTTTAATTTGTCTTACTACCTTAAAAATGAAGTTAGTACGTATGTCATACTTAAATACTCGACAATTTCAAGAAATATCAATTGTTTTTCTTCAATTCCCAAACATTCAATTTCACCTTAACCCTTTTCTGTTAAAGTTTTCGATAGTGTGCATTGTAAACATATCGATCTAACAACGCGTTTGTCGGCTAAGGTTATGTTGCGAAACGGTCGTCTGAGCGCACGCTGCCACACAGGCGCAAACAGCCAGTGTTTGAGCAACTGGATGGCGATGACGGCATGAGCAAACAAGTGGATCCGAGGACTGATATATAGCTACCCGATAGACCTGATACTTTATGGGTTACTTTAATCCATGCTCTACTTCTTGGTCTACTCGTTTTAGATGTGATCTTTTGAAATAGAAAATCTAAACATATGCCATTTCGAACATGTAATTTGTAACTTAGATACTAATCTACGCTGTCTATAATTGTTTACTTTTATCAAGTTAAATAATATGATAATAAGACCACACTTATTAGAATAATTTGACAAGTAAAACAAATTATACTAAATCTCCTACAGGAATAAATTAAATTTGAATTGTCCACACAAGTGAACACGGAACATTGCAAAACCTATTATTGTTATGTGTCCTATTGTACGCGGACAACTGAACAAACTTTGGTGGTGAATAATATTCAGGAAGACTATATGCATGAATTCTATTTGTTCATACATTTCACTAAACGAGTAAGACTATATTGGTTTTCCTTGTAATAAGGAAGTAGGAATTGTCATGTAGATCGTTAAATTAGTAGATGTTTATGAAGGCGTTAAATTATAGACTTCAAACGATTGTAATCATAATCATTTTGGTGATGTTGTTTTGTGTTTGGCAATCGTTCCTATTATAATTGGTCTCCAGCTCATGGTCAAAGAAGGTGCGAAACGCAGAACCGTGCTAACATTGTTAGGAATTGCACCACCAAAGCTGGTTGTCATTGTCACCTCTACTATTCGCAAACAGATAATTCGTTGTTGTTATCCAATAGATAACAGTTCATGGCCGATTATTTGGTAATTTAGATTATAATAAGCAATTACATTTCATTTTATTAGTATTAGATTTGCAGACAAAGGTTTGATTTCGATTTGACCAATTAAAGCTTTGAACACTTTTGAATTTGAATTTTCGTTTTTTTTTACTTTAGTCTTAATATTTGAATTGAAGCTTGCGCATCACACGTGGGTAATTTAATTATTTGTTATCTTGGAGTTTAACACTAATAGGTGGAATCTTTGCTACAAACCTCCAATATTGTATCTCTTTCAGTTTAATATCTCGTCTCTTGATCACTTTTATAACAATTAATAGGACGTTTCTCAATCCAGATCCAGATCATTAAGCTAGTCTTATAATATCGTTAGAAGCATTGGATGCAGTATACATAAGACCCGAAAAAAATTAAGATAAAAGAAAAGCCTTACATTATACCCAGCAGTAAGTAGGAGTAGGCTAGACAGAGGGATTTATTTTTAGTATTTATACGGGTATTGTTCGCGAACTGACTATAAGGAAGCTACTGTTCGTCTTGTTGACTACACATCTTGAGTACTCTGTTGACTTCGTTCTAGATCATTGACTCGACGCTTATTACTAATGTGTGTTGTGCTGTGAGCTAGAACTTTAACGAAGACAATATTATAAACAGCAGTCAAAATGTCTTCTCCCTTTCCATGTTCTTTTAATTATAGCTGTAGTTATTGTAATCCGTTTTCAATTTCTGGTGCTGGTTGAGGTATTCTGACATCAGATAGAGGCAAGGAGAGGCAGGGAGTGGCCATTTTTTAGTACTATTATATTATATTGTGTTGACGACGACAGTCACTTATCGAAATAGGAAGTGCCTTGTTATTTAATTCACGTTTTTGTCCAAACTGAACATTGGATTGGTTGGTCGTACATAGATATGGTCGGGTTATAGTAACCAACTAAAGTTAAAATTTACCAATAATGTTGTCCTGTCTTTTCCGTTTTTCGGAAATTTTCAAGTGCAGGCTATTTTTATTGATATTTTTTGATCAATTTAAAATATCAGTGGAATGATTTTTTGTAACATTAAAGGTACTGCGTTGTGAAGTAGACCGTTAATTATTTTGTTCGACTTTTGAAGGTATTTATTTTCCTTTTATAATTGCTATTTTAATATAATTTGTGAGGTCGGTTGTCGACCTTACAACAACCCACACGATGATGAATATAATTTCTATATGTGTGTTCAATTGATTTTATTTCAATCGAAATGTTTTTAATTTACTGACCTTCTACAATGTATTTTTCATTTGTATTATTTTCTACATACATGTGTAGGTACCTATTGTATTCCCAACCAGTAGTTTACAGTATTCGTTCAATGATAGCCCCTAGGTTATCAGCGCCTAAAATGTTTTTACATTATGCAGCGCAAACATGCGACCGGATGCAGTTATCACCCTTGCGCATAAGACTGCGTACAAGTGCTCGCCTGTTTGTTTAGGTCGGGTAATACTCGCGATAGTTGGGTAAGGTCAGGTTCACAGATAGGCTCTGTACCATCTAGGGTTGACAGGAGAATGACCCTAGTTTTATATTCTTGCTTTATTACTGCGTCTTGATTAGTTTAATGTTACCTTTTTCTGGTAGTAATAGTCTATTGATCATTAACAGCCTTTGAATTTTATCTTTCAATTCTATTCAATCTTTGGCAATTAATGTTCTTTTTATTACCTTTAAGTATTCTCATTATCATCAACGTATTTTTAAAATATTACTGAACATTTAGCTTCATTTTGCATTTTGCTTTAGTAATGTTAGCCGCATCTGATACCGGTACGCTTGCACCGGTGGTGGCAGCCCTGCCAATAAACTTAACCGTTCTTTTGACATTTGTCGACTTTCTTCTCTTAGCAGAAGTCATCTTGTTTGCTATCGATTGGTTGGTATTATTGCCTCGTCGACCTGCGTTTGGGACGACAAGGCGACAAGGTGATCCAAGTTCATCGCCCCGACTTACGTAAATGTATGCAATTATAATATTGTTTAGTTTTGTTTTACTGTTGGTACAACTGCCACGAAGGTCATCACGTTGAGTGCCGGAGCCGTGACTGGGGTATGTATTTCGAAAATTGTTGGCTATTAAAAGTGTGCACTTTCAATGGTGTGAAATCGATTTAGATGAAGCTAATCATGTGACTAGACTTAATAATTGTATTGCTGTATAAGTTCTTATTACGTAAATCATTTTACGATGGTAATATAAACTCTTTGAATTCTAATCTTTTCAACATTAGTATCTTTTTCAATTAAAATAACTTTATCAGACTTGGAAATTCCTTTGCAACTTTCTTTGTATTCAGTTTGGTGTCTGGCAGACGTTGAATAAATTTCCACTACTCCGTAGCTTTCGATTATTTCAATTAGAAATTCCTGTTTAATCGATGAAGTTTTTGTAAAACGAATGTCGTCGACGGTACTTTCAACTTGTATCTTGTTTCTGAACAAATTCAATTGCATCTAATGACTTAGTACATTTTTATAAGTTTGTACTATTGCTTTTGCAATGTAGGCATGCCTTATAATAGCTTGCAAAAGATACCTACTCCCGCAGGTACCTTCATATTTGCGGTGGATACTCACACACTCACATACACTCACATTATTATTATTTTTCAGATATCGTTGTTTGTTTAGTTTTTATCAAAAGGAGGAAAAGCGCTTTTTCCTTATTAGCCACATAAAACTTTCCTGTGTATTACCATAATTGCAATATTATAGGTACGTACGAAACGCATTTCTAACTTTAAGCTTCTTGTTCATATTTATATTTTACCTTCCACGCTTCCCTGATCCTTCGAATACCTATATCTAAAAATCTCATTTACTATTCCATGCATAAATATGAACAATATTTCTTGGCTGCATCCCTTCATTATCATTTGCTCATCGTCGGGAGGAACCGGCGGAACCGGGCGGGGTGCGATAGATGACGCGGGCGGGGAGAGAGGTAAGGGGGGCGCTGCAACTGTTCGCGCGTGGTCAATGACATGGCGACATTGCATCAACGCGCGAAGGTCACTCCCTCCCTCCTCTGCTCCCTCCCCCCAGCTCACCCCCGCGGCTCTCTAACGCAAATTCCTACACTTCCTTGCAGAAAGACGCCATCTTGGATCAATCAGTTTCCCTGTACGACTGAAAGGTTATTTTTTGCGATTGCTGTTTGGTTCCGCAGTTTTACGAGCGTTCAGAATAATGTTGATTATGTACTTTTTTTGATGTAATAATTTGTCGATCCATAAATATTAAGTAGGTAATGAGATGATCGTCCAATATTCAATGCAACTTCCTCTACGTCAAGAGGCAGAGTAGGTACCTACCTGAGTCGCTGATACTGCCCACTCACATTATGCAAATTTCATAAGCAGGTAATTTTTGTAACCTTCTTATATATCCTTTGAAATAAGCTCTTAACTTGGTAGGTGGTAATTTAGGTACCATCATATTTTCAAATTATTGCCTACTCAAATTTATTAGTACACCTCTCTGATTAAGTAACTAAAACTTTGATTTTAGTAAAATGTCTAATTCGTCATCAATTTCGTAATCTTCGTTTCAACGATATATTTATTTATACACAACTTTGAAAGCTGTCATTAAATCAAAAGCGTTTCTTTTGAAACCGATTTCCGTTTCTCCGTCAATATATTTTGTTGTGGCTTCAGAAATAGACTCCCCTTAGTCCGCTGTTAGCCTGGTAGCAACCATGCCGCGCGCCGCCCAGTACCACAGAACACATTATAATTTTCAGCGCACGCGCGTTCATAGCGTGATTTGCGGGAGTTTTCGTCTTCCGGCGATCTCTGCCGATTTCCGCTTGGTATCCGGCCTTTGACCTGGATACACCAATATTTGATACTTCTCAGTTCTAATAACATCCTCCGCTAGATTTATAAGTTTATCTAATTGTTGTATGAAGTTTTCAAAATATTTCTGATGGTTACAGTCCAAGTCCGTATGAAATCTAGTTGTTTTCTAGGTATTATAAGTGTAAAAAAATATTATTGGAATTTTTTACATTCATTCAGGTTATAAAATATGTATCGAATTTCTTTGTTTAGCGTCATTTACCTTGTTGTGTTGTAAGAAATGTTTCCATCGGTCATGCGGTTCAACCACATGTTATGTATGAAGGATTACACAAAATATTTTTTTCTGATGTCATATTGGAATTCCTGTGCTATCTGTTATGTCGTATGCTGCCGCTACAATACCAGTTGGTTTTTTTTTTGTAGTTGACAAATGCTGTTTTGATTTTCAAGAAAAAAATCATCAGCAGTAACTATTGTTCCAATTATTTTATGTTATCAGTCTCTTAGTTGTTAGCAGCTCTTAAATGTCTCCAATGAGAGGCTCAAAACCTCTTTGAATTAGGACAATCAGGCCTTCGTTGACTACGCTGGCCCAGTACCGACGCTCTACATAAAAAGTGAGTTGAAGGGCGGCCACCGTGGTCAAGGCTTGATTTCCATCACTTGCCCAATCCAGCCCTGACTCCTGCAATCAGGCCGGAACGACTTTTTTCACCTAATTATCGATTCTAAACCGATTGTCAGCCGCAGCCATTGTCAGTATTGTTGAGCGAGACAAAGCGATGACGCTTGCTGCTCTGACCGACTAAATTATCGGCGTGCGGTAATCGATCTCGCTGAGGTTCTTACATAATTATCCAATTCCTACAATTAAATAATTAAATGATTAAGGGCACCTCGTTTCGGAAACCGCCTACCAATTTTATTTGTCCCATATTCCCACGCTCGACGTCAGCCGCAACATTGACATGGTATATTAGAACTGATCCAGCGTTTAGTTTAGCAACACAGTTCTCTGGAATCTGTCGGTTTGGCACCAGCCATGTGGACCGCGCGTAAACATGTTGCGAAAGCCCTCTATTTTATATCCACGAGTCGTTCTAGCGAAGTGCAGGCCAGCCGGGAGTGCGTTCGAGCTATTTATGCTGCGCTATGCGGCCTAACACTGACCTGGTTAGTTTGCCGCATAAACACAAGGAGAGCGAGTCGCTCGCGAACTTCTAATTCGCAATAATTGATCCACGACTATCTATAGCCGGGTGCAGGTAGGGGCGGCCGTGGTCCGTGAAGGGCGCGCGTTTCTCGCTTCGCCGGGAGCGAGCGGATAATTTTAAAACGGGCAGGAAACCAGTGGAGCGCGCATATAGGCCGCCTGGACCCCGCTGCCCCCTTTATACCTATCGTAAAAGAAACTCACGCTCGTATGAGGTTTCCGGATAAGTGGAGCGCTGAGATGCCGCCGCCGAATTAGGTCGCGTTTAATTTTTATTTCGCGGTGAGTGAGTATTCCGCGTATTTCGGAAGCGGGAAGATGGCGGCGGTTGCGCCACTCGTGCGGCCGAGATGCGTTGCGAAACGCTGCGGGCGCAGGAAGCCGCATGTGAAACGGAACGCATGAAGGTGACGCATGGAGTTGCTGCAAGCTAGCCATCTACAACGAGAATTTCATGATTCATGTAAAATGCGCGTAATCATTCATGTGGTTTAGGGTGGACGGGTTACAGGTCACGTAGGCCTCTTCCCATTCATGAAGCTTGACTAAAATTCCGGGATCGCTAGTCCTTTCGCTTTCAGCGGCGCGTGCGGCTGCGCAACACTCAAGGTCGCGGGCCGTTCAACTCGGATGCGACCGCGCTGTTGCGACACCGAAATATGTAATTGTAGAGGAGTAGAGGCGCGTTTGGCAGCGGCCGCGGCGCAAGTGGGTCGCGCAGTTGCGCAAGCGATTTTCGTACGACAGATGGCGCGTGAGCAGTCTTCCTTATACGGCGGCGGTGCTTGTAGCCGCCATTAAACAAAGGAGTCAGACTTCAAATTACCCAATTTCTCTCTGACCCAACTAGGAACAATAACATCATCCACATAGAAAATTAAAGCCATTCACGTAAACAAAGGCATAAAAACATGCGCATAAATCTGAGCAATACTAATACTTCTGTATTTAAGCGCACATTGTCATTCTAGGTCAATTTCTGTTCACGGAAAATCTATTAACGTTCTTGTTATCCGATGTTTATTGACAAAATTATTTCACAAGATAATCGGACAGGAAATATTACAAAACTCTAAGATCTGCTCTCGACCCACTTCAAAAATTTGATTTGTAGAGCCGTAACTATCTGAAAGTGGGTAACAGTAACAGTTCTTATCAAATTCGTGTTAGCGCGTATGAGTCAGAACGATTCAATAACGATCTAAGAGCAACGCCTGCGCATGGTGCTAATAAAACTATTCTGATGCCTCGTGTTTTCAGGTTATTATTAAACCGTAAACAAAAAAATATTCTCGGACTGAAAACGGTCTTCAAGAAATTAAAAACAGGAAAAGCGGGTGTGTCATCGTCGCCACATGATGTAAGTTGGTGCGTTGCATTTTGGAAGTTCGCGAATGTCAATAATAACGTTCCGGTCCCCCGGCGGCGGTGAGGCGAAAATAGTCGCCAACTATTAATACGAGGCAAGGCAAGCGCTAGCGCTGCACTGCCCTTGAATCGGGACGATCACCCCGCGCACACTCACGCGCACGCTGCGCGTTAGAAACGCACACACGCGCAGCTTATCGCGATGCAGCGCTGCAGAATACACTGCGATAATTCATTTCCATTTCGTTCGTGCAAACTGCACACGGTTTGCGATTTGTTTGTTTACTCCAAATAGCTATAGCCGCAATGACTTGAGTGATGCAAGGAATATGTGTAGAAGAACTCCTACTGGTTCTTATTTGTGGTTATCCTTAAATTGGGTTACTGTGTTGGGCAGATTAGCGACCACAACTATTGAATATGCACCTTAATTGACGTCATTAAATTGTATTATCTCAATCAGACATTTCTGGGTGTTGTTATCAATGTGATTTGCTAACTTTTTGCAAAACTAATCATTTGTTTCAGCAATTTTCTTATCATTTCCTTAGTACTATCGCAACAACGTAATATTGTTGGATTTGGAATGGTGCCACGAGTAATGATTTCGCCTTCAATGTGCTGACATAAGATTACATTCAGACGAATTTAGGAGTGTGGGCATAAGGTATAGGTGTATCCGTATTTCGTGAGGCTAGGCTCCACGCCTGCATCATCTGATCTGACGCAACGGTTTCAAAAACCTCTCGTTGGGTCTCACGCGCACATGCAACATCCGCACACATTGACGCTTCGTGCACATAAGTACTCAGCAATTTGGCAACTGCCTCCTCAAGGTTCAATGCGTTAATTAAACTACTCGACTCGAGATCAAACTTCAAACTCACTTCCGACCCTCTCTTTGATTCCCCAAACGCTGATGTCGAAATCTGTAAAAATCCTGCATCTAATCAAGGACGACCACCGAACGAAAGTGTTGAAAGAGCCAGAACGGGAAATTGTTAAACGAAAGACGTGGCACATATTCACACAATCAGGTTTTGACTGCCCAATCCGAGTAGGAAGGTCGTATAGGTTTCGCCAGAGCTGACAATGGCGCCGGCGGTACCGGTTGCCCAATACCCACGTTTGCAACACTGAAATTTCGTGTGTGCCGTGTTACCGCAACGGCCGCTTTATACCAGATAAGTTCCTCGCAATTAGCTGGGTTTTACACGCGATAGAGATGAGTAAACATGGTATCATTGTGGTTCTGCTGTTTCAAAGTTTAGTCATATTGTGTTTTGTGTTTAAGCTATATGGTTTCATTCATTCCTTGTTATCAATATTTGACGTAACGCTAGGTATCGGTCGGAGTAATGGCGTCAGTTTCGTTTTTGTCATTTTAGTATTTTCTATGTTTTCAGATCCATGTAGTTTGTGTACTAAAGCTTTGTTTACCAATACGTAGGGCAATGTGAGTGCCAAAAACAATTGAAATAAAGTGATACATGTTTTGGTAGCTTTTTCCTGTGCAAATTGTGCAATGTTATCGTTTTCGTGACGGTTCTTATCTTTGTCACGTTACATAACATTATTAACTCTCGTGATTTGTTAAAACGTGTATTTTTACCTAGACGTCTTATCATAGACATGTGTTGGAAAATGTGCTTTTGTAATTACAACAAATACAGAATGATGATGTGTCTCGTTTATTATTGGTTTCATTGAAGTCTAAACATAGAGTTGAACGCAGCACCTATATCTCAATCAACTAAAGTGCTATTATTTGTTTCTTTTGAATAAGAAATACGAGAGTTCTTATTTGAATCCTTATTAGAATACGCCATTAGTCATCTGCATCTATTGGCTGTACACAAAGGGGTCTGACCGGGGAATTTTCCCGCTAGTGTACCAACAAGGCATTTTTAAATGCAACACAATCGAAAGTGGGCATTCGCATGCGGCGCGCCGCAGCTTTGGCGACGCGTCTCGCATACACGTCGTCGTCGTAGTTTTTTGCATCTTTATATTAGGAGCACTGACCTTGCGCAATGTCAAATAGCTGAGGCGTTGTGAGGACGCGCGGACGTCGAGCCAACGATAAAGCGGTGATGCAGCGAGCCAACTGGTTCCGCCCGACGCCCGACACTCGAAGTCGCGACTTTTGTTTTTGTGTCACGGAAACCGCTCGGAAACAGCGCTGCTCCATCCCGACTGCGCGAACTTTTTTATTTTGTTTATCAAAGCCTCGAGGCAGTACTACACGTGTCCGTATACGGACATTTTACTGATCATTAATCTGGTGCTGAAGATCTCCTTCATCATAATTGAGACTGCTAGAATTACTGCCAGGTTTGTGAAATGCGTTTTGGCTTTCAGTTATACAACAAAAGCAGTAACATTTACAGGAAGTTCTTACGTAAGCAGGATAATTGCTGCCAATATTATAGCAATGTATGATAACGATTATAGCAATGCATGCAATACATACGCCACGGCTCATGACTAAGCCGTACTTCCCATGTTTTGTTTGTATATCAATATCACTTGCGCAAATGCATGTTGTCGTTTGCGGTGAAGAGATGATAATCCTGAAAATGTATCGCCGTTTAATCCAGTCAAAATTAATCGGTTTGTTTTCAAAAACGATCCCTGAAAGCGGCGGAATGCTGTTTTTATTTCGAGCAAATTGATACAAATGCAAAGGTAAATTATGGGGCAGTAACACAATATTTTGTGCACGTAATGGCCCATTTTGAATATTGGAAAGAAGGCCAATTGGCTGTGTGCCAGTGCATGAGTACGTCCCGGAAGTGGGGCTGATTATCTTGGAGTCACGTAAATTTAGATAACAGTGAGCGGTTGTCTCTTCGCCGGCGGGCTGATGCACTTCGATGATGTTCGAGGAAGCCAACGACAGAAAATTTATGATCTTAGAAGGAAGCCTGTATTTTGCACGCAAATTAGATTACTTTTCCTGCTTTTCGAAGAGACGCTATAAATTAATGACCCGCAGAGAAAACAAAGATGTCAACAACAGAAAGCATGTCACGTGGAAACACATCGTCAAGTATTATTTAATGTGTTATGTTAACAATTTTATAGTTCTTAAAACTGTCGTGCACTGCAACCAGGATAATTGTATTACTGCTTCTGCAACGTTTTAATTGTTCGCGAGCCAAGAGATTTTGTTTATCGTTTTGCGAGTATCAAGACTGGTTGAGTGTCGTTTTCCCGAATTCCCAGGCGCGCCTGCGCAGCGTAAGGTCACCTTCCGGGTAGAGTCGTTCACCGCCCGGTCACCTACAACACTAACTATACCTACCGATCGAACAACACTACGCTATTGTTCTATTTTTCATTTTATAATATGCATATTACATTTTTGTTCATATTGCTCACTTTATTTATTAGCACAGAACCATTGAATTCATCGTTAAATCTCAACGATGATGGAGCTTATTTACATAAACCATTTGGCAATAGTCTGAATTCTAAACTAATAGGTAACTCTTAACTCAATTTCCTCTATTACTTTTTTGTTTCAAATGTCCATATTTCTTTCCGTCGATTTCGCGATATACGTTCCAATTCCTTTCATTAGCATACGTTTCGTTATACGCTGCAGTTTCCTGTCGGCGCGCTTCGTTCACTTGAGGTATTTCGCGCCCAGTGTAATCGGTTACAAGTCACGTTCGATCGACTCCGATCGGTTCTATGTTCAAACATGAGATATTTCTAGAATTACAACTAAGTTCAAAATCTTCATACATCACTGCATTTGTTATGCATACCATTATGTTAAAGGATATTGTAAGTAGCATGTTGTTTGGTAGAGCCTGAAACGTATGGATATGCATTTGTGCATATTTTACAAAATCCTTTGTCTTTTTCTGATCCATTCTATCCATTATTTGTCTTGCAAAGTGAGACATTTTTATGTTTATGGAAAGCAGACTTTTATAAATGAATCATTAATGAAAACAACTAATCTTATGAAAAACTCAACTGTTTTGTGTCATTGCAACTTACGATTAAAAATTCCGCCGTTCATTTGCTTAATTTTAACTATCGATATTGTTTATATAACAGATTTTACTGGATAACTGAAACCTATAGAAAATAAAAATAGAAAAAGTCACAAAATAAAAATGGCCTCCACTCTAGCGTAGACACAAACAAAAGATAGGAACTTACCAGGTGGCCTAGGGTGCGCCACGTGGTGTTGCAGTGAGCTGGCAATCTGGTGGTGCTGGTAGAAGGGTAGAGGGAAGGGGGGGTGGAAAGGCGCGGGCGGCGGTGGTTGTAGCCGCGCCTTCAGCTCTTCTGCTGACCCCGCGCCTGATGATGATGATTCCACATCTGACACGCCACTGTCGGCTGGCGAGGGTGGTAGAGAACCTGCAGACAAGGATATTTAATTTTAATAAAATAAACCGACTAACTATTTCAAAGTTAACGAACTCAATAACATAAGATTTAATCTCGAGGTGATGATAATCATTACTGAAAACAAACAAAATTATATAAAAGTTGTACTTTGATTACACGTTATATTGTTCAGCAATTATGATTTGCTATTAATCTGAGGTAATTATTATTGTGTATCGTCAACGTCATATTAAAGGCCTTTGGCTGTTCCAAACGTTAAAAAAATACCGTTAGATTTTCACAAGAATGGACCCTGCTTCTTCATTGTTATCTAACGGTCAGTGCAACTATTTGCATTCGCAATACAACCCCCAAGATGCAATTAATCCTGTGCACCGGTCATTTTGAACAATGGTTATGAGATAAGCCGTTAGCGCAAGATGCACTTGCATTCAAATTCACCTGTGGGAATGTTTCGGTGGTCAATCTACGGGATTGTCATGCAAAAAGTGCAGGGTTTGGATAATTTATGATTATGCAGATTGGTCAAAGGGGTCACTTTTTGCATTCTAATGCGTAATTTTGGAATGTTTTAGTTTAACACCCAGATGTATTTTAGGGGAATCTCTGGGATGGTCATGTTTTCTTTTAATTAGTTGTAACTGTATGCGTTTAATTGTACTATTTTTTATGTAAGGTTACACTTTCTTGAGAAGTTGTTTTTCTTGTCGGCGAAGCTAATTTTGTATTCAGATCCTCAAAATAGATTTCCTTGGCCCCCGAGCCTGATCGGATCAAAACTTGACGGCCGAAACTTTCTCATGTCCTTCCCTTGTAATAAAAAAGTTTGACGGATAACGGTTGTCCGGTATTTAAATAATATAATCAACAGTGGCTATACGAGTATACAGCTAGGCGAAAGAAAGCTGTTTATTCATACATTTCCTACTCCTTTGAAACTATGTCTGGTATTGAAGTGACCATTTGACCGGTGCGCGTATAATGCGCTGTCCACACCCCTTTGTGCGCTTTGTGAGCCCTTCAGCGCACAAAGCGGTGGGAACCGGGAAGCGACCCGCTGGTCAGTTTGACCATTTAAATCGAGAATGGTGTAGTATTACGGATTTGGTTATTAAAATATGAGGGATGCTGATGTATGTAATCATCGAGGTAAAGGAGCCGTTGTTGTGATGTGTTGATTTAGGGCGTTCTGTGGTATTGAGAAATAAACTTTTTATTATTGGATAAAATGATATTATTATAGTTAGAATTGTTTCTATAATTACGTCAATATTGCGCAGTCTCAAAAAAGAAATTTGTAATAATTTTATTGTTGGTGGTATCTAGTATGAAGTTACAAATTTGACATCTATAGAAAAGACAAATATCACTGGTCAATGGTCAGTAGTGACCAACGGCTAGGAACACGGAACCGGCCTTTTGTGTCAACCCTTTCATCCCGCGTATCAAAATAATAATAAATTAAGTATAAATAATGACCGTAGGGTACGAAACCGAGGGGCTCCCGGATCAGGTCTACCGGTCGACGAGGAATGCGGTCCCATTAGTAAAACATCACAATGATTAACAAAAGGCTTTTCACCCTTGCTTAATCGGAGCATCTTTATGGACTGGCCACTGTCCATTCGCCATTATACTCACTCCGCGGCGTTAGACCATAATCCTTGCGAATCAAGAGTTAGATGCTGATTTTTTCACAAGAACATAATGAATATGCAAATGTAATATAAATCCTTGACTGTCATTCTGTATCGCGCAGTAAATTGTGTGTTTAACGAGTACACGTGGTATATTGGAATGGTCCTCTTAATGTTTGAGTATCAATAACTAAAAATTGTGTTTCTTATCTTTCAATTATAAGTTATTTCGGGTCGTCAAGGATACTCTAATTTGGTACGTCCTTTGTCTCTTTTTTGGACCATTGTTCCGGGTTGTCCCATCATCCACCCCTTTAAATCAATACGAGTCCAGGTTTCCTTTTGATGAACCTTTTATCATAGCGTCTTTGTGTTTGTCACCTTTAAGATGCAAATTTTTGGGCTAAGGCTTAGAAACAGTGTTACGTTCAACTGGTCAGTTGCTTATGCGGTTTCTAATCCATATTGTTGCGAACTCAATGATGTGTGCGAAAAGTGAAACATATTATACATTACCTATAGAAAGATATGTTTCCAAATACGAGTATGTACCTCTTCTTATTAGTTTAGTGATTCACTAAAATATACACAAGAATTGGTATTAGAGACACTTCCTTTATTTGCTTGTGGTGTTCTTAGCTTTAACCAACAGAACTTCCCATTGTGATTCATTTTACTTGGATGATGTTTTAGAACTATCGAAACTAAATATTCGTATTTGAAGGCTAATGCTAGTTGGTTTTGGTTGGACCCATATGAAGTTCTTTTGATAAACAAAATGTGTCGAATCGTTCGAATTCATCATAATCTTCCCTCGCTGAATCACAATACACTACCCAACAATGGGTTGCGTTTGCGCACCCACGCGTGACATTCTAATTTCAAAAGTGTCAATAGCTTTAAGCTGATGGAGACCGACATATATTTTTGTTTACGCCAGAAAGGGATGGATGGAAAGATTAGCGACCATTGTGATGATGACACAGCGATTTTGCGGTGCAAGGTGCACGTAACCCATTTTTGCGTAAAATGTTGGGATTTTGGTGGTTTTTGGGCAATATGTGCAAGCATCTGCGGATCGATTGTTTGTTTAGGATAATGTTTGGGACAGCCCGGTGTATAAGGGTTATCTTTGAAACACCGACGATTTTAAGCAACATGTGTGTTTGAACTGTTGTAGAGAAGAGACGTTACATGTCGGTTACTTGTATTAGAACATATTATTTGATAATCAATGAGAAGTGTCATGTATGTTTTCAAAGAATGACCTTTCGTATGGATCTTAGGGGAACTACCTTAATACGTACCTAAGTTGATAAATTAAATATACTTTTTTATAGGTCCTTCCTCTGTTTATTGATTCTAATGATGAACCGATCGTTGAAATTAGCATAACAATACCTTCTCAAGCCATACATAGGTAGATATTTTATCATACCTACATTGTATCTATGGGTGTGTCATCATCGCGAATTTTTGTAGCTAATTTATAAATATATAGGCGTTATGTAAGTGAATACTATTATTACAATTCAAATTATCATGTGAAATAAATAACATTTCATTTACTAAAATCCTTAATTTATCAAAATGACATTGGACAATGTAACAATAATTAGGAGCTTTAGAGCTAACCCCCTCTATAAACATTGTTGTTCCATCACTGTACCCTTTACCCTATAAATATACGCAACTGTTGCACAAATCCACCCGCATAGGGTAAATTGCACATTTTGGGTCACTCCGTCCATGTGAATTAGACATCTGCACTGAATGCAAGCAAAGGGTACAAGGGAAAGTTGTGGGCTGTCAATGACGTTTCAACAAGAGAAGTGCAAGGGTAGAGAGAATAATAGTAAAATCCATATAAATATAGCAAATTATTGCAGATGGACTTGGTGAATGACTTAGTATGTATTGTACTGTACCTATACGATTTCGGGGGATTTATTTAGTTTGTCGATAGTATTGAATATTTATTTCAAGCTTTAAAAGCTTTAAATGATCATATCGAACTTTAGAATGCAAGAAAAATCAGCAGATAATTTTGACAATTCAAAATTTAATTAAAATTATTCCGAAATAACACATTTATAAAAGAATAATTAAATATTCATAGGCCTATATCCTAATAAACAACATAGAATGAGCTACGATATAAACTAAAATACGTTGAAGGAAGAAGAACGAGGTTACATGAATAGCTAAAGCAGACTTCCTAGAACGATCTAATACATTAGCACTATTGATTTGTTTCCACTATGTTATATTTATAAAAATTGAGTAAGCAATGGTGTCATAGCATTAACCGTTAGACAGAAAATAATTTCCAACAAAAAAAGACTGTAATGAATTTTTATGACATCATTTTGGTGTCCTGAAGACTATTTTGATTCCTAATTTTTGTCAATGAAAAGAGGTTCTTAAAAATGAAACGATAAATTGAATAGCTGATTCTTTTGTTATAAATTAATTTAAAAGAACACTCATTCCAATATAATCAATTATGTAATATCTCAAATGAACGAAAGGAAGAATCTCAAATGTCTAGATAATCTGAAAAATACTAAATTATATTATATAGCTTTTGATTCACATGAATAATTTCCGACTAATTAATATAATTTTGTTTGTAAATTATTACAGTTCCTTGAATTTATCTAAATATTTCCACTTGAGGACTTGCTTAATTAATGTGTCAGGTTTCCTGAAATAAGGGTAGAGTATCTACCTATCCATGTAAAATATTTAAGCATCCTGCTGAGAACTGGGAACCTACGATAATGATGTACACACACACACACACACACACATAAAACACGCTGGGGACATTTGGTCATACATGAGTGAGTAAATAGGGTACCTAAGTTAAGTACCTAGGTTACTATAAAGTACGTAGGGTAATGTGACCTACTTTACGCAATATGTGCCGCAAAATTAGGGGTAGACAGTTAAAAATGTGCCACGTGTAGTTCATTTGTCATTTTTTAGATCAGTCAGAGTATATCTTGGAGGTAAATTCAAATAGACTGAAATATAAATAGTTTGTTTTGATATTATTACAAAAAGTTTATTCAAATTCGGAAAGATAAAGTAACCATAACTAATAATAAGGCCTCAAGTATTGATTGCTATTATCGACACAAAAGATGATAGTAATGCAAAAATAGTTCATGAGAACTTACGAAAATCTGTTTTTACACCTCTTTTATTGTGGATAAATGCTAATGAGTGCGTCATGTCCTCAATTGTCCTTAAATTAAACTGGGTCATTGTGTGAATTACCTAGAAAATATATCTCGAACTACACTAGTATTTTCCATTCAAACAGAACTCCCACATTACAATTTCATAACATTACTTGGCATTTAATAACATTTAACGGTTAAATTCTTCACATACGGCCCATAAAATATAAAATTCCCGAATTCAAGGCGAGACTTCCACGTCTGGCAATAATATTACGCAATGTCTTGTGAGTGTGCGTCTATGTGGGGTAGTAGGTGAGGCGCGTTTGTGTGGGTCTGTGGTGTTGTAAAGTTAGGGGGGTGTTCGTAGGCTGTATGAAAGCTGAAAGCTTGGCTGTGTTCGCGGTGATCGTGACATTGGGCGGATCAGCTGACGTCTATCGATTGCCGGCTGCCGGCACTTCCTCTTAGGTTTTTATGAATTTTTCATGGCAGTTCACGATACTTGGCCAGTTTGTTTTGATGCGTGTTCTTCGCCCGTTGCTTTTCAGCAGAATTGTTTCCAAGTATAACATAGTTTCTACAGATACTTTTGTAGTTGTTGCTACCGAAGATTCTTGCTAGGAAAAGTTTACGGCACATAGCAATGATAAAATCAAGCTTCGTATCGTAGTACTTTTTGTACAAAAAATGTAAAAAAAAAATGTAATGACGGATCTAAGTGATGTAATAACATCCTATGGAAATAAATTAATTTGACTTTGACTTTTTCTTTCACGTGTGTTTTGTTTTAGTGTATAAGACAGTCTATGTGGGGTTACATTAGTGTTGATTACTTGTTAATCTTTTTAGGACATATAATATCGATTGTAGCAATGGAAATTATTAATTAATTAGAAACTTTGATGTTAACACGTGTAATAAGGCCTTTAAATTACTATGACAGGATGTTCAGAAGGAAGGAAAGGTAAACTTGACGTGACTTAGATTAAGGTACATGTACTTAAACAGATCGTTTTTGAGGAAGGCAATACGAAACACGCTTTACGTCATAAGCAGGTATGAAAAGGGAGATCTTCAGATTCAAAATCCAGGAATATTATTTATAGAATATACTCAAACTCAAAGTTATCACTCCTAGCAACGAGGTCGTCTACATAGTAACCATTTTCAGAACTAAAATTTATTCCATCCAAGTCAATTCCAGCCCAGCTGTCTGTATCTAACGCAAAGGTCTAAACTTTATTAGCTTATTATGTAACAGACTAGTATTCAGACTGATGTAGAGATCAAGTTTGGAAGGTTCGTGAAGGAATTCCTAAAGTGCGCAGTCTGCGCAGGGACTGTAGGTTTTTACTTGTTTTATTGAAGGTAAATCTCAAACTATTTAATTTAATACTATGCGATTCGCTACAAAAGAAAGTAATTGAAAATATTTTTCCTCCTTGAGTAGGTAATTTAACTTTATCCTTATCAAAATATCACCACTTTCCTTCAATTTAGTATTTCGTTCGTATTTCCTCTGAATGTTGTAATATTCAAGTGCGGTTGTGTTACGTGTATAAAGTCTGTGTATAACTACATAATGTCTGGGGATATAGGTCCTATGTTTTGAGCTGGGTCTAGACTCTCCTTTCGAGTAAGGTTTTGAGCTGTCAGTACATTGTCATAATGAATTTCTTCGTGACATCAAGGTTAATCCGTATCCGTACAACCCTGGAACCTTATTTCGTATCCTTTGATGTTAGATGGTTTTGCTTTGTAGATTTCCTTACATTTTCTTTCCGTCTCTGTTGAGTCTCAGTTTTTATTTTGGAATTAATTATTCCTCAGCTCATTTGTAACATTGATCACATTTTATCTAATTATTTAAACGCTTTGAAACGTATTGTATAGAAATTCTATCTTCTTTATGCAATTTGTTTTGTCTTCCAGTTGAAAAAATAACCAATGGTTCACAAAATTTTCTCATGTTGTAAAAAGGATATTATGTCTGTAACACTCCTAAGACCCCAACATAAAGGAGGCCCTGTATATAAGGAACATACATACTTTACATCCTTTATGTGCGTATATAAATTACTCCTATGATTAATGACGGGCTGAGTCGGTGCCGGCCAAATTTTTACAAATGGCTTACAACACCTAAAACCAGTGTAGGATAATCACATATTGAATACATGCCTAATTTTAAAAGCAATTTTAGTAGGCTTTTCTTGCAAGAAAACAGGTAATTTTTTGTTTAGAACACGTTTCAGAAGATTTCCATTCACAAATTTAACATAAATATTCGACCCATGTGGGTTTATAGTGCTTGGATGGAAATTGCTTACCTGATTATAGGTCGTAAGAGCTCTCCAACAATTATTGTTGCGCGAATTAAGTTAAAATGGATTTGGTGTTTCTATTACTAAACTAAAGTGTCTCTTGGTAGTTTTAAATCTCGAATTGGTGATATCTTATTTTGAAACTGACGATGTTAGTGCTGTTATGTTCATTAAATTTAATTTTAGACCTTTGCGGTTACTTTCTGTACAGAACTTAAACTTTAACCTTAACTAATACTAAGTAGGCAAATGACCTGTTACTAATAAGCCCTCATACGTATACCTTGTTGTAATCATATTTGTGGAACTCTTGGACTTACATTTATGACTGTATGTTTCCCTAAAAAATAAAATAAAATAAATAAAAGCAGAAGCCCTGCTTACTTTAATTTTGGAGCGGAAACTAACATAGATTGTGTGGGGTGTAGGTATAGTCCTAACCTTGGGTAGCTTTAGAAAGATAGACAGAATACCTACGTAGGGTTACGGAAATTACTCGCACAGACCCAACTCAACACTGTAGAGGATAACTGAACAAATATTAACGTTTGCCAACGATTTAATAGAACTTCTTCTGTCTGCCGACAATATTTCGTGATTTATAATACGACGCTGAGCATGTACGCGAAGGTAACACAGGTGTGTAAACCAAGGTAGCAATGGATTTGAAATGGATGTTACTGTTGGTTACATTTTCATTCAGGATGTATGAAAGCGATGTATAGGTAGGATAACACGAGAGGATCTCGTTTCCGTTAGGAGAACTAAAGCCCAAAGCGACGCTACAAATAAATATTGAATAGTGAAAGTTCTTACAGTCAGAGGTAAAATCAATTCACTTGTACGAAAAGGGCAAGACCCTCAGAAAATATATTCTGGTGGTAGAAAAAGTCTTGGTGACATCAAAAAAAACTTTTGCTTTGGAGAAAAACTATTTTCATTATCATAATCTGTAAGAAATCTAGCCTAACGCGGTTTTAGTGTGTGCTTCCAACTCACCAAAGCCCTGCTCATCCTTTCTTGTAAAAGGGCGTGATTATATATTATGTATGTATAATCTATCAAAGAGCACATCCAAAGAAAGAGTAAACAAACATCTCCATGAGAAACTAAATTACATATGTACAAGGGTTTAACTTCAAAGAGATTGAGATAATTAGGGAATACCTTGGGGTAATACTCCAAGGTAGACTCTAGATAATATTAAAGACTAAAGAAATATTGAAGACTCTATACTACAGTAGATTTTTTAAATAATTATTGTCTCTAAAATTATCTACGGAAGAAGACAAAAATGCTATAAACTCTTAAAAAACTATCTAATCTTCTTCATCGTTAAGGTCGACAACCGACCTCACAAACCCTAGTGTCAGTGTAATAGAGCCGCCAAAGGCCACTGACATGGCTCGTGTAACGACTAGATAGTAGCCGGGACCAACGGCTTAAAGTGCTTTCCGAAGCACAGAATCATCTTTCTTTTCGGACAATCAGGTGATTCAGCCTGCAAAGTCCTAACTAAACTGGGGAAAATCTCACAAAGAGATTTTTGCTTGACAGTGGAATGATTTCACCGGGAATCAAACCCGGAACCACCGTAATGAGCGTCGAAATCTCGACCACTCGGCCATGGAGGCTGAACTATCTGATGAAAAGGCACGAAATTTTGCACATGAATTCCTAAGGAGCTCTAAGAAGTGATTTTTAAAAATTCATCACGAGGACAATGAAAATTCATAAAAATGTCCTCGCGCACACAGCAAGTAAGAAACAAAACGGAATGACTCACCATTGGTATTTGGCGCCGTGTAGAGAGGATGCCGTACTCCTTGTGAGGGGGCGAGCAGACCATGCAGTAAAGCCCGCCCAAGACCTCGTGCGCCAAGTGGTAGACCTGCTGGTTCTCCATCCACTGAAACAAAGAACATCAAACTTTAGTATCCCGGATGATAAGATTCAATAACAAGAAGGATTTAAAGAAAATAGATAATTTGCGTGTATCAAAGTGTATCAAATGACGGCTCCGTAGCCCAGGTGGTAGTGTATCTGCTTCCGACGCACAGGGTCGCGGGTTCAAATCCCGCCCAGGGCAAACATTCGTGTGATGAACACTTGTGTCTGGTTGTTGTTTATATATATAAGTATGCATATCAGCTGTCTGGTACCCATAGCCATAGTACAAACTCTGCTTATCAGATGGCCGTGTGTGAAGAGAAGATGTCCCCACATATTTATTGGTGCACGTGGTATGCTGGTTTGAAGTTGTATAAGTCTAAAATAGCATGAAGGATTAATTTGTAAGTTTTTATTTAACATTAAAAAGCGACCTATATTATTGTTGTGTAACTAAGCCTGACCTATATTTTAGTTGAATATATTTTTTCTTATAAAAAAAGTAACAAGGCCGTGTAGAGTTACGGAGATGTTGTCCGTAGTTTGATAAAATTAAAACCCCTCAAGTCTTTTTGAGATAGAGCCTTCTGAAACACGTAATTGTTGGAAGGTACTACTAAGATATACACTCTACCTATGTATAAGATAGATACTCTAAGGTTTTTGTGTCATTTATATAAATTAATAGGTTTTTATGGCTCCTTAAAGATTCCAAAATATCAAAGATATCCTCAAAGGCAGACGTTGAACAGTTTTGCTTTAACCAACTTTATCCTGTCTGGAGTCACTTTTAGTATAACTATGCGAAGTACTTCAATTTACAACCTAAGACGAAATAACTTAGCAGAAGCTGTCTGCCACAAGTCTAGCAGAATAAATCAGTAGTTTAGGTTAGACTTTATTAATTGAAACCGGTCTCTTAGCTATTATTGATAGGAACGTCTATTCTGTTTGAGCTATCTTTTGTTGTCCGAGCTTTGTTTGAAACGACTTCGGTGGGAGGTTTGAAGGAGGGAGGAGTGAGAAAGGTTGTGTTCGTAGAAAAACCGTGATCTCTGGTGATTCAGCGCATTGTTTAGACGCGGGGGCGAACAGGAAGCAAGAATACTTACTTCCTTTGCCGATGTCCTATTAAAATTCTGCCTATTACTTGCTACATTTTCCTTATGACTAACTTCATAAGGAATTATTACTGGTTGGTAGTTCAGAATGGCTTTATTGGATCGCTTCTATCTGACTGGTTTAGAAGGCCCCTGAACTTCAGGGAGCGTGAATCGATACAGTATAAAATATAATCCTGATATCCTCACCAGACGCTTCCGTGCGGCGACCTTGGGCTGGGGGGTTTTGGGTTTGCCCCCCAGACGGGCAGACCCACCTGTTGTCTCTCCCCCGCACATTGCGCATGTTTGACGCAGAGAGTGAGATAGCTGTACACAGGTCGATTTGTCTAGACGGCATGTGAACTCTTTACGGCCGTGTGAAAAGCGAAACTCGTCGTCTGGCGCTATCGGGACTATGCAAATTTTTCCTCATTTCTGAGAGCACGCGATTTAGGGTTTGACACGTCGCCTTTTTGGCGAAAGTTTAATGCGTCATAAAACGCTGTCAAGCTTCATTCCCTTCTTTATTGTTTTCACCAACGACAGCTTACTTTTATTCAACAACTTCTAGAAGTTTACGCTCATTTGAATCCAATCGTTTTATCCCTGTTTTTCTCCATTGAATAAATTTGTACGTAAACCTGCTTTGAATTTCACAGCATTTTCAGTTGATTAGAAAAGTAGCGCTTTCATCAGTGAGTCTTCGGGAGTGTATTGGAGTGGGTTGCAGCATAATGGCGCTGTTTGCAGCGGATGCAGCAGTCCGGATGCGATGAGCGTGCATTATTCAGCGTAATCCAGCGCTTGCATAGCGCTTGCAATTTCAAGGGTCAGTGACCTGGCCACAATAGTGCAATAGCGTGTACACTTCTATATGTAAAGCGGTTTTATTGCTCCAGTTTCTTTGAATGGTTTCCTCCGTTTTATTCCGCTGTTATGATAATGCTGGCTGCAAAGGTTTTAGAATTCTTTTTCGAATAAGCGCACGACACGTTTGGAAAATAGTGTTTGTTATTTTAAAAAGAGAATATGATACTGGTTGCTACACTTTCTATTGTACTCTAGGTATATTCGAATAATAAAAGTTCAAACAAACTTTTTAAAACCTGATCAACGCAAGCGGAAAGCCCTTTTTCGGCCTTGTTTAAAATTGAACGAATACATTTTCAAAGCCTAGGTACTAAATACCTACGTTTTAAGTACTGCGGCAAACTGTGATCAATACTTTGCTTCCGCCTTGCCTACATAAATATG
The DNA here is from genome assembly GCA_951230895.1 of Carpatolechia fugitivella. Classification (NCBI taxonomy): domain Eukaryota; kingdom Metazoa; phylum Arthropoda; class Insecta; order Lepidoptera; family Gelechiidae; genus Carpatolechia; species Carpatolechia fugitivella. The sequence goes on from OX579649.1 coordinate 18,095,416, forward strand.
TATAAAGGCAGTAGGCCTTTAGGCTCTGGAATACCTAATGTTTCCACTAGTTCTCATGAAAACGGGCTTAGTAAATATTGGATGTAGCATGTAATGTACCCAATTTTTCCTTAATATCTGTTACATGAAAATTCTTACTTTGCTTTTCATTAAAGGTTGTTTGGCAGCGGAGTTTTTTGATATAAATTGTTAGATCAATAACTCACCAGAATTTCCAGACAAGAAAATACCTTTGGGTAACGACTCAGTATCGCCCGAGGGTATACTTGTTTGGGTTAATAAAGTATAGAGACAGACGTGACATACTATGTACTCACTATGTACCCCATTTCTGCTGAACAAAATTAACTAACTCTATGCAACCGACAGCGCACAAAACAAACTCCCAACTTACTAAGAAAACAGAAAAGCGAATTAATCTTGACAGGCGACGGGATGGCACCGCAGCGGATACTTTTACCACTTTTACTCTATGCATAAAGGAGTTTAATCCAACTACTTTTACTTTCGCGTAAGTTTGAAATATTAACTAACTTGCATAAGTTATCCCCCTGTTGGGGGTCCAGGTGAATGCTCGCGAGCTGGCAACCCCCACACCCCCCTTCTGACGTCGAATGCAGCTATTATTTTAAGCCAGCATTATGCTGTTCATTCTCGTTGGCGTGCTTGCAGCCAGTACGGTCGACGGCGTTTATTTTTTTTAAGGAAAAGAACATTGAAAGGGAAATGACCGGAGTACGGGACTGAAATTTCCTAATGTTTAGTTTTTTCCTTCTGCCAGTGTCGTCTGCAGCTGAATCCATGAATGGTAGTGGAAGATTTTCTTTTTCAAAATAAGAATATGATACTGGCTGCAAAAATCTATATAGAGCCATAATTATTCTATATAGTTCCTATAATGTTCTGGTGCGGGTGTGAGTCTTAACTTCCTGCATTATTAGCTTCTTGAAACATATTGTGTTTTGTATAAAATAATTACATAGTCTGTTCTATTCTATCGTATGTTGTCGACTGTACGTTCTCCGGTGCATTGTACGCAGCCTTGGCAGAATGATTCGGGTTCCTTTGCCTGTTGAGAATCTATTTCGTCTGGGTGGAAATGACTCGTTTCGGGTTTTGTTGTCGCTATTGTCTTGATAAGGTGCCGTTGAGGGAATTTAAGGAGTATTTTGTTATTTCAATGTTTAAGACAATGTTTAGGTTGATGATGTTCTAGGACGATGTTGGGATTTTAAAAGCAGACTACGTAGCCAAGATTCTGTAGATGTTTTTTGCGCGAAAATAATGTATTTTTTTTACTAATGATGATTGAATAGAAGGTGAACAGAAATACAGTATTTGCTGTTATTTTTTAATAGTTGAAGATCTTTTCTGTTTATTTTTTTACTGACAGTTTTAAGCGAATGTTTTAAGATTGGCTCTGTGAATAGCTTTTAATTCAATATAGGATCATTCTTGGATTTTCAGTAAAAATTTTTCCAACGTAACTCATTCTAATGACGTCATACGTGCTTGAGCATACAGTTTCGTTCTGAACTGTTTTCCTTCACAAGCTTTGACCTTTAACTGGTACACGGGGATGGGTACTGCCACATACAGTGAGTTATATGACACGTCCCTCGACGATCCACCTTGCATTTTATACATTCAGCCAAAGAGGGTACGTGGCGTATGTTCTAGAATGTTCTACAGAATGCTAGCTTTGATGAGCTTTTGCGGGGTTTTAAAAGGGAGAATAGTTTTTATAATGCATTTTTAAAGGAGCGGAATTTTACTTATGTCACAGTTTAAGTACTCTGTATGTAGTTTATAAGATCACCGATTGGACTGACACTGCGTGTGCGCGATGATGAAGGCAGAAATGAAACGAAGTACAATCTATGTTCTTTTTCGGTTTTCAATTTTGAACTAAACGGCCAGTGATATTACTCCTTGTCTAATCCTACCATTACTTTTATTTACTTTGTGCTTCATGGGTGACGCAAGGTGAGAGGTTGATTTGATATTTCCGTAAAATCGTTATCACAGGGTTTATATTCCGGTACTGAGCTTTATCTTCTATGTGTTAGACAGCTTGTAAATGGGAAATCTTGTTGCCAACAATGTACGGCCTAAAGTACATAGGTATATTCTGTGCCGTTTACGCATGATTGATTGTACGAGCTCCTATAGCCTGGATCCGTCTATTGATTAATGCATTTAGTAACTCAATTCGCCTGGAAGTGTATACTACAACAGATTAAGGGGTCATTTTATCAGAATTTCTACGGAATTTCTTTTACAAATACGTCCGCTAACAAAACTTAATTCTTGTCATAATATAGCATTAGTAAATTAAGCGCAAATTAATAAACACACATATCACGATGACGGCAAGCTTTGGCTGCATGTGCGAAATATATCTTTTTATTTTTAAACGTGCTCGGACAAAGAGATGTCACTGCCGTAAAACTAATTTAAAAAAGAAAATGTCAGTTTATCGCGGGAAAATATGCGCCATTTTAAACGACAGGAAATAATTAACTTGAGGAGATTTGCGTCTTGGAAACGATCTTTTGAACGTGTTTTTGAAAGCAGCGGATTTGCGATACGCTGTGATAAATATCGAAGTTTAATTTTTGTATTAAGAATATGTATATATTTTATATGTCTTGAAATTACAGCGTTGAAAAAATACGATAAAACTGTTCAATGACTTTCATAATAGGATTTACATTGTATGCCTAAATTATTTTGTTAAAATAGATAGACGTTGTATTTTTACGTAGGTATCAATGTTTTGCATTTTGCCTGCTACTGGTGCTTTGATACGTAATAAATGGAAAAACTAGTAAATAATTAGATGATTAAGACCTAGCATTTGCGTAAACGACCACATATTATTAGGTACCTATCTTTCATTTTACTTATTTATATCCTCATAGCCTTAATATAATAAAGTAAGTATACCTACATACCTGCAAAAATAGTTTGATAATTTAAAAAAATCTGCGTATCAATTGAATAAAAACCAAATATTACTGTTTTTTGTGTAGGTGACTCTATCTAGAATCATCTCCTCTAAATCAAATTGTTATTCTATGTCAATAAAAACGATTTTATATCGAGCGTGGTTCGACCCTCAAAGAGATCTGTGACGTCAGACTGTAGTACATCCGGGAAGCCGTAGTTATTTTCAAACATGAAAAATAATCAAGCAAAGACCTCTTATTCCCATACATGCGGCTAGGCAATAGAGGTCAGGTCAACATGGTTGGGGTTCGCGTATATCTATCTAATACTTTAAACGAGCAATTCTTGTATAAATATATAAAAAAAAATATATATAAAAAAAAAACGGCGACAACGATTTCGATGAAATTTAGTATTTAGGGGGTCTCGGGAACGATAAATCGGTCTAGCTAGGTTTCATTCTTGGTGAAACGGGGTTTTCCCCTTGTTTCCAGGCATTTAAATATTGCTACGCAATACCGTTAGAATAGATTTCGCCATCTTTGATAACGTAACATTAGTTCAGTCGGAAAACTGCGCGCCTTAAAAGGCAGTGGCCGTGGTCTTGAGTTCGAATCCTTAGGTATTTTTTATTTATTTATTAGTTTTGTTTTTCATTTAGTTCTTTAAATAAAAAAAAATAACAGAACAGCTGAAATTTCTATGTTTTTTCTTACACCGAAATTTCTCCAATAGATGGCACTTCAACTCACATAGTAGATTGTTGGAAGATTGCGTATCGGCAAAAAAGTCGAGATAAAAACGTATATTATGTCAATGACATAATAATCTTATCATATCAATTCTATTTATATCTGTAAAATCCTTTGCAACTATTTGCTAATCGCAAGCAAGCGAGATACGCGCATGCGTCTAAAAATTCGCGCGTTTGACGGGCTTCCGCGTTTGAAATAACGCGCGTTCGTCTTGTTTGTCTGTCCGTACAGAATTACTACACTTTCTTCCTGTATCTTATTATAGGTTTGAGAATGAGAATTTGCGAACGAGTGTAGAAAATGCGGATAAGAGTCTTCACAGATTCATGAATACATATTTAAAGCTTTCAAAATTTAAGACCGCTTAATTTTTATATACTCACCGGCACATCTAACCGCCAACCCTTGTATTTCGGGTTAGTTTTAAACTACGCTTATTGTTATACATTACAATTGATTTATTGATAATTTTACGATAAATTAAACACACTTCATTAAACTTTTTAACTAACATCAGCTGTAACTAATAGAATTATAAAGAATCACGAGTATTCCCTGAAATTAAGGGTCTACCCAGATGTGCCGGTGAGTATATTTAAAAATTTGAATCATTACTTTTTTATTAGAGATCGATTTAATTGATCGCCATTTGTTTGCTAGTCACGAATGCGCGTGCGTTGACGTTTTTGTACTTCCTTCATTATGATCTAGCCTGTTCAGTTCACTATTGTATTGTTATTGGTAACTACTTACTATTTTAATAATTTTATTTCAAATTTAAGTGACATTTCAGACTTTACTTTTTGGCTTGAACAAATCACAAAATAAAAAATAGTCCAACAAAAGCACGTTGAAAATAAAAATACGGTATTACATTATGGTATAATTTTAGTCGTACCGTCGTGCATAAATTTAAATAGGGTCAATGACACTTCAGGTTAGGTGAGGATGACCTGCCGTGTTCCGAGTCACCTGAGAAGCCTTGAGACCAAAGCCACCTGATCCAACACATTACTAAATGACTCATGTAACCTGTATCTTGTGGCTTCAAGATCATGAAGCGTAATCTGAATAAGAGTTCATTAATATTCCATTTTAAATTAGTTTATTTTGAGTTGTTTTTTGGTCCTGCATATCATATTTTCTGCCAAGAAAAACTCTTATTTTCGCTTCGTCTAAATGACCGCCGAGAAAGGCAGAATTAAAATTTCTCCCTCTTAACTTACGATCATTTGATATCTGCTCAAATGGAATGAATCGAAAATAAATAATAATCAAAATGAATAGTAAAAGTGCAGGGAGCATTTCAAGATGGCTGCCGCTGCGTCGGAAAAGCGCGCGCACTTTCCCTCGCGCGGGAAACTAAAGAAAGTGCCGCGCGAAATGGAAACCCGCGATTACACCGGCTATCTTACGCCTAATAACCTACTGCAGACATGCAGCCAGCTAATATGACTGGCCTGTTCGTTTTATCGTTATTAAAATCGACGTAAGATGCACACGCGGAGAGAATTTTTAAACAGCTCTCACAGGCAGTGGTTGTGATTCATTCAGCCGGATTGAAATATTTTGTAACGTACCTAGTGCGTAATAATTGTGTAAGTGCCTAAATTTCCGCAAGAAATTAGACTTATCTATTAAAGAATAAATAAGGTAACTTAATAACAAATAAACACATGTTCATACAAAGTCAGACAAAAGATATGCCCGCATCTGTTTTGTGTTAATGACATGACAACAGTTAAATATTCAAAACGCACAGTGTTACCACGATTATGTAATTTATGACATGTCATGTGTGTCAAATGAGTGACTCATGACATGAGAGATAGAAACAGAGATCCACAGAGCAGAGATCGCGTTTGCTATCCGAATTCCTAGAACTTTCGGATTTAAATCAAATTTTGAACTAGTTGTAATGTGAATTTCTGGCCTCTATCTATATCTATCTCATAGCCGTTTAATTATAAACTCTATTGTTTATTTTCAACACAATTTGACAGTGACAAAGCAGTTTCACAAACTAACACGCAGTTTCTGGCTGTGACATTGCAGCAGTTACTATAACTATTTTAACTGCGCGCGTCGTCGGCTGTGGTCTGTGTTGCGCAGACGCAAAGTGGGTCAGGCTCGAAGGGCGCGATGCTCGCTTCCTACGCTTCCATTCGCTGCATGTCCGGGTGAACGGATAGTATCGTAGTACCACTGCAGTTTCTGCAAAGGTTGCCAACTCTAGTCTTGCTTAAAATCGGCTATTTTCAGATCTTGTACAAATAGAATATTAAGATGATACTATTGCTCTCTTGGTAGAGTAGCTTTTTAAATCTACCGTATCTTATAAAAAGGAATAATGAAAATTTACCTGAATAACTGACCGTTATTAAGACGTTTGACTGGTAAAAAAATCACATCCAATCTTCGTGAAAATCTCAAACAATAACAGTTGGCAACCCTGTTCCCGCACATAGAGCTACGCCACTATGGTCTATAGTGATATACCTAGTATGTAGTAACTAAACGCCGCCGGTAGTACTATATAATGCATCTATTCGTCCCGAGACACGGACGTGTGCAGCGTTGCATGAATCTGTGTTGTCCGCGTTATTAGGTCAACAGCAATTATTTCGCTCTAGAGAACTCTATAAGAATTCTGAATTGCAGCGACAGATTTTTAACTACCTATATGTAATAATGCAAGTTTTCTTTACATTATTACGTCATCATCATCATCATCGTGTGGGTTGTTAGGTCGACAACCGACCTCACAAACCCTGGTGTCAGTGTTATAGAGCCGCCAATGGCCACTGATTTGGCCCATGCAACGACTAGATAGTAGCCGGGACCAACGGTTTAACGTACCTTCCGAAGCACGGAATCATCTTTCTTTTCAGACAATCAGGTGATTCACTCTGCAATATCCTAACCAAACTGGGGAAAGTCTACAAAGAGATTTTTCCTTGACAGTGTCCCCACCGGGAATCGAACCCGGAACCTCCGTAATGGGCGTCAAAATCTCGACCACTCGGCCATGGACTGTGTTTTATTACGTATATAATATATAAAAGTTATATTTTACTGCTGAATGGGAAGTCTATTTCTGGCTTGATCTGGGTCAATTTAACTCGCTCTGTATAGTTTTTTAACCGACTGTGTTTTAAAAGAACGAAAACAGTTTCACTCATCCTTGACCTAGCTTACGTTATTTACTTTTGTGATAGGATTCTAATGAATGGGTCATAGAACTGGCCATCAAAACCTTAACTGAACAACTTTTCGTGAATTTCACTCGTATCGCTAGTGTGTGGCGAAACTAATAAGATGGAATTTTTTCATGATGTCGCTTTCTTTCATAATGTTTACTGTCCGTAGAAAGAAGAATTCTATAAAATATAAGTAGGTAGATTTAGGTTAAATGTGTGCACGCTTTAAATTGACAGTTTCTTTTAACGATAAAGTAACAGAGAGAACAAAAACATTCGTAAGTAATTTTAGTTTTGTTTTCTGCGTTTTAGTCTCGGAGGAACAAAAGACGATCGCTAGCGCGAGGTGACGCGCGTCACAAATCTTTGGTTTGAATTTAGAAGTAAGAGCAGATTTTTGTCAAGATAGCCTTGTTATAAAGAAGGGCCTACGTGCGTCCTCGCGAACGCACTGAATTGAAGATCTTCATTTGTTTACTTGCAGTTTAAATTAGGAAGCGGAAACAAAAACTGCCACGTCTTGAAAAGTTCGTTTAATAAGGGATAATAATAAGAGATAATTAGTTTCTAAGGCAATTGAGAACGGATTCTTTGAAATCCATGTGTAGATCACACTAATATTATGCATGTGAAAATATATTTGGATGTTTGTTCCCGCCTTCACGCAGTACTTAACGGGTTTGGATGAAATTTGAAATGGAGATAGTTTATAACCTGGATTAACACATAGGATAGTGTTACGGGAAAAAGTCTTATTCCCATGGGAAAATCTTACACAACGCGAGCATAGCCGCGGGTGGACCGCTACTCGCTATTAGTATATAAAACACTAGCGGTCCTCCCGCGCTACGCTTGCGTTATATGTAAGATTTTCCCGTGGGAATATGACTTTTCCTGGTAAAAAGTATCCTATGTGTTAATCCAGGGTGCAAACTATCTCTATTCCAAATTTCATCTAAATGGGTCTAATAGTTTAGGTATGAAAGCGGAACGAACATCCAAACATATTTTCACATTTATAATATTAGTGTGATAATCAGTGTGTTATTTATCATCACCAAGTATTGAATTAAATTCTGATAACCGCTCAATGGAGATAAGCGTGGTATCTCGATTACGCGATACAGAGGAAATAAGAAATAGGGACAAGGATATTTGTTAGATATTGTTTGTTTTTCTATTACACGTGTATGTGCACGATGTTACAACATACGGCCTGATTATAAAAATAAAAGTACCTAAATAATGACAGATGGCTGTATAGACAAAGCCCTTGCGTAATACAAATTTGTTTTTTTTTTTTTAATAATAAATATCCTTAGGTCGTTTATTCTAATTAATTTCAATTTTCAAAAACAAAAAAGTAGTAGTTTATATAAGGGTGCAATAGTTCCTTTTTGCTTACAATAACAATTTTCTTAAAAAAAGAGATTTTTTATTTAATATCGATTTGAGATTTTTTTGTATATTAAAATTGATTAGAAACAGGAAACAATAAAAAAATATGTCGACGAGAACGAATTCGCGCGTCAGTAGCCGCCATGTTTGGTTGTAGCGCGCGAAAGTGAGTTTTCACGTGAACGGTGCATCGCGACTCCCTTGACCCCATTGCGGCTCGGCCCCCGGCCCCCGCGCCCCGCACTACGATAGTAAACACATACTCCAGCACTGGCTCCTAACGTTCTAGGTTCTATAGAGAGCTGCATTATGCGTCCTATGCGTGGCAGTGTGCGTAACCGGAGTATTTACAGATATTATTAGACGGATCCAAGTGGAAATGTTTTTCAGGGATGCGATTAGTTGTCTGTCCTAGTTTGATTAGAATGCAAGTGTATGTTTGAAATGGTGGCTGTGGTTGTTGTATGCAGTTTTTTTTTCAGTTTGTAGTACTCTGGTTTTTAGTAAAAAAATGTAGAAACGTAAATTCAAATAATTTTGACCGTTGCGGAAAGGCAAAATTCTTTTAGTAGAGTGGCACAAGACCTAGATTTGTCCGGTTATGTCAAAATCAGTAGAGCTTTTATGTGTAACATGTTGCAAGCCATCCTGCTAAGTAAGTATTTGTGCAATACAAAGGTAGGTCTATAGGAAGTACAAAACCAGTTGCAAAGTCCGTAGGCGGCACTCGCCTTCGAAATGTGAACTTTACATTGAAATAATGTATTTGCAAAACTGGAATTGTTACGGCTATGATGTAATAGTTACAAATACCAGCTACCGATACACGAAGCTTTTACTACATAGTTGCCCTATTTACTAGGTTACCTAGTTCTTTTTTATTTGTACTAGTACACCGACGCGTCTGCACGTGACGTGAGCAATTTACTCTAAATATACTCGTAGGAAAGTTAAATTAAAGGCAAAGGATTTAGAAAGTCCTTGCTTGAAATAAAAAAATAAAAGAAAATATACAGTGTTTATTTTTGTTTGACGTTTAGAAGAAAACTTCTTTTAATTCAAGAAGTTGTGCCATAAAAGATTGGCTTTATGCCTTGATTTTAAATTTGTTTTAGAAGACCTGGCCTTGTGCCTTCTGAAAGAAAAAAGACAAAGAAAATAATTTACTACTGATTAGGCTGTATGGCTTGGTTCCTTGCCTTTCCGTTTTGGATAATGTGAAAAAACAACAAGAAGTTGTGATGTTCTTTTCGGCCAGTGACATAAACGGTGACAAAGGAACTGGCCAAAACCGGTAGGTAAGGAGCAAGCATACGAATGAACGGCCGGAAACATTTGCCAATCTCAAGATTGCGCGGGCTCGGAAGTTGAAGTTGTTGAGACACAACGTTACGCAACCACTAACCGATTTGAAGTTATACAATAGACGTTCTTGAGGAAAAATAGCTTTAACCCTTTTCAGGTTTCGTAGCTTGCAGAACTTTGTTTTAGTTGAAAAATGTGATGTAACCAATTTGACAATAGGGAACATGCAGTTTTTTTAAAATTAATTAAATCGAAATATTTCAAGTTCCAGATAAACACATACAAAATATTTTTTCAAATATCTTGCTCAGAAATAAAGTTATGAGGCTTCAAAGATGATGGTTATACAGAGATGTCGGACGTGACCTGTGACGTCATATGTCACGCGGGCCATACATCCGCCATAGACAATTTTGTTTCCGTAAGAGGGACAGATATATTTGTTTAACAATGTTGAATCTAGTTTGTTTTTCGATCAATTTCGATTCTGTTTTGACTGTCAGTATTCTATTTTTGTATACTTTCAGATGAATTATGAAAAAAAGAACTACATAATATTTTTTATGCATATTCCCTATTACGATTACATGCTGAAATTCAAGAAATTTAAATATATTTTAAACTTGAAAGGATAGTGATGTTATCTATCACATTCTAATATCTATGAACTTGAGTTTGTTTTTCGGCCTTAGACGCCATTGTTGTTTACGTCTTGGGCGCTTTACGGGGCGTGCGAACCGAATTTAGGCCGCGCGTTTTCCTGTTGGTATCGCGCATGGTGTAGGTCGCGCGCGCATGTTGCGCAAGAGATTGTGAGCGTAACAACTGGTTCTTGGTCCTTGCTCAAAGTCGCAAAGAGTGCAGTGGGCCAGTGTGGGAAATGGCTTGTTCAGTGTCGCAATGTGTGGAAGGGTTTAACATTTTTAATCATCCGTCTCAATCAAAAGGTCGTCTGTCGGTTGGAATCTGGAAAATTCTTAAATGTTTCGAAAGAAAACGTTTCTTTTTCCCTTGTTATATTAAAAAGTAAACAATTTTTATGGCGGCCTTCTATTTATTAGAAGTAGGTTATGTCAAGAAAAATTGTTTACTTCCTTCAACATTTTTTTAATGTCTGCGTAAAATTACGGATAGAGGACACTATTAAAACAAACAAGTGTGTTTAAAAATTACGAATTTGTGTTGTGATTGCGAGTGCGATTTCGTTCCTTTTTTGAACAGTAAACATAAACATCAACAACAATAAGTTTGAATTCGGAACGGCGGAAGCTTCCTCTGTCGAACAATGTATGTACGTTTGCGCGTCCTGCCTGCACCGGCGGCTATAGGACAACAATTTGTGTATGTTTATTTGTTTGACGCATAGCGCACGCGCCAAACGCGGCACGCCACTGCTTCCGCCAGACTTTACAATTACCGGTTTTTGTATAAATTCTTATATTTTTTCACCCACCGGTTTTTAGACATTTACCTAACCAATTGGTTAGGTTTTATTTAACAATTTTTTGCCAACAGTTCATAATGAGAGAGTTTATCCGACATTGACACGGATACGTGACGATGTCGTAAGATATTTCTGTTCTATTTTTAAATTGGTTTGTATAACGTCCGCCTGTACAACATTTAACTTTATTTTTAAATGAACTGAATCTTTTTCAGTAAGTTTAACGTAATTTTGAATTTACAGGAACGAGAACGTTTTTCTAAAATGCGAAGAGTTCCTGATAATCTTTAAAGAATGGAGCTTAAAGAATGGATTTAGATCTTGGTATGATGTGTCAATTGACCGAATTTTCTCGTGCCGATCACCTATGATCAAGAGCAGTTATTTCGTAGATCATTAATCTCCACGTTGCTAGAACTGTGTTTGCGCAACTCGTCCTTGTCACATCCGCGTCGTGAAGAAATCGGAAATTGTAAAAACAGCTTTATTTCAATATCATCCTACTTATAAAAATATCTAAATAAAATATATATATTTTTTTGTTTTACACCTTTTGTAAATTAATACTTTTTATTTACGTTAGATACTTAATTTTCATTCGACAAATCTAACCAGCACAGTCTTATTCATTACTCACATTTTTAAAATACACATTATTTTTCTTTTTTTACGCACTATAAACTGTTTTATGTTTGACCACAGTCAGCCTAACCTTACGGAAGGTGACGACCGTAGCCAAAGGAGCCTATTCTAAGTTTAGAAAACATAGGAGGTCGTATGATTCATTTGATTAGGATTTTTCGGGCACAATAGCGCCTGTAAATGACCGCGTGAAAAAAGCTCATTTCGAAGTGCGATTTTCGGTGGGAGTTCTCAAGGCGGCGCGGGCGGAGTCCACTCGTCGCGCCGCTGCGCTTGCGTCACGAGGATATTGGGCAATCTGTGTTGTAAAAACCCGACTGTGCGCTGTCCAAAGGTTACATCAAATTTTGTACTCTGTGGACTGTGGTACTGAAAGCGGAAGTACTATAAGTTTTTTTTTTACTATTCGCCGTTGAAGAGACGAATCGGAAGGATTTTGGCTCCATTATACGGTTATTTTTATCATTAAAGTCGTAAGTTAAGAGGAGGTAGTGCAAAGGCTTGTAATTTTTTTAAATTGGCGCAATTTACGGGTTACCCAAACACATCAGAAAATATATTTGGATGTTTAGATGTTTGGATGTCTGTTCCACTTTCACGCCTAAACCACTGGACGGTTTTGGGTGAAATTTGGAATAGAGACAGTTTATACCCTGGATTAACTCATTAGATACTTTTTACCGGGAAAAGTCGTATTCCCACGGGAAAATCTTACATAACGCGAGCGTAGTCGCGGGCGGACCGCTAGTAAGAGTATAACAATGAAAAATTATGTAAAAACCAGAAAAAGTATCGGAAAAGTCTTTGTATTTCAATGACATCAATTATAGTATTAAGAAAGTTTCATATTTTATTGAATCATAAATAAAATTTCACATAAAATACAATGTCAAATTTAAAACAAAAATACAATGTCAGAAAAAAAAAAACAATAACAAAAACAATAAAAAACCTTAGTCAAATAAGCCACCCCGAACAGCCGCAGCATTGCCGCGCTGAACAGCTAGGGAGATCTGCTTCAGGAAGAAGCCGGAACGAGGATCCTTACCCCTCTCCCTTAACCGACGGCCAATCTCCCCCACGAGACATCTAGCCTCCGAGCACCACGGACCCGCGGTCAAATGGCACAAAATCATACACTGATTCCAGGTTCGAATACTTCGCTCGCTTTCTCTGGGACGCGGCTCCAGCCGCACCACCAGCCGAACGCTGAGTATTTGGCAGGTGGCAGGTCGTATAGGTGCAAACACATGTCGCGTCCCACTAAGAGATATAAAAAATATTTATTTGATTCTATACAGAAACATAATTTTAGATAAATTCATATAAAACAGAGACTTGTTGATCCCACAGCCAAACTGTTGTACAGTTTTGTGGGACTTTGCCTAATACTCGTATTTAAGGAATACTGTAGATGAATAAATAAATAAATAATAATAAAAAAAAAAGGTGTGACGTGTTCAGGGTTCATGTATGTATGTGAGTTTCTTTACACCATCATAAATTCTAAATGTCTAAACAGATTCGGATGTATGGTATCGTTAGAATCCTTGCATCAGCCCGAGTGGCACTAGATATATTTTTTTGAACGCGGCAGTCGTGTTTTTAATTTTTAGATGAATACAACTTTTTTTTTATTAAAGCTATGTTTTTATTTTTTATATAAATTTGTGGTTTTACGCGCCGTGTGGTGACGGCAACCCCTACTCTTCTCGTGGGTGTCGTAAGAGGCGACTTAGGGACTACGCATTGAACAGGGAACGGGCAGCAGCGCTCTCTGATACAGTAACCTTTTAATCTGCGATCTCCAACCCGCCTGCTAAGCGTGGAGATTATGGCAAAACCAAACACTTAAGTGGAGGAGGCTCATAGTCCAGCAGTGGACTGTAACAGGCCGTTGATTAAGAAAACTAATTGACTGAATATTACAATAATGTTTTGTATTATATCTTGGGTATTTAGAACTTTATTTTTCGATTAGGTATTAAAAACAAAACATTTGTATTAGATGTGTTTTAAGTTCGTTTCGTGGGATAACAAAATGTTTTATGTTTTCATTACATCGTGTTTATTTGTGGTTACTAACACAGTTTCTAAGAAAAGCAATGAATTTCTAAGCCCTCTATCGTCAATAAATATTAATGAGATCCAAGTCTAGATAGGGACATAACTGTATATAGACTATAGATTATATCTAATAATTATTATAAAGCGATAAATGAAAAAATTGTAATGCACTCCGAGCATTAAAGTAAAAAGCAGTGTCAAATTTCGTCGACCTTTCACAGAGCTTGGTGGTATTTCTGGCCCAATGCGCCTCGTAATGTATAGAAAAAAATATAAAAACATCAAGAAAAATGTCTATCCAAAAATGAATAAGTAATGTATGATGTTAACTACGTAAACATAACTGAAAGATGCCACTAAAACGAAACATTCAAATACTGGCTGGAATTGGGATGATGTAGTGATCACTAGTTCATAATCTTACGGTGCACTCGGCTGCGGAGAAATTATTATGAAAAAAACATTATATATTATTCTTATTAAACATTATTATTTTTGTGTTTTTATCACCCACGCGCTTTACCGCCACTGATCAAGTTTTGCTGAAGCTACAATATACTTTTTTATGGCACTAGTTGAGATTTGTGCCAAAATCATATACAACACTTGTATACAACATACATACTTTTTTTTGTTACCTTTTTATTTTATTTTTTAATGGCACTAGTGAACTTTGTGCCAACTGCTAGTGTTAAAGTGTTCTAGTCACGGACACAAAAACCCTATTACTGTTTCAAGTAGCTCACTTTGTACCAGAATGATATGGTAGACTAAACAGTTTGGCAGACTAGAAAATAAACAAAAGCTTTGATAGATGATCAGAGGGACTGAAATTCCAGGTAAACTTGTTTGGTCAATAGACTGTCTAAAATGTGTGTTTTATTCGCTTGTGTGAGTGCTTCAAGCAGACTTTATTTTTTTTAAACATTTGTATAGTAACATTGAAACAGCTACGTATAGAAACAGAGAGCGTCGGTGGTCTAGTGGCTAGAGCCGCTGCCTCTCGTCCGGGAGACGCGGGTTCGATCCCCACCACGTACCAATGTGTTTTCGAATTTCGAATTCATATGTACGTTTTGCACACTCCTCCGAAGAAATTCAAAGGTTGTGTGTGAAGTCGACCAACCCGCACTGGGCCAGCGTGGTTGACTAAGGCCTAATCGCCCTAATAGGCTCGAACCCGGTGGGGACGTATATGAGCTGTTGATGATAGAAACATTGACGTGGTAGGAGACGGATGGAAGTGTCATTGTTATAAAATCTCTTCAAAACACAAGTATTTAAATTTGTCATGTAAATCCCTAAAAATACGATTCATAAAGTAAACTACTAATAACAAATTAATGTTTAGATGTTTGTTTGTTTGTTTGTTAAGTGACTCAACGGCTGAATGAATTTCTGTGAAATTTGGCACATACATGGACTATGTTTTGAAAGAACAGGGAGCTAATATAATAATAAGCATGTAATCATCCTTTCTAAGTATAATATTCTCAATAAGTACCAAAGGAATAGCGTTTTCCCGGAATGTTATATTCTCAAGGCTGTCTCTCCCAGTTAGGTACTCCTATATTAGTGCCTAGTTTTTGTCCTAAGTATTTTTGTTAAGTCTAGACTGGAGAATAATTGGCCTGTGATTTTAGGCACATATTTTCTTCGAATTTTTTGGGTGTTTTTCTTTCAAGTAATAGATGTTTATTTTGTTTTTTGTTTGTTTCGATGGTTAGTTGGTAATTATGATTATACGTATCGTATCCATATTATAATATAAAACACACGTATGTAGGTATTATTTATTATATACGAGTATAACTAGTTGTCTGCCCGCGGCTTCGTTTGCGTGATCAATGTCTTATCTCCGAAATGAACATGCACCAGTTTTTAAGATTTTAATTAGACGTCCAGCAATACATTTTGTAAAAACCGCATCCCATTCGTGTAGCATACAAATATGCAGTATTGCTCTTTTAAAATCTCCTTATAATATTTGTTTCTTTAATGCCTTCTATGTACAGACGTCGTCGGCTAGTTACAATTCTCCTATATGCACTCTACGTATAGATGTGTGTGTATACTATGTATGGGGTGTGCTTGTGTGTGCTTGACCGGAAGAGGTATGACGTCACGTATCTGCCATTGCGTCTATACCGCATGCGGTCCAGTCTGTTACCACAATATAATGATAAGACTCCTTGAATAGATATCGTGAGGTATTGTCTAGTAGCTAGTATGTCTAGCTCTGCACACTTAATCCACACTGGCACAAAGCTAAACTAGTGCCATAAAAAACAAAAGATTTCTCTATGATTTATCTTGTCTACGAAAGCTTATTTACGCATCCCTTTCTCGCACTATCTACTGTGAAATTGTTTTATCTGTGATACATAAATAATAAAATATATTGTATGATTTTAAAAATACCGATCATTTTGTTAAGAAGTTGAATAGGGCTTTGTAATCAATTACATATTAGCACAAATAATTTGACTAATTCCATTAAGAAAATAAGATACATATAAAGATTCAGAAAAATGTTTATCGGGAAATACTGATTTGCAAAGGCAATTAGTTATATGACGTAGTTGTTTAAAGAATACAGGGTTAAAATGTTACAAAGATGTAGAGAAAGGCTCCATAAAAACTAAAAAGTTCTTTATATAAAGCATTTCTCGAAAATTGCAATGTTTGCAAAAATTTCTAAAGAAAAATAAACATCTGCAAAAATGTTAGAGACAAAACAGTAGAGGTACCGTTGCGAAATAAGGAACACAGCCATAAATTTTCTAATAAAAAGTTTAGTGTTACGCAAAAAATCGCGAAAACATGCCGCTCGCCTATTCAAAAGTTCTACGCAACGTTTAAAAAAGGAACGGTACAGTTAAGTTTTTTTTAATAGACGGGGGTGTAGTGTTCAGCCAGTACTGCTACCGGAGGCAGGTAGCTTTTTTTAATACCTATACAATTTTATAAAAATTGGGTTAAAGATTTTTTGTCTGACAGATGAACCGAGCAAGGTGAGCGGTGTATGGTTACGGAAACCACTTTTTTATAACATGACCCTATTACGGTATTTTTTTTGGCAGACGTAATCAGTTCACGTGTTTTTGAGTGTGAGCTTTAGTTTTGTAATAAAAAGTTGTAAGGTATATTTAAATTAAGCCATTTTACCGCCTTTCAAGGTCTGAAAATAGGAAAAATATTCCGAATCAGACTATCAGTGCCGTCAGCGATCAGAAAAATAAAAAAATGTATGGGTTTCGCCCGCTGACAGTAATTCGGCACGCGAGTATGGGCGCTGTACGATCACAGCGCGTCGCGGAACGCAGGGTAAGTTAGTTATACTGGCCACTTTGATAAAGCCTCAAACTATATTATTTAATTGAATTTTATTTAACCAAAAAGAAAAAAAGAACGAGATGTTGTTGCCAGCCAGCATGAATGTGAATGTGGGGCCCCGTGGCCGAGCGAGCGGTCGTGTCTGTTTGTCTGTGCGTTGTGAAACAGTAGCCTTGCGTCGCGGTTGAAGGCCGGCCAAAATGCGCGCGCGCAGCCCCCCGCGCCCCGCCCAGATGTGCCCAATTCAAAGGGCATTGCACGCATGATAAAAATATAGTAAATAGTCGATGAAAAACTCATACCATCGTAAAACACCTAAAATCTTTGCCAGAGCGTACCAACTGTCTTCTAGATATAAAGTCCTAAGTTTGATACTCGGTCATTTGTTCCATATATCTATGTGTTTTTTTAGGGTAGCGAATTCCGATATTTTGAGTTTTCTAAGTCGGCAAATATTCAGAAAATTATATTATTTTGGGGCTAACTAAATAAAAAATTTCTGTAAAATATATACCTTAGGTAAAACGGATTTTTCTTCTTAAGTGGCCGATCTATTTTACAACCATTCATTTCTACACAAAAGAAGAATGAATCGATTGAAAAGTGTTAATTTGTTAGTGTAAAAACGATCGTAAACATCTTTGTTGTGTAAGGAAGTCATAAAACAGCTTATGTTGTCGATGGCCGGTCGAGTTTTCAACCAGTTTATTTATTTTTGAAATTCTAAAAACGGATGCGTTCTCGTCATTTGAATACTAAAAGTGCGTATCAGAAAAAACTGATGCGTCTGAATATATTTCGTCATTTGTCTCCTTCTAATGCTTGTGTGAGATTTGTGAATGACAGAGATAGGTAGAGCAGGAAGCTATTCAAAAAAAGAACAACCCTTCCTCACCCTTTCGGGCATTCTATTGTTTACGTTACTACCAAACGTCATAAATGTCTTATTAGACACATTAATTTTGATTCTAATCTTCATCATCATAGAGTTTACACTGATTTGAAGTGTCCCGTCCTTAAAACAAATATTGATGAAGACGGAATTTAAATAAATTCAAAATAATGTTCTTTTTTATTATTCGAATTTGTACGAACAGGTAGCGGCCAGTCAGTAGTGTCGTGATTGAGCCTATTAATGTGATAGGTATTTTATAGGTAACATTATAAATAATCATTGGGTTTTTTAGAATCAACTAGAGCTGTTTGCTATGTCTACACTAATTTGGCTGTGGTAATAGTAATTTATGCAAATTTTTGTTAGAACGACGATCTGATGTTACGTCCGGTTAGTTTTTTGCGTACTCGTGTATCAAAACAAAATTTTATACCTTTTTAAAATGGCATCGCATTGGAAACCGCAGCATTTTGTCCACAGAGTTTAAATTTTTCCGTGCTAAAAAAATGTTTTACCGCGGTAAAAACTAGCCATTCCCCGTTTTAACTCTAAGATATATTTGTAAGAGAATGCACCAATCTTTTGGAAAAATAAAAGCCATTTCGATGTACGGGCAAAACGGCTAGCCATCTAATATTTTAGTTTTTTTAACAAGTCATAATATCCTAAGATTATAAAAAAATGCTTGTGTCCGAAAAGTGTCAAAGATTCTCGTATCCTTGTTTCCTAAAGGCTTCGTTAGGGTCGTATCCGGAGTCGATCACGTAGAAATATATTTTTTCTGCACCTTTCACTTCCGACCTGCGTACGCGCAGGTATCACGCATTTCTCCGGGAAGAGCTTTGATTACCCAATCGGTCGATTTACCAGCTGCACAGATAATGTTCCCTGGATCTTTTGAATATTATATATGGGAAGGGAATATGGAATGGATAGTTTTTGTTAAGGCAATATAATTTATATTAAGAGGTTATGACATCTTCACCTGCCTGTACACTGGGTTTATACAGTTTTTTTTTATTGGAAGAAATTGAAAAAAACTGAAATAATTGAAATTGAAGCTTGAGCCTTTCGGTGTGTACATAAATTGATACTCAGAGGTAATAAAAGACGATCGCTTAAACGCGCGTCAGAAATATTTGAATTGATATCAATTTTAAATTATACATCTATACATATAATAAAACTGTAAAGAGGCCAATTCTGTAAAGAAATTAAATATACCGCTGGGGGTCTTCTTAAACGTAACAGATACATAAAATATGATATTTGAAAATTTTGTCTGTCTGTCTGTGTCTTGATCGCGATTCACGCATCAACAACAACATCAACGACCCGTTACAGTCCACTGCTGGACTATGAGCCTCCTCCACTTAAGTAGAGGGTTTTGCCATAATCTTCACGCTTGGCAGGCGGGTTGGAGATCGCAGATTAAAAGGTTACTGTATCAGAGAGCGCTGCTGCCCGTTCCCTGTTCAATGTGTAGTCCCTAAGTCGCCTCTTACGACACTCACGGGAAGAGTAGGGGTTGGTGACAAATGTATTCTACTCTGCCGTCACCACACGGCTATTTTTAAATGTAGCTAGAGCTATTTTTGGTTGAAATGTAAGAGGCGTGTATTTTAACAAGAATGGATACCTAATTTTATTGTTAACTAAAATTGTACCATGAGTGTTTTATGATATATAATTCATGTGAACACATGAATCACTAATAACTAGTCGCGTCACTAGTTGAATTTTAAACGTATGAGCGTGTGTGGATGTCTGATTTACATATTTGTATGTTCAAGTTTTTATTAGATTGTCTAGCGTTCCCGAATATTTATAATTTTTCACGAACTTTGTAAGAAATTAGGTCGAATGGTAACATTAATTTATCGATCCTATTCTCGATCTTGGAAATGAAACATCATGTTTAGATTAGAAAAAGCATACGTTAATCTTTGTCTATTACAGATGGTAAATAATTATTCTGTTGGAGAACTATGGTGACACGACATTCTATTTTCATAAATAAAGATCAAAACAGAAAATGATTTTTATAAATCAACAAAATCTTACATTTAGAGCGTCGGTGGTCTAGTGGCTAGGGCCGCTGCCTCCCGTCCGGGAGACACGGGTTCGATCCCCACCACGTACTACAAGTAATGTGTTTTCAAACGAATTTATATGTACGTTTATTCGACGCTCTTACGGTGAAGGAAAACATCGTGATGAAACCTGCACACTCCTGCGAAGAAATTCAAAGGTTGTGTGTGAAGTCGACCAACCCGCTCTGGTTCAACTCTTCCCTATTATGTACAACAACTAACAAGCTAAATATGGAAGCGATCTAATTCCAATTATATTTTAGCATGGCAATGTTTTGACAAATCATTAAAACAGATCGTGTCTAATCTTTCCGTCGGCGCGGCCCGGGCATCGAACCTGCAATACCGGGAATCGAAACTGATGACGATGATTTATATGAAACTGTTGTTTGCTTGTATTTTAGTGTAGGTAATCGTAAAATGAGTAAGAGTGTATGTTTACAAACGCGAATTTGCCGCTGTATTTTGTTTTTTTTATAAAGTTGTGAGTATTCGTTTTTTTTTCAACAACCTTTGATTTTCTTCGCAGGAGTGTGCAGGTTTCATCACGATGTTTTCCTTCACCGTAAGAGTGTCGAATAAACGTACATATTAATTCGAAAACACTTTGGTGCGTGGTGGGGATCGAACCCACGTCTCCCGGACGGGAGGCAGCGGCCCTAACCACTAGACCACCAACGCACCGAGCTAAGCATGTGTCTAAATTATTAATGCTTGTGTCACAGCTTTTTCACCAATTTAGACTGCTGTATCCTTCAGTTAGAGTTCTATTTATTAGATCTATATGATAGCGATTGATGATACAAAAAATACCCAATTAAGGTGAAGAGTTGAGTGCATATAATTAAGGGTTCGCTGAGGTGGCGTCTGGTGTTAAGTACGGGAGTTTTATAATCTGTACTCTTGAGTTGTACTTGTAGCTTCGTGAGATAGATCAAGATTGTGTTGTGGGGCTTATGTCATGTTTGATAGTTAAATTTTTTGGTTGAAAACTGTAAAAAATATTAATTGTATATAAAATGTAATATAATCGTATTGTATTGTTTTTGTTGTTATTTGTGTTTTTTTCTAACTATTCTACAATCTTTAAAAATTTAATTTGACTTCCAAGCAAACTTATCAGCTGATTGAGTCAGAATAAATTAACAAAAATAATATGTGCTATTTATAACGATCACTTCAGATGTTATGCGTTGCGAGTTGTTTAGCAATACTTAGTAGGTAGAAATATTATTTATGTATAGGTACTTACCTATATGTTTATGATGAACCTATAACTATAATATACTTAGTTTTCGTGAAGCAACAGTAAGCAAATCTCAATATCATTTCGCTTACATTGTAATAATAATAATTATGTTTCCGCGACATCAGGTCAATATAATTTTATATACTCAATGCATTATTATACATCAGTTTCCGTGTCGTGTCATGTCAACGACCATAATTCGTGTTAGTGCACTCAATGTGCAACGTTGCACATATTATGACCGAAGTGCAGTTTTTCTGCATCAGAGTGCTCTATATATAAGTTATTTGTTTTGAGCTTTGACTTCCTTGATTTATTTTTATTAAATGTGATGATGCTAGCTTTTATTTTAAATTAAGGCACATAATATTAACTCATTGATCTTTCAAATAAGTTAGATTTGATTGTTATTTATAACTAGCGGTTCGCCCGCGGCTACGCTCGCGTTGTGTAAGATTTTCCCGTGGGAATAAGATT
This sequence comes from Carpatolechia fugitivella, assembly GCA_951230895.1. Classification (NCBI taxonomy): domain Eukaryota; kingdom Metazoa; phylum Arthropoda; class Insecta; order Lepidoptera; family Gelechiidae; genus Carpatolechia; species Carpatolechia fugitivella. Next base: position 18,117,229 of record OX579649.1, read on the forward strand.
TTTTCCCGTAAAAAGTATCCTATGTATTAATTCTGGTTACAAACTATCTCCATTTCAAATTTCATCCAAATACGTTGAGTACTTTAAGCTTGAAGGCGGAACAAACATCCAAATATATTTTCACATTTATAATATTAGTGTGTTGTGATTATTGTGATAAGTGTGAAGAGATGTGATAAAATTTAAATCAATAAAATTAAATGTGATGTTTTATTTTTCCATAGCAACAAGATAACATAGTATAGTGTAGCATCTTAATTGCTAAGTTTGGGTTGTAAATAGGTAAAAAATCAAACGCTGTATCTAATGATACTACGGTAGGTCGTATATATATATTATTGATATCTTGGTTGAGCCTTTTTGAATAATCAGAAATCACTGTTCATTATATTCTTACTTATTAGGTATATATCTTAAGTACCTAAGTAGTTCTTTTAGATAACTTTACAAAATTATTTGCCGTCCCGTTTTACTATTGTAAGAACTGCTACACCTACTCTAAGTTTGCTTGGAAGATATTGCAATCTAGCAATCTGACTGCCTGTCTGCACACTTCTTAATTTGTTGAATGATAAGTATGTTTATTTTCTTTCATTAATTTAGTAAGTCTTACTAGAAATATTTTGACTCATCCCGTCATTCATTCATTATTACTCGAATATCGGCGAACCCTACACTATTTGAATATAAGAATTTACTATAGTGATATAATCTCAAAAATACATTCCGAAACTGATTCCTCCATCTGTATATTTTTTCTAAATTGATCATTTACGTGCATTCTTCAATAAAACAATAGATCATTGTGTTTACTATAGTCGACCGGTTTACTATGATCGTGTCACCGGTGCAAGCAAATAATGCTCAAAAGATCTGACGGAATATGGTAGGTAACATATTGTTTTAGATGCGCAGTGTCAGACCATTGATCTATATGTGTCTGTTATTTACCTACTTGCTGTATATAATGTAACATGTACTATATCCTTACTAATATTATAAACGCGAAAGTTTGTAAGTATGGATGGATGGATGTTTGTTACTCTTTCACGCAAAAACTACTGAACGGATTGGGATGTAATTTGGAATGGATATAGTTTGTACCCTGGATTATCATATAAGATACTTTTAACGGAAAATCTTATTACCACGGGAAAATCTTACACAACGCGAGCGTAGCCACGGGCGGACCGCTAGTATGCAATACGTTAAAGCAAAATCTGTCTTTAGCTAACAAGCGCGAGCAGTTGTTAAAAATACATTCGTAATAGCTGCCAAACATGTCCTTAGCTCTTAAGTTTACTAATGTAACAAAGTACATTATATGGGAAGACACTGGAGCTTGTAACACAGTTTTTAACTAACACAAGCTTCAGGGTTTAATATTCTGAGACATTGTAAAGTTACAAATAATTTTTTTTATTTTTTATTATTATTATTATTAATAGCACATAAGTACTTCTGCATTAAATAACTTATTTCGTATGCTCTCATAATACCTTGTAATGTAAATAATATACCTGTTAAAAGAAAGAAAGAAACACCACAGGTTATATAATAATAATTAAACCAGCTTTTCTTTGTTTTTCTGTGAACTTTACAAATTCGACCATAATAAAACAACATTTAAAAAACAAAATATACCACAGGCGGCCTTATTGAAATAGTAGCAGTATCTTTCAGGCAACCTTCGGCAAAAGAGAAACAGTGCCAGAGTGGAACATCAGTTGTTTCTTCGAATAAGTTTACTATTTTTGATAGATTTTGTTTACATTACAAAATTATATAACTTTGTAATGTACACAAAATTACTGTTTTATATAGTTTTTGTAAATAAAAAGTAGCTAGTTTACAAGGTAGCAGTTTTTACTTGCACTGTCCTCGATTACTGATATAGTTAGTCATAGTTACCAATAATTTTACGTAAATGTATGTATATTTATTATTAAACTTGCGGTAAAATATTATGTATAACTTTGTAATTAGTACGAAACATATTTGGGTCTTCCAGCATTTCCTGTATCTACGAAAACATGTAATGACCACAACAATAATTATACGAAAAGCATACAAAGGCGACACAGAACAATACAACAATATTAAAATATATTTCCGGTCGGGAATCTAACCCAGGAGTTTTTGCGTACAAGGATATAATGTACAACTAGTCTACGCGACGCCGCTCTTAAAACGTCTTTTAAACCATCCAAATATTACCTTAATTAGAAAATTAATTGATGGCATAGAAAATCTAAAGTAAGTAGTAAGTAATCTAAATTATAAGGTAAATTTGTATTGTATACAAATCGGCTGTGGGTGGTGTAAGAAGTAGAACCATGTTGCATTCTGTACGGGTGTTCACAGTTCGAATCCCATCACGTACAATGTGTTTTAGAATTAGAATTTATATTATTTACGTTTATTAGACGCTTTTAGATTGAAGGAAAACATAATAAGAATACGTCTACACAATCCTGTAAAGAAATTCAAAAGTTGTATGTGAAGTCGACCAATGCGCATTGGGCCAGGGTGGCTTGATTGATCTATTTAAAAGTAGGCTCGAGCCCCTTGCAGGGGACGTATATTATAAGCTAATAACGAACGATTAAAAATAAATAAATTGTAAAATTCATACTCCCGTAGCGCCGCTACGCCGCCGTAGCGGTTGCTACGCTCGTAGCGGCTAAGGTTACTTTCGTACTATATTCAGTACTTTCATAAAATAAAATCAAGTTTACGTCTCCGGTACAATTTGCAATTATATCTTCAAGTTTTATAGAGGACTTGTCAGTTTATGATTGTAATAAGATTTCTACTGGTACTAAAAGAAAGTACTTACTGAAGTTCTAAGAGTTCAAATAGGTATGGGTTACACGAAACAGCAGATTTTATATTTATCTAGACTTCGACATAGTTAAAGATATTTTTTTTTTAGGGATTAATGATTTACGTTTAAGAGTTAATGGTGGTTGATTTTATTTATGCTGGAAAATGCAGTAAAATTAGCAATAGTTAACTATAATTAAAAATAAAATGTAAGTTATTAAAATATTTCTGAAAAAGAAAAAAATATAAAGCGAAAATTTGCAAAACAAAATGTACAAGGTCGACTTTTGGCCGGCTTTTTCAAAACTGCGAAAGAAAACAAACAAATTTTCATTTATGAATCGGTAGCCGCCAAAAGCCGGTACGCGCCCGCGCCGGTGAGACACTTACTGTATCTCTTGATGAGCGACTTCTTGTAGGGTTTGTTGGCATCGTCGGTGGGGCTGAGTCTGCCAGCAGAGTCATCGCTCTCAGTGCCCGAGTCCCGCGCCGCCGCCGCCAGGTACTCCCGCGACTGCCGCAGGATCACCTGCGCTCGCACATAATCCGCCGGGTCCGCGAACACGGAATGCCTCGCGAAATCCCGCACAGTTATCTCCTTCCGCGCATGCACTGTCAAATCCAAAGGACTCTCGTTATCCTCATTGTCCATCTCAATATCTGAGTGATGTTTCGGCGATTCAGGATACGCTTTCCTCGCTGCTAAGGTTCTTGGCTCATCAGCGCTGTGAGGACGTTTATCAGGTAGAGGGGACCGCCGTACTTCCATGCCGGCGCTTGCCGGTCGCGTCTCCACAGCCATCATTGTCAATATTTTTTTACACTATCACCATAATCACTAGTTATGTCATATAGCGTAATGTTGCCGTCACTAGCGTCGCGTCCGCGCGCGCTCGCGTCGAAATGCAGACTGATGTCCCAGTTTCGGCCGATGAGTTCTACTGACTCCGTGAGGCGCTCGGCTGCGATCGCCGCCGCTCGGCGAACACTTTCTGTTTCATTCGGCGGTTCGATGTGTGAGGCACGCACACTGATGTAACTGTAGTGTCAGTAGTGTGCTGTTTTGCTTATGTGTGAGGTGTGTGAGCTTTTTCCACTTTCGTTTGAGCTTTCCTTCATTTCCCGAGTTACTCGTAACTAGCTGGTTTCAGGTGGTTAATTAAATACGGCGTAGTGTTTAGGTAGGTGTTTTTAATTACACCTTTGCGGAAAATGTTGCTGGAAATCTTTGAGTTTCAGGGGCAATTAGAGACGCGGTCACAGGAAAAAATACGTTCGGATTTCCTTTTGATGTTAAGCGGAACGACCTAATTACGTATCGATTAATAAAATGAAAATAAACTTTTAAGTTTTTCCTCTTACAACTCCAGATTGAAAAAGGAAATAGGTAGAGTTATAAATTCTAAGTAAGTACACATTAAGGTATAATTTAGGTAAATAAAACGTTGTTTAATTTAGAACAAGTTAAGCATAACGAACGACGCAATCAGTTAGTATTTCTGTATCGTCGATTTGCGTAACGAACGCGTAAACAAATTGTTCTTTTTTTTATCTAACGCGCCGCCGGGGCATTGACCGACTTTACAAACGCTGCGCGGGCGCCGCGTCCACGTGACACACTGACCAGACCAGCGTAAAAAGACCTGTTTCTCTCCGCGTGTCACGTTGATTTAAGGCGGTAAAAGGGGGGTTGAGGGAAGGTACGTAGATCAAGTTATATTAGGTGTAATAGATAGGCCTATGAATGTAGAGCCAATGTCATTAGTCAGTTAGGCTAAGATAATTTGTTTTTTATTTTTTTATATATTTACGATTAGAATGAGGAAATATTGCGTTACTTACTTATAATTTATTGTGGGTGTGTGTGTGTGTCTAGTTTGTATGTGTGTTTTGTGGGATGTGGAATTTGCCTAATTGATGTTAATAATGTGAGTATGCCAGTTCTGGGAAACATTGTATTTTATAAAAACATACATATATTTTACCATATTTATATACTTAAGCTAATGTATTTAGTTATTTACGTTATTTATTTATTTATATTTTATGATATTATTAATTATTTCTGCTTAAGAGAGTATATAGTTAGATGTAAAACATTTTATCGACGACTTTGTAAAATACACTTCTCATAAAAAAAATCGAAACACTGTGCAAGTATATGTTAGAAAAATGTGTATATTTAGGAATATATGTCAAATGTTGTTTAATTAATAGTGAGAATAGAATAGAATATTTTTATTTGCTTAGAATGCACGTGCAACAGATCTTAATAACATATATACATAGTTCCAATATATTCTACCATTGGCATGGCATGCAAACATTTTTGTACCCATCTTGTTAACCATCACTATTCGCCAAAATTCATTAATACTGTAGAAACATTTTTATCCAAGCAATTTATTTAGAGTAATATGAGTTTCGATTTTTTTTATGAGAAGTACCTTATTTTATTTCATTTTTCAACGAATATTTCATTTTGTTTGGTGAAATGGATTTCCGCAAAGTAATGCTTACATTACTAAAGTAATGCGTACGGCAGAGTAGAATACATTTGTCACCAACCCCTACTCTTCCCGTGGGTGTCGTAAGAGGCGACTTAGGGACCACACATTGAACAGGGAACGAGCAGCAGCGCTCTCTGATACAGTAACCTTTTAATCTGCCATCTCCAACCCGCCTGCCAAGCGTGGAGATTATGGCAAAACCCTCCACTCAAGTGGAGGAGGCTCATAGGCCAGCAGTGGACTGTAGCGGGCCGTTGATGTTTGATGTTGAATGCTTACATTAAGGAACATTTAAAAATATTACACATTTAAACAGAAAAGTTATTTAAAAATGCAATAATATCTATGCACTAGGTATATCTATGTACTACAGTGTGTTATTTAGGTTAATCTTAACTTTAATTTCATTTTTGTTTTCTGTGCACTTTCTTTTGTTTACTCTGCGATCTCATTTTCCACCACTGTGAAGGTTGGCTGGAAGAGATCTCTTATAGAGATAAGCTCACCTTTGTACATTCATTTCTTATCCTGTGTATATTTAATTATGCAATAAAGTGTTATATAGGTATAAATTAAAAATTACATTAAACAAAAAAAATCCAGCCAAATATATTAAAAAGTGAAATTTGAAAGTTAGGTACGTTATTCTTCTTTAACGTGATAGGGACAAAGAATAAACCATAAAAAAACGTAATTACCTAGCTAGTTTACAACAGTTTTACCGCAGCAAAATGACCTGACAGAAGATATTTTTTTCTTTAAAAATAAATTTCTTCTATTTGATCGCTATTCTATACTGATCAAGCTTCTTTTATTACTCAATACGAATTTTATAAAAATAATAACTTATAATTATAACCTATTATTATATTATTCTAGGTCATTCACAAAACGCCATTTTTATATTTAGACACTCGGAGTAAAATCCGAGTTTAGACACAATAAAAATAAAATGTTGTCAATCCCTGTTTGTTTTGTTTTGTTTAGTGTCACTGTTATAAAAATACCAGGAACTGCGATAACTAAAAATATAAAATTAAAAACAAGTATGAGTAGATAAATGGAATCCGGCAATATTGTAAACAAACCAATTTAAACACGATCACTCTGTAATTACTTAGATTTGAGTATCAATCCTGATCATATTCACTTTTCAAGAAACCATATTTTTATCTTACAATCATTTCACCCCTATTAACTTCTATATAGTAGTTATTTTAATAAAAAATACTCTGACGACAAAACTTTCAATAATTTGTAAAACTGTCATATTAATTTTTTACTCAAGTCTTATTTGTCTTTGGAAAGTTCGAGTCAAAGTTTTTTTTTTATTCCTTTATAGGAACAGGCAAAGGCGTACGCCATGCAGCCATCGTCTCTAGTTTTATTTTTCCTTGTCCGATTTGATAAAAAACGTCTTCAGTAAGCTCTTTGCTTGTCAAATTTGATAAATTAACGTCTTCAGTTTTATAATATCCTTATCCAGTTTTATGAAATAATGTCTTAAGTTTATATTATAGGTTTCTCCGTCTTATTTGAGTGAACAAAATTATCTTGTTTACATTATTGCCGGATTCTACTGAAAATAACCTTAGAATCAGAGATAGTAGTGTTTTTAAATTTTTTGTGCCTGTTTGCAAAACTGATTTATTTTTATGAATAGCGAATTTGGTATTATTTTGAAACAGATATTGTCAATAATTTAACGTATGATCTATTTTTTTAAATTTTTATTGAATTGTTATTTATTTTTAAGTAATTCGATAAAATGTGGAGGCTTGCTTGTTGCATAGTTCTGTTCGTTGTGTTACTGTTTAGAAAATTCGTTATAAATTAAACTGAACACTATTTGTATTATAAATTAAGTTTTTAGGGTTTTTATGGCTATTTTACACCATAAACACGTCTAAAAAAATACACACACACACACACACACACACACACACACACACACACACACACACCCACACACCCACACACACCCACACACACACACACACACACACCCACGCACACACCCACGCACACACACACACACACACACGCACACACACATACACAAACTGTTGTTTAAGATATGTCTCACAAAGCTTTGTTTCTTTTATTTTTTGTAATACTGGTTGTATTATTATTAGTTTATTATTGATACAAATACAATATTTATATAAAATCTAATCATGGAAGAGCGGGGCCTCCAAACACAGGCTAATTGTGCCTACATGGAGGTCTCAGTGGACCAATTTATTAACTAGGACTTTTGTTAAAGAGAAATAAACAATTTTATTTTATTTTTATTTTTTTAAATAGACACAATTTTCAATTGTTCTAATATTTATTTCCATTCCAAATTTCATCAAAATCCGTTCAGTAGTTGCATGAAAGCGGAACAAACATCCAAATATATTTTTACATTTATAATATTAGTGCCTGTGAATTTTTCTTCATCAATAAAAATAAATAAGTACTTTTTCGTTCATGGTCATGACCACTAAATTTTGTTTTACCCACACTTTAACAAGCAAATGCTGAACTTAGTCAAGAAAATGTTTAATTCAGTGATATCTTATAATATAATTGCTTAAGTGGAGGAGGCTCATAGTCCAGCAGTAGACTGTAACGGGCCGTTGATGTTGATGTTGATCTTATAAATATAAAACACAACTAGTTCATAGAATAGATAATTTGGTATGGGAATGATCAACAAGATGTTTTTTACATTTATTAAGAACAAAAACGCAGATCTATTGCGAATCTAAGATGCTGCGCGTACGCATGTTTCGATAAAGGGGTCAGCGCTATCGCGTATCAGATCAGCGGTCGTCCATCGCTCCCGCTTATGTAACGTCCAATCGAATAACAATAAAACTTGTCTCCAAAATTCAACAATCATAATCTTATCTATAATATACCAATGTAACGAGGCATTCGTCCTCTTTCCTGTTTTTAGACTGGCAACCTTCCTTGTTGGCAGTTTTATCTTTAATTTTAAAATAATTTTCAAATTTAGATTTCTTACGTTTCAATTTTGTTTTTTTCCTGCTAAATTCTTCACTTCATGTCCTGATCTCCGATAGTACATTCCTAAAGCTTTTCTACTATTCTCTACTATATAATATATAAATATCTTCTTTTCCTTGGACTGTGCCCTGGTTATTGCCACATAACCCTCTACAACACTCTTCGTGTAGTGCCCAGCGGCTCCGTGGCGGCAGCTGGGCCACAAGAAATAAGAATCTCGGAAACAGCTGCAATTATTTCGGTGAAATTTAGTACATAGGGGGTTTCAGGGGCAATAAATCGATCTAGCTATGTTTCATCTTTAGAAAAACGGTATTTCCCTGTGTTATCAGGCTTAAAAGAATTGTTACGCGCCATATCATTAAAACGGGCCGTTGATGATGATGATGATGATGATATCATTAAAATAGAAAGGTAATTTCGCCATCGTTTGTAACCGTGTTTGTTTGCATTGTCTATTTTGGTTTTTGAGTCTTGAGTTCGAATCTCGACAGATATTTCTTTTTGTTTTGTCCTCGTTTCTTTTTTTATTTATTATTTTCTTTTTTGTTCTTTCATTTAGTTATTTAAACACAAAAATTGAGGATTTTTTTTCTTATATATTTTTTCGTAGTCTGATTGTTTTCCAAAGCGAAAAATAAAAATAATCACTCGGCACGGCAGATTAGGTGTAGTGGCGGATCTAAAAGTGTGAAATTATGTACAGAAATGGCTAAATCGTAAATGAGCACTAAGAAAGGATTATTTGGGATCACACAGGGAATGAAAATGAAGATATATCCCACTCACTCCCTACAGCACACATAGATTAACTGACAACATGCCACAGACTAAACAGGTGGATCTAGAAACATAAATTTTATAAGAAAAGATCCGTTAAAATTCATCCCTAAAACGAGATAAATAAATGAATAAACAAATATGGGGATGTTGTAGATTTTTAACTTTATTCAAACTCACACTGACTGTGTGACGGACAAGGCACAAGGAATTCCACGAGTATGAAATAGATGAACGCTAAGAAAGGATATTTTCTACTTACATTTACATTGGACTACTTACATTTACAAGTACTTTACTATTATTTATTCTCAACGGTACAGAATCAACAACAATTGGTTCAATTTTATATTTGTCAAAATCACGGTTAGCAACCACGTTTTTCGCAAAGCTCAATCAACTCTCAATTCATGTAATGGTTGACTATTGAAGGAGGCGTTGAAAACTGACAATAGAAACATTTAAGCTGATCACTGGATGTAGATAATTTGTTTGATTGGTCTGATTTAAAAAACCTTCAACAAGCTAATTCACCAATACGCAAAGATTAAAAACGTGAAAAAAAGCAACGGAACTGGCCATGGTGACTGGTTTGCAAAAAAAGAAAAAGGCAGAGAAGTAGCCGATCGATCCAGCCAGTGCTTAGATCATCAATCTCTCCTCGCTTCCTGCGCCCGCGCCACTTATCTACGAGTTGGAGAGAGAGGAAGATCTAAGTCTTATGTAAGTGGAAAAGAGATGGGTGATGTAGAGTTAAGAGAAGTGTTGCGGATTGGAACGATCGGGTATTTCCAAGAGGAACTGACGTCTTTCAAATGTGATAGTTACTTGTTCGAGGAAAAATATTGACTGTTATTTTATATGTTACAATATAAACAGATATAGGCAGATACTTATTTCATGCTATTCAAATAAAATATGAGTTTTCCAATTACAATCTTGTTAGAATCCTGAAAACGAAGCAGCTGCATCACTCGCGGAAATAAAAAGATTTATGTAGTTAATTAAATTAAGCGAAGATCGGATGGCCGATGGGGCAAGAAAGTCCTTGAATGGAGACCACGTACTGGCAAGCGCAGTGTGGGACGGCCACCTACGAGATGGACCGACGACCTGGTGAGGATCGCTGGGTCTCGTTGGATGCAGGTGGCTATGGACCGGTCGCGCTGGAGTGCGATTAGAGAGGCCTATGTTCAGCAGTGGACTTTAACAGGCTGAAATGATGATGATGATGATGAATTAAATTAAAATTATTTACATTTTGAAATGCAGTTATTACAGCAATTTATTTTTATTTTATCTGTTTAATATTTTGAGACGAAATAGTAACATCAAGAACGTATACCAAACAACCTTCTAACTCAAAATCTGTGTAAATACAACGTCGAATAATCTGAAGTCGTCCAATCGATAACTTCAAGACCTATTTACCACTAATAACTATAAAAATAAGAGTTGTTGTAATTAGAAGTGACGATAAGGTATCCGAGACGGCTGCGGGGCGAGGGGGGAGGGGGGAGTCGCGATACAAGTGCAGTCGACGTACGGATTCAAGGTTACTCGCGGGCTGCGCGCGCGTCTCCCACACAGGCGCGCGCGCACACTAGGGACGGACTGACGATTCAACTAGCTGTTGCAGTTTGCGAAGTGTTTGAGATTGAGATTATGACCTATTTGATATCCTTCACTTCACAGTATACATAATAGTAATAGTGTACTATAACATTGTCTAACTGTCAAATTTAGTGACTTACATGTATGTGACGTATTGAATTTTTTTTTTATATGATCATTGAAAACGTAAACATGACGACACAGACGACGACGACATCACGATGACGTTACAGTTAGTATAGGTTACCCCAAAACAAAACCCAAAATCAGATCACATCTTATATATTATATAAAATTTTAACTTTTAAGTTTTGTAATTAGTTAATAAAAGTGTGTTTAAGTGTTTATATTTCAAAGCTTACCCGCTGATTTTTCTTCAAGGTATATAAGCGTGTGTTTAACAGTATAGTAGAACTTACCTGAAAAAGAAAAAATACATGTTAAACATAATTTTACAATCACATAAATTTTAACAAATTTTAATTGTTTCGAAATACTTAATTCTCTATGGTCATAATAAAGTTGTACAGATCAGGTCATTCATTCATCATTTATTTAGTAATATATCATACTTTATTCAAATACTTATATAAGTAAAAAAAATTAATGAGAAAAAATTTATGAGCCGTACACCTTACATAAGTAGCAAAGCTCTAGAAAATACGTAGGAAAACGGGATAGACGGACGTAATGAGCTTGACGCATGACGTAATGAGCTAGACGCATGACGCGTATGAGTTGGACTCATTATAAGTACAATTGCTACTTAATTTAGAGTAATTCATTATAAAGAGTGACTTACCCCAGTGCACTTTTTTCTCAGTGGTACACATCGACTTGGAACTTTAAATTTTTAAGTATCTAGTAAATAAAAATAAATAACAATTTTCCACCACCAATTCCAATTTCCATTTTTTTTTTTTTGCGAGGCTCGAGCCTACCCTGGATTAGAGCTATTAGGCCGTAGTCGACCATGCTGGCCTAGTGCGGGTTGGTCGAATAACAATTTTATTAGGGTTTAATTTCCCTATTATAATATAGGTCAATCTTACGCAAACCATTACAAGAATCGTGTCCGTGCAATAGTTGTAATTGGCATCGATTAGCGCAGGAAGACTGGTCTATGCGCAGTTTTTTTTATTTCCCATATATTTTTAGCGCTATCCGGTCAGTCGTACGCAGTGCGGTAGGTAATGGTTACTGCAGTTATGTTGGCAACGTGCAAAGCTTCTGAGCAGAGTTCTAATTTCAAATTTTCTGTTGAGAGAATGACAGATTTCAGCCATCTTTGTTTTTAGAATACAGCCAACTTTGTTTTCGAATTTTAGCCAACTATTTGGCTTTTGGGTATTGGAATTTTTCGATGCTCTTTCTTTGTCAATCACGAGACTCTATTTTCAAATTGGGCGATGTAAAGTGTCCGTTTTCATCATAATTTGTCTTTGAAAATTGCAAACTATGCGAACCGTATAGAGTTTCCTCTGGTTGTTATTCTCCATAAAAAGCACACTTTGTTTAGAACTGTGCCAACCATCCACAACAGCTTTTTATTAGCTTTGAAATCGAAAAACGATTTTGTAAATTCTGACTTCGAACAAAAGGTTTCCAATTTCTGAATAGATGCACAGTGGGGTTGGTAATGGTTACTGCAGTTATATCGGCAAAGTGCAAAGTTGATTTAAAATTTTCTGTTTGAACATGATTTTATCCAACTGTATTTTATATTTCAGTCAACCTTTTTGTGAGTCATAAAATTTTAAAATTAAAAGATCTTTGTCATAGGAAGGGTATGATAAGTACTACAACATAAGGAACGTAAATAACGTGAATAGTACGTGAATATTTGTATTGTATTGTAAGGAACGTAACGTAAACGTATACAATGGATTCGTTTTTGTTTAATATTATTTTTTATATGATTAATAAGCACTTTCTTAGTGGCAACTTGCTAAGATAAAAAAACAGCCAAGCACGTGTCGGGCCACGCAAAATGTAAGGTTCCGTAGTTATCCAACACTACTTAGATACCTGAAAACAGTTAACATTCATCAAAATAATTTCCTTTCTATGATATTTGTACCGAATTTCTTACTAGTACAAGTACATTTGATAAGTTGATCTATTATTCGTTAACCTGTAAAGCCTACCCTTGATGTTGATAGTTATTTTTTTTAATTCTTCATATTATGCACTACTGCCGTGAATTTTTCCACATATATTCCAAATTCAACGGTTTCGCTTATAGGGGGGACACTTGACACTGACAAAAATGAATGAATGAATGAGCACTTTAAAACACCCATTGTTTTTACAAAACCTATCAATGACATCTCACATTATGGGGTAGTTCAGAAAACAAAATAACCCCTCACTTTAAATGTACCAGAGGAACCCTAATTTTTTTGATTTTATTCTACAGCTTTGTCGACATGATATTTATATCCACGCCAAATTACAGTTTTCTAGTACTCTCTGAGCTATGTCGCGGACAGGCAGACAGACATAGCGAAACTATAAGGGTTGACTACAGAACCCTAAAAACAATGGTTTCATGCAAGCGCACGTACAATATACATAATCCTACTCGTATGAAGAGATTTAAATATTATTCTGAAAAATTCAATACTAATCAAATAATATATCATCAAATATGCTCGTGCTTCTACATTCTTTCAGTGATGAAATTACCTTATTCACAAAACAGATAAAAGGCAGTACTCCAACTTCATACAAACGCTTTTTTTTTCAACATGGACCTAATGCTTGAGTCGCAAAATCGACGTATCAAGCGTAACCGAACTTTTGGGGGAGCGGAAGGCGCCTCTCTTTAAGTGATTATCAGCTTAGGGTGTTTATTAACTTAATTCTATTTAACTTTTACATAAGGTTCTATGGTAATCAAGGTAATTTTTACATACAAACGCGCCGTTTTGGCGCGCTTCGATCTCTCAGTAGTTCTCCAGGCTCCCATAGTCGGGGCTGTAACTCTGTGACGAAGGGCCTTTTGTTTTTTAGTGCGTACTTAAGTGAAAAATAATTGTTAGTTTTTGTGGTACTATTATATCCCATGACTTAGTGCATGTATTACTAAACAATTTCGAATCCACTTTTTTAATAATAACTTAGGTATAAAGGAGGCTCATAGTCCAGCAGTGGAATGTAACGGGCCGTTGATGTTGATGAATCAAATCACTTTATCTAAATAATAGAATAAAGTTTAAACCTTACATGCAATCATATTTCATGTAAATAATTACTTATTTATTAGACATTTAGTGTAGTGTTATGATCATATCAGTTGCGTAATCCAAGTGCCCAATAGACACAAGCAGTGGACAGCCCTATAGCGTGTTGAGGTTACTTGAGGTACCGCGCCACCACCGTAGGTAAATAATTCAAGGACAGCGCTAAGTTGGAGTACTGCTCCTTTTATCTTTTCTGTGCCTCATTCATCACTATGTTTATAAATGCACATTTTATCTACAATGTTATTCTACTTTCTCTAACTTCTATCTAATCTTTTAAAATCACATACTTAGTACTGCAACCGGACTTGAACCAGCGTTCAAACAAGAAACAGAAATAATATTAAGTGTTTGCGCATACGCATCACCTTGGCTACGACAAACATTCCTCGATCGATCATTGCTATTGTTAATCAGTTTTTGATCTTTGTATAGTGCGCAAACTATACCTTGAACGTCAAGTGTAAATCTGAGTTATTTGTGATGATAGAAGTCAATATTTTCAGTGGAATAGAAAACAGCCTGGGTGGCCGAGCGGTCGAGGGTTCGGCTTTCATTGCGCCAGTTCTGGGGTACGAATCTCGGTAGGGCCAATCACATCACACTACATAATATTCATCATCAACAGCTCGCATATACGTCCCCACCGAGGGGCTCGAGCCTACCCTGAATTAGGACGATTAGGTCTTAGTCGACCGCGCTGGCCCAGTGCGGGTTGGTCGACTTCACGATGTTTTCCATCATCACGATGTTTTCCTTCATCGTAAGAGCGTCGAATAAACGTACATATGAATTCGAAATTCGAAAACACATTGGTACGTGGTTAAGATGGAACCCGCGTCTCCCGGACGGGAGGCAGTGGCCCCTAACCACTAGACCACCGACGCTCTCTCTAATGTTGTTTATTATGTATTTATCTATTTATGTAAATTATGTATGGGTATACCAGCCATCTAACTTTCAAAGGTAGGCTCTGTCTAATTTGGGAACAGAAAGCCATGTGTAAGATATCTCCACATATTTGTATTTATATTACACGCAGTGTTATGTTCGTTTCTTTTTAGCTTGAGATTAGGTATAATTCTTTAGTCTAAGTAGTATAGCATTGTTAAATTTTACAGACATAAAGGTGACCGACCCATCTGCGTGTGAGGCCAGTCTGAAAACCAGCGCTAGGCATACTTGTGTGTCAAGCATTTGCTGAGACTGGTACCTTTTGCCAAACATGTTCCTACCCAGTATTGCATTTGTAATTATTGTTCTGTTTTTGTGAAGGCAATAAAAACGTTTTTATTTTATTTTAATTTTTTTATTATATTCAAATATGTAGACTATACCTATAAGTATGGTATTGCCTAGTGGCAATCATAGCTGGCCAAGATAAAAACGGATATAGGCAATAAAACTCATACAGCGACTCTCAGACAGGTTTCTCCTAGTCATCGGAGATTGTGCCTATTACCATAAGAGGCTGTTTGATTTCTGTCCGTAAGGGTGTTTGCATACTAACTGCATTGTGAGTGCAGTAGAATAGATGCGGTCATGAACAAGCTTTCCTTGTTTTCTGTATTTGTTAGTTGTGACATTAAAAAAATATTTGGTAAAATCTCAACATTCAATTATTTTTTCTGATTTATGCATCTGTAAACTGTTACATCAGCATGTCTAAAATCAGGTATCATTGTTTTGTGCTGATTGAAATACAGCTTGTGCCCTGTGAGCTTTAGAGCTCGCGCTTTTTACAGGGATTTACTCCGTGTTTTTTTTTAATTTCCAAAAACTGACTCGACAAACAAAAACTATATATTTATCGAATCTGCTCACAAAATTTTACGAGAATCGGTTGAGAAACGTGACCTGTAGAGTGGAACAAACAGACAGACAGATAGGCATACAAAAGCAATTTTGTCCAAGCTGAAACGGAGACTTCGCTCGCGCTTGGTTAATTTTGAAGTCTACTAAGAGTGTCAGCTGATTGAACAATTTGTATGGGAAGTAAAAACACTTTTTTTCCTCGGGAAAAGTTGTTCGGTTGCATGAGTACTGTCGCTGTGTTGCGGGTTGGTACTTTTGTTTTGTTACACCCTGTATAAGATACAATTTTGACATAATTATAATAAAAAAGATTTTTTGGCATTTATGCGAAGCGGTCAATATTCAAAACACCCTATGTTTCCAACAGGAGAAAAGCATTTCTTGTACTAGTTCTTGTATGATTCTAATAATCTTGACTCGATACTCATAATGAAACTGTTGATTTCAAATTATCTCCTAGATTTTTTGCGCAAATCTAAGCAAAATATAAAGCTCATAATTTACTAAATAACTAGTAGATACAAAAGTTCGAAATTCTAGGTTTATCTGCTTTATTAAATCGAGTCTACTTGTAATTTTCTCTTCTACTTAACCTATATTTGGTATGTGCAAAATTACTTCCAAAACACGAGAAGTGAAATAGTATATTGTTAACCAAAGGATGAAAGCGATCAATTCCACACTCACAATTTATGCGTGTTTAAACATCAAGAGGCATAATCCCCGGTTTGAAGTCTGAGATGTATTCTCGCTGTGTGTCAGCCATATTGCTCGGCGTGCGTGTGCGCTGGTGAACGTGCAAAAAGCCGCTCACACGCGGATAATGAGCAGAGGAATTTTCACTCAAGAAAAATATCGAGAGTGAAAACTGTAAACAAACAGACGGAGGGTAGGCAGAAAAGTCAACGTAGAAATTGTCTAGGATGAAGATAGTTTTTATGTTTTTAAAGGTTGCTTCATCAACAGCTCATATACGTCCCCACCAAGGGGCTCGAGCCTACTCTGAATTAGAGCTATTAGGCCTTAGTCGGCCACGCTGGCCCAGTGCGGGTTGGTCGACTTCACACACAATCTTTGAATTTCTTGTCTGGGTGGTAGTGTATCTGCCTCCGACGCATAGGGTCGCGGGTTCGAATCCCGGGGCAAACATTCATCTGATGAGCACTTGTGTTTGCCTTCGTGGTCCTTGGTAAGTATCATCAGGAGTGTGCAGGTTTCATCACGATGTTTTCCTTCACCGTAAGAGCGTCGAATAAACGTACATAAGAATTCAAAATTCGAAAACACATTGGTTGGTACATGGTGGGGATCGAACCCGCGTCTCCTGGACGGGAGGCAGCGGCCCTAAAAGGTTGCTTATAAGTAAATAATTAGAAAAAGAACGTGCAAACATATCAAATACGGCCTTTTACCTCTTAAGGGGTGAAATAGTGCTTTAGGTGACTCAAAGGGTGCACATCAAAAACCAAACTGTTAGTTGATATTCAATATACACCATGAAATTTCATTTGTTTTATTCTTTTACGAGAGTGTTCTATCCATAAAACTGAACAACTTTCCCCATCATCGTGTGGGTTGTAAGGTCGACAACCGACCTCACAAACCCTGGTGTCAGTGTTATAGAGTCGTCAAAGGCCACTGACTTGGCTCGTGTAACGACTAGATAGTACCCGGGACCAACGGCGAAGCACGGAATCCTGCAATGTCCTAACCAAACTGGGGAAAGTCACACAAAGAGATTTTTGCTTGACAGTGTCCCCACCGGGAATCGAACCCGGAACCTCCGTAATGGGCGTCGAAACTTCGACCACTCAGCCACGGAGGCTGTTTCCCCATGAAAATAAAAAAAAAACAACATCTCCCAAAGTAAACTGATCAACTAGTCACGTGGTTTTGTATGAAAAAGTCTTAATTTTTTCTTGTATATCAGCCTAAAAAGAACGTGGAATCTGTGAAGTTTCACAGACTTAACATGCTTGAGTGTATTGTTCCTATTCTTAAGCCGGAAACCAAACGGCTTATACAGAAGTATAAGTTATATGCAGCAGATGCAGATGTGAAAATCCTATGACTAGTTTAGTTACCTAGGTTAACCTAGGCCCTAGAGTATCTTAGTATAGGTCTTTGACGATAGAGGGTAAACCTAGTTAAACAATTAGTGCCTAACGTCTATGGCTCAGGGCTAATTAACTTAGTGTTTGCCTAGACTTAATCTGGAATCTAGGATATTGAGGCTACATCGGCGGGTAATATGACTGACTAATATAATATAGCCAATAGAGATTGTCACAATTTGCGGGTTTGTTACCACGATTATATTTAATATTGTTACCTCGATATTTCGGAACGGTTACACGCTCCATGGTCACGAGTAGACTCAACAACAGTAGAACAATCAACGTGAGGGTAGTCGCCGCGTCCGAAAGAGGGTAGACAGATATGTCTGTCCTTAGGAGCTGTCCAGTCTACTCGTGACCATGGAGCGTGTAACAGTTCCGAAATATCGAGGTAACAATATTAAATATAACCGTGGTAACACACCCGCAAATTGTGACAATGTTAGTGTAGTGAACAACTACGAAAATATTAAAACATATATAGCCAATAGAGAGTTTGAAGATCATGAAAAACGTAGTACTCAAGTGCCTTTGGCTCTGGGAATAAGGTTTCTTACGTAGGAAAAAGTAGCTAATGTCATTTTGCAGCCCATGAAAAAATTCACGTAAAAAGACGAATCAATAAACGCACTTTCGCATGCATTTACTTATTATATAAGTATTAGTATGATATCACATAAAAGAAGCAATGATTCGAAACTGTATTTTGAATAAAATCTTAAGTTTGCCAAGTGCTTTTGTAGCTACAAAACTTGTGAGTTGTGACGCATTAAAAACACTCATCGACCAAAAAATTACGTTGTTTAACAAACTTATAATAAGTTACGTACAACATAATTTAATGAATCACAATCGATAATATTAAATTTTTGGGTAGCAAAATCTATTTCTAACCAATAATTATAAAAAGGTTACATACGTCCCAATCCCCATAGAATGGCTTCCTACCCTGAATCAGGGTGATTAGCGGCTGGTCGACCATTGAATTTCTTTACATGACATGTTTCCTCACGATGTTATCCTTCACCGTAAGAGCGTCGAATAAACGTAAATAATCTAAATCCGAACTTGTACTTTTCAACTTGTAACAATACTTTCTTTAAAATTGACTTGCGTCTGCGCACCGTACATCAAACGGGTAGCGCATAGCGGGCTGTTTTTGCGAGCCGCGTCCGCGGGCGAAATTGAAAGTGGAAACCGTGCCAATTATGACATTGTTCTTGAAGAAAAACGGCGCGCGCGCAGCCGGGGAAACCGCGAGCTATCTGCCGCCATCTGAATATCATGATATTGTTCATAGTTACACGACTGTGTGGAGATAAAGCATGGTTCATGTTGGTAACTGCTCGGTATTTTTACTTTGTGGTTAGTTTGCAGATAAGAAGTGATATAGGTTATTTTATTCGTTTAGTATTATTATTATGTATATTTTAAAACTTTTTTCTCCCGTATACGGGGTAAAACATCACTTCCACGGGCTTTTGACCAAAGCGCAAGTGATGGTGAAGTGGGTTCAGGTGTTAATAGTTCAGAATTTCCGGACGATTCAACATGTGTTCAGTATGACTGCTTTTTGCATGAGGACGTATGTAAGAGGATGTATCTGCAATATTTTTAAAGTGTAAGGTTTTTGGAATTACGCCCGTAGACGATATCACTATAGGGATGGTATGGGCAGTGTGTACTCGCCATTGTGTTTTAAGTTCTATGGATAACTCTGTATACTTTATTCATTGATATACTAGGTAAAAAGGCGTAGATAAGTCATACGCGCTCAAAAAGCGGCACACCAAAAGTTGGCTAATTAGCCAACCTGAACTTAGTCACGCGTCGCTTTGTCTCTTTTTCGCACTTATGCTTAGACTTGCCGTCCTTGTCTAAGTTTTGTGCCATGTTAAAACACCGTTTGCCTTGTAAGTGACCTATCTACGTCCTTTTACTTATAATACCATTGACTTGATTATTATAATAATATAGTCTTGGAAATGATAGGTGGGTGACAGGCTGGAACTGTTCTTAATCCGGCTGGCAGTGCTGTGGGCTGTCGGAGACTAAATTTCTTGTTACTAATAATAATAAAAATATGTTATCACTCCACTGAAGATTTTCTTCGCACGGGTGAAACCATCTATGAGTCCAGCAACAATAAAATGTGTTAGCATATTATAAAAGTGTCTACGCTTATTATAAACATCAATTTGTAAATGTAGGTTTAATGTATATGTTTGCAAGACAATCACGCATAGGTATATTAACAGTTTTAGTAAAGCTTGATACCTGTCATGGAATACATAAACCGTTTTTCACTGCTGAAAAACACCTTGTACCTTCCTTGTACCTCCTCAGGAAATCGCCAGTCACAAGTGAACGTGCCATCCATGTTAGCTTTGACGTCGAAAAATGATTTGTAAAAATCTTAATTCGAATAATTTTTTTTTGACTTTTTTGACTTTTTAATCAATGAAAACTCCCAGCATTGCCGCTAGTTGTTATTAAGAGTTATCTAAATACATGACCTAGATAATCATCATCATCAACAGCTCATATACGTCCCCACCGAGGGGCTCGAGCCTACCCTAGTAAGGTGATTAGGCCTTAGTCGACCACGCTGACACAGTGCGGGTTGGTCGACTTCACACACAACCTTTGAATTTCTTCGCAGGAGTGTGCAGGTTTCATCACGATGTTTTCCTTCACCGTAAGAGCGTCGAATAAACGTACATATGAATTCGAAATTCGTACGTGGTCTCCCGGACGGGAGCCAGCGGCCCTAGCCGCTAGACCACCGACGCTCTGACCTAGATAATATTGTGGTTAAATTAAATCTATGTACCTAGATAGAATTTAATATGATGTTCAGTTTTGTACATCTAGTAAAGGTTTCAAGGTTTATAAAATTAGGCTTCAACTGATATAGGTATATAAGAGAAGAGGAGAGTGAAAATAAATTTATTAACAAACTCAAAGGCTACCTCATCGAAAAATGCTTTTATAACTTAGACGAATTTTATAATGACACGAAATCTAATATTTAATAAAACAACAATAACACAACAATTCTAAATTCTAAATTATGCTATTATTATTATTTATGTTTTAGCAACACTGCTCCTGTTGGTATAATTATGATTATTGTGATTGTAATTTTGAATGCATGATGTAATTTAGTTTTAATTTAATTTAATTTAATTTAGTTTATGTGCTTGCCGTTGAATTTGCAATGCCCTACCAGGGTCCATATAATGTACTGGATATTCACTTAAGACCTTGTTGTATTACTATATGGAAGCAATAAAATATTTTGAATTTTGAATTTTTAGGTCTAGACAATAAGCCTTGGGTCGTGTTTGCTAGTTTAACGTTATGTGCCGGGTTTAGAACAAATTTTGAAGCTAGGTGTTTTTTAATTACATCTAGGTTTGCGTGTGACCAGAGTTTCACCTGATGGACTGTGATGACGAGGCTAGGAGTAAAATAACCTTAACCAGAAGATACTTGACTTTTGGTTTTTATGCACATTTTTTTAATTCATTGATCGAAATATTTCAAGTTCCAGATAAACACATAAAAAATATTTTTTTTAATATTTTGCTCAGAAACAAAGTTATGCGGCTTCAAAGTTGATGGTTAGACAGAGAGGTCCGACGTGACATGTGACGTCATGTTTCGTAAGAGGGACAGATAAATATTTGTTTAATAATGTTGTATCTAGTTTGTTTTTCGATCAATTTCGATTCTGTTTTGGCTGTCAGTATTCTATTTTTGTATACTTTCAGATGAACTATGAAAAGAACTAATATTTTTTTATGCATATTCCCTATTCCGGAAATACCAACGAAGGGAGAGCGTTCTATTTCATTGCAGCGTGCAACAAAAATGATGCACCAGAACTTTTGGTTTAAATTCGTTTGGGAGTTGTAATAAGATATTTTCTTTAATCAAAAGGCTAAACTAAACACAATTTTACGTATAGAGCAATGTCGGCAGTATTTTATATTATTACCCTAATTTTATAATAACTAGATTTTCAAAATTTCTTGTACGGTGGCAAAAATGTGTGCAGTCACCAAAGGAGATAGGTATTCAATTACGCTTTGGCATAAAATTTCAAATAATTGTGCAGATTTAGTACACTATATCTCGACATGAGAAGCATTCGGTCGTCATTGTAGGCATACTGAAAGTGTCTGGATCTTACAATAAAAGAATGAAAAATCAATTATGGAATTCGAAAATGAACTCTTTGGGAACATGTTAACTTTTATATATAATTGTAAACTTTCGCGGTCATTATCATAACATTTTACGGGCTTACCGCGATATTATTTTTGTTGAGGAGACCCGATATTATAACTTGCAACAGCGCCGAAATATCCGGTCTCCTCAACAAAAATAATATCACGGTAAGCCCGTAAAATGTCTCATAAATGTTAACTTTTAATTTGCGAGACTGCTAAAAAAGTGATTTAGTTCGGATATGTGGATCCGACTTAATGCTTCTCATGTCGAGATATAAGTAAGTAAAATCTTAAATTATCACCTGAGAAACTACGGCCTGTAGTTAAGCTACCCTTTGCTGACTGTACCAGTAGTCAAACTGCCATTTTATAAGTTACAACTTCACCCGACTAGCCTACTCACCGCAGCTTTCCTAGCTCGAAAGGGAAACGATAATAATAGTGCGCAGAACTGTTCCAAGTTCAGCAGCGCAAGTGCGCGGGCGCAGGTAGGGTGCACACGGGGTGCGCAGTCGGAGATATATCCAGAGATAGAGGAAAAAAATAATATTATTTATGTAGAATTATTGAAAGTGTAGCCTTAAGTTCCGTAGTTGCGAGCAAGTGAGGTAAACTAGATAATACGCTTTCAGAAATATTACTGTTTTGAAATTACAAGGAATGGTTTCAGAGTGATATTACCTAAAAATATTTCAAATTGGCAGCCAAATTAGTAGTTAAATTATTGCAAATAACTTTAATCCTCTCTCTCTCTCTGATCTAAGAAATCTTAAACTTTAACCTTGAAACGATCTTCAAGTAACATCAGACGTATCTTTAGATCCTCTACCACTTATCGCTGCAACTTGTAATGTCAAGTTTCCCCGGCGTCATCGTCAGAATGCGCTTTCTTCCTACTCTGTTGCACACAGCTGCATATCCTGCACATTGCACACAGGCGCAAGGTGCAGCAAGATAGTGTGGCACTTGGTTGTTAGTGGCGGCTACTACATGGAATAATAGAGTTGGGAGTGGTTAAGTGATAACAGTCTTAAGTTAGATAAAGTAACTGTTATATTAGAAATATACCAAGTTTTGAGGAACAATAACAATACGACAATTGATACAACTTAATACAATAGAGATGGAAAGTAACGAAATTGTTTTAAATTATTGTATGACTTATCCACAATTATTCACCATTTACGAGGTTGTATGAAAAGATGACCAATCAGTTGTGATCCCACAAATTTTGGGTAAGTTCAAAACTATTTGCGTAAAAGATTTAGGTTCGATTTAGGTTTAGAAATTATTAAAAATATTCGAAACGAAATCATCCGACAATGGATCAAGGTAGTTGATATCGTCCAGAAGTGTAGCAAGCTGAAGTGGCTGGCCACGTCTTTTGCAGAACCGATGAGTGTTGGAGCAGACGGGTTCTCGAATGGAGACCACGTCTCGGGAAACGTAGTGTGTGACGCCCACCTGCCAGGTGGACTGATGACTTGAGGAAGGTCACTGGTGGTGGCTGGATGAGGAAAGCGGGTGATAGTGCGCTTTGGCGTGCGCTTGGGGAGGCAGCAGTCCAGCAGTGGACTGCAATAGGCTGATTGAATTGAGGAATTATTAGTATCTGTATATTAACATGGCCTCGCCGATACTAGGAATCCTAGTGGAGGTATTAAATAAATAATACCGTTGCTGTTCCAAATAAATAACAGTTGTTATTAGAGTTCAGCTCTATAGATAAACGAAAGTTTCTGAATGAGTGTTCCCGCTACCAGTGTTCAGACTCGGCTAGATTGAGAGATGGAAAGTATTCACAATTAGACCTTGTAGATAAGAAACTATCTATCTTAGTGGTTACTCGTTGATAACTAGGTATAAATTATGTCTAAGGTAATTAAACAGAAGAAAGGGTACTTCCCTACATTTAAGAAGATGAATAAGAATAATATTCGTGTATTTTAAAAAAATCAAGAGAACAGACAGTTTTAAAACATTTGGATAACGTTTAGGTCAGACTTGCGATATAAGAAATTGCCTAGTAAAATATTTACCAAATAAAAATAAGATTATTTGTTTGTAGTATAAGAACGAATGTATTATATTATTTTTATTTATTTATAATAAACAGGTAATACTATTATTGGACTAGGGGGCTGTGTAAAACGTTACTTCCCTCAACTGGCAAAAATATTTATTCGTACTACGAGTATAAGACAAATATTATTAAAATAATTTGTCACCAACCCCTACTCTTCCCGTGGGTGTCGTAAGAGGCGACTTAGGGACTACGCATTGAACAGGGAACGGGCAGCAGCGCTCTCTGTTACAGTAACCTTTTAATCTGCGATCTCTAACCCGCCTGCCAAGCGTGGAGATTATGGCAAAACCCTCCACTTAAGTAGAGGAGGCTCATAGTCCAGCAGTGGACTGTAACGGGCCGTTGATGTTGATGACTATTGAAATAGTCTTAATTTATTTCCTTACTTAATACTACTCCCGTCTTCTTCCTATTTCAAAAATCTTATTAATTTATTATACTCGATTGGTGCACCGTTTTCCTCCGTACTAACCTAAGCTTGTTCTAGTGCACTAGTGTGCTAGCTGCCCTTCTAGCGAGCGAGTGCATCGCGTCCTTGCGACTGCATTCCCACGGTCCGCTGCACACCGCGTGCTTTTTTGTATTCTTATTATTAGATGATGTGCAAATGGCTTTACAGTTGTCTAGGATTAGGATATAGGTAGGGCTATATTGGCCTCGATTCGGGATGTCACGCTCTTATTCTAATTTTAAAATCCAGCTATCCTTTTCATTTTTATGACCAATGAAAGAGAGGTGATGAACGAATGATATTAATTTGAACGAATGATAATCTAAAATAAGGGCACAGCTGTCAGTTTAAGAGATTTTCAAGTCGCATGTTTTAAGTGCTCTCTAAAATTGTGCAATCGACACGGCCATAAGGTTCAAATTCGATGTTTGACAGCGCTAATATTAGAATGGCCATCTCCTGTCCCTTTTCAATCTTTAAAAGGTAAAAAGGACAGACTAACTTATATTAAGGATTAGAGCGTGAGAGTGTGAATCGGGGCCATTGTTAAGGGGAATTTGGTCAGATTTTCTTATTTGTATTTTAAAAGTTTGCACGTAGTCCTAATTACCTCAATAAGAACAAATAGATTAGAACACCGCGTAATAAACTCACCAAAAAAAAAAATGTAATAATGAAACCAAGAGATGTAACATCCAAAAGTTAATAACTATTCATTTTATTCCATTTCAACAAAATTAAAAAAAAATAAAAAAATAAAAAAAAAAAATGGTTCCTAAGTATCCTAGAAATCTGTTATTTTTGTGAGTTAATTTTTATCTTTTGTTCAGGCAAAGTGATGATGATGAAGAATATACTTTACTATTGAGAAAGGAGCTATATAAATTAATTTAATCTTCAGTGTTCTTTGTAAGTCAAAATGTTCCTAAGTTGGTTGTTAGTGTACTTACGATTTTAATGACGCCATATCTTTGGAACTTACCTGAAAATAAGAAAAAAATATTATAAGCATATAAATAATAAAAAATTGAATTAGTAAGCACATCCACGCAATCTCCGTAAGACAGCGCCTGCGCATCGCGTGAGTGCAAGTGAAAACTGCATTTCTACGGAATAGAGATGCACTTATTGCAAGGCCTATATGGCAGCCGACGACAAATAAAAAATATTAAATTGTTTGGTGTACATTGCTGCATGTAAGTTTATGTTATTAGAAATGAAGATAAAATATTTTATAATGTAACATTTTTAATAAGATAATTAAACAGTATAAATTGCACAAAATATGAGGAATTACGATAATGAGGGTTTAAAATAAATAAAAGAAAAATATGTTCAATGCATTAAAGAAAGAAATTCAACTTATGATAAGTTCAATAAATACACAAAAATAAAATTTCCCTTAATAATATTTTTAATTCTGCCCAATTTACAGAAACTGCTGAACAAGATTTTCGACCAACAATAGTTAACCATATCGAGCAAACCACCTTCCTTTCAAACCAATATGGACGCATTCCGAATCAAACTTTCAGCGCAGTCAGCGATCAGAAAAGTAAAAAAAAATATGGCTGACAGTGATTCGGAATGCGATTACGGGTACTTTAATCGATAGCAGCGCGTCTCGGAACGCAGGGATTAAATGGGTACTTTAAATTCTTTCCTCTTAAAAAATATAGAACGGAAGCTATAGACAGAAGTAGGATACAAAATACGATCTTCCTGTCAATGTTGAAAATAAAGTACAGTTTGTCTAAAAAGTTGTGAAATTAATAGGGGCACCACCACCTTTGCAGTGTTGCCATTTTATTTAACGCTATCCTGCTCTGACTTATGGATATTTCTGAAAGGTAAGATTAGTTCCGATTCAAGACTTTTTAGACAAACTGTAAGAGCATCGATGTATACAAAACAAACGTCACAAATATGCGAAACGCGATCTAAATTGAAACTTTCTAGCAAGAGAGAGACAGGTAGAGGTTCTCACAGCATAATACATAGTAATATAAGATTCTCATAGTGATGCCATGATCACTGGAGCGGTTTCTTGTAACCTAGAGGGGACTTACCCCATAATTGACGGTATTTATGTATGGTTACTACTGTTAGGAATTATTGCAGCATTTTAAATGATGTATATGTTCCTTGGTGAGTATCATCAACAGCTCATATACGTCCCCACCGAGGGGCTCGAGCCTACCCTGTATTAGGGCGATTAGGCTTTAGTTGACCACGCTGACCCAGAGCGGGTTGGTTGACTTCACACACAACCTTTGAATTTCTTCGCAGGAGTGTGCAGGTTTCATCACGATGTTTTCCTTCACCGTAACGCTATGCGCGCACTGGCGACTTTTGTTGCGGCGACAGTATGTCTCTCTCGTCAAGTTTACTAGAGTGCGAAAGAGGGGCACATAGTGTCTCGAGAGAAAAAAGTCGCTAGTGCGCGCATAGGGTTAGAGCGTGGAATAAACGTACATATGAATTCGAAAACATATTGGTACGTGGTGGGGACCGAACCCGCGTCTCCCAAACGGGAGGCAACAGCCCTAGCCGCTAGACCACCGACACGCCTTGGTGAGTATAATATTTTTAAAGGAAACGTCTTCTTTAATAAGTAATATATAGGAAGCCAATAATTACGAAGGTAAACGGGAGTTTGAATTCCAATTAAAGTCTAAGGTTATAATTGATTAACAAACCAATTAGACAACAATCTACTTAGACATCTCCAACTAGGGGTTCGAGTGTATTAATTTAGAATAGCCCGTATTCGACCACGCAGGCCTAGTGCGGATTGGGTCAAAGAAATAGTAGTACTTAATAAAAAATAGGACCCTTTTGATTTCATTTCTTCATTTTACCATTGATGGAATGATTAATGGAGATAACTCCCAAAAGATCATTTCTTTATTTACCATTATATTAAAAAAGAAGGATAGTGCGTTCTTTTTTCAATTAACTCATACAATACAAGAATATTACAACTCATACATACTCGTCTGGTTCATTCATATTTTAACCGTATTTTTTTATACATTTTCGTTATTAATATATAAATTAAACAGTTTCCTAAATCATCCTCACTGTACCTACACTTCAGCCCTTTCAGAACTTTATCCATTCTGTATATCCTTTGTAATCTCAATCTGTACTCACCCTGTATAGTTCCGCGAACCAATCTCAAGTGCCTACAGTATACTCTTATCATAGAAACTAAAATTAGGGAAACAGACATGCCTTTATAAAATTGTTAGTGAACTCACCCAAAAAAATGTAATGACGGATCTAAGTGATGTAATAACATCCTATATTATAAATAATTTTGACTTTGACTTTGAAAACCAGAATAAGGAAATAGGTGTAGTGGCTAGGACCGCTGCCTCCCGTCCGGGAGACGCGGGTTCGATCCCCACCACGTACCAATGTGATTTCGAATTCATATGTACGTTTATTCGACGCTCTTACGGTGAAGGAAAACATCGTGATGAAACCTGTACACTCCTGCGAAGTAATTCAAGGTTGTGTGTGAAGTCGACCAACCCGCACTGGGCCAGCGTGGTCAACTAAGGCCTAATCACGCTAAAACAGGGTAGGCTCGAGCCCCTCGGTGTGGACGTATATGAGCTGTTGATGATGCTGAATAATCAATAAATAATTTATCTTTTGCTGTATTTCTGAAATCATGCCATTTTTTTTGTCATGGTGACTACTTCGGCTCTGAGTGATTACGACGCTGATGCACTGAAGATGACTTTACACGCATTTAACATATCAACAAACGGATACTTTAGATTAGAAGTTCAGAGATGCATAAAAAAAATATTCGTTTTTTTTTTCATAGTTCATCTGAAAAAAAGCATACAAAAGTAGAAACGAAAACATAATTTTCTATGGCGGATGTATGGCCCGCCCGTCTGACCTCTCTGTCTATCAAATTTGAAGCCTTATAACTTTGTTTCTGAGCAAGATATTTGGACAATATTTTTTTATGTGTTTATCTGGAACTTGAAATATTTCGATTAATGAATTTAAAAAAAATGTGCATATTCCCTATTCATTAAGTGTTCACGATAGTACCATTTATATAACTTCTTACTTCTGTTAGGGGTGTTCGTTCCCGGAACAGCTACAGGGTGCGTGGGCGCGGCCTGTCCTTGAAGGTCGTCGGTTCAAACACCCTGTATGAAACTGGATATAACCGGCTTCTGTTCACAAAGTTCCTTAAGACAGAGACCAGGAAAACTGAGTTATGTTGATTTAATTGTTTGAGCTTTTGTGCTGTGAAGCGCTTTTTTGCTGTAAAGGTATGTTGTTTGGTATAAACTCAGATTAAAAACTCCTTCGCTCAGCAAGTAGTTTTTTCATCTGAGTATAGACACAAAGTTAGCCGTGTGGTGACGGCAGGCGTGTGCAGGTTTCATCACAATGTTTTCCTTCACCGTAAGAGCGTCGAATAAACGTACATATAAAAACGAAATTCGAAAACACATTGGTACGTGGTGGGGATCGAACCCGCGTCTCCTGGACGGGAAACAGCGGCCCTAACCATTAGCCCACCGACGCTCTCCGACGAAGAACCTATTATAAAAATTTGTTACAGAAGTAAAAAGACGTCACGCCAGCAATCGTTCGCGTAATATTTTTGTCGTTTCGTGATTACAAAAAATATCCCTAAGACAGAATACGGTTTTGACGAATCAATAAGGCTTGGCTTAGCTTGTGAGTTTTGTAATGCAAGACTGCAAAATAATTCGGTTTTAATATTCCACAAAAACTTCCTAGGAACCAAAATCGTATGTCACTTCAATAAAAACACTCTTATATGAAGGTTTCCCGTAACCATTTGAAAAGGAAGACCGTCTCTTGGGGCCACCAATAGAAACCGTCGTACCGTCGTCAATGTGGGGACAAAGCTGACGTGACCCTGACGCCACGGGATGCTGTAGGGATGAATGCTTTATTAGAGCTTTTTTGGCTTCCTTGAAGTTCGCTGGCCTAGTGCGGGTTGGTTGACTTCACACACAACCTTTGAATTTCTTCGCAGGAGTGTGCAGGTTTCATAACGATGTATTCCTTCACCGTAAGAGCGTCGAATAAACGTACATACGAATACGAAATTCGAAAACACATTGGCAAAAGATATGTTCGGGCAAAAGATAGGGATCGGACCCGCGTCTCCCGGACGGGAGGCAGCGGCTCTAGCCACTAGACCACCGACGCTCTTAATTTAATCATAGTTTCGACAAAAAATATTTAAAGGTAATGTGAAATCCCGCATGGTCGAATAAGGCCCATATCTTTAGTCACTCAACCCTAATTCATGGAGATTTCACAAATCTGTCTCTAACAATATCTAACCAAACCGAAATCCTTCCATCAAACTAAGTATTTACTAACCTAGGCTCTATTTCCACGTAGGTACTGAGCGCCAGCAGGGTTACCATTTAGAAATTTGAAAAATCCGGACAAAAATCCGGACTTCTTTGAAAAGGTCCGGAAATTTTAATTAAACAATTCAAATGCTGTGCACGTAGTTACAGACGTGAAAGGAGGAACTGATTTGACATTCTTGTCATCAACATCAACAGCTCATATACTCGCTAAGGGGCTCGAGCCTACCCTTCATTTATATTTAGTCCTTAGGGCGATTAGTCCTTAGTCGACCACACTGGCCCAGTGTGGTTTGATCGACATCACACACAACCTTTGAATTTCTTCGCAGGAGTGTGCAGGTTTCATCACGATATTTACTTCACCGTAAGAGCGTCGAACAAACGTACATATGAATTCGAAATTCGAAAACACATTGGCACGTGGCGTGGTGGGAATCGAAACCGCGTCTCCCAGACGGGAGGCAGCGGCCCTAGCCGCTAGACCACCGACGCTCTAACTCGACGACATTTCTTGTATCTGTTATTTATTGTAAGGCGTAAATAATACACGAAACGCGATCTTAGAAGACATAATTACTCGTATTCCAACTATGCTAAAAAATCCGGATGTTCAAACCCGGACAAAAACCGGAAAGAAGTCTTAAAATCCGGACATGCTTGGACAAATACGGACAGATAGTAACCCTAATCGCCAGTGATCCGTGGAGGTAAATTATTCACCAGCCTCACACGAGCCGAGCGAGGCCTAAGCACTGTTGTCAGGCCCCGACCACAGATGATATAATAATAGCACCAATTCTGATCAAGAGCTGAATTTAAGTTCCTGGCTCCTATTAATTTCGGAATAGTAGCTGTGCCGGACAGTATGGTCTCGACACAGGATATTGTCAGATGTCAGATAGTAACGGTAGGATGCAGGATTTAGATGTCAGATGTCACTAATGAAAACTCGACCGATACTATGGAGCGACTTTATTACACTAAATTATTCAATGACGTATTTCGCCAGACGTACCAAAACTAGGTCGCCCGAGTCAGCGTAATAGATTGAAAATCATGTACAGTAGCTTGTACAGTAGCTCCTACTCCCGACTGAGCTTTTGTGGCGTTACGAACAGTGGTGAAATTACCTTATATTTCAGTGATATGGCGTATCAATACACAACACACACACACATAAGCGCAACTCTCACGCCGCATGCATGCCCTACAATTTAGATTTAATTGACTAGATTATAAATTTGTAATTTTCTAATCTGGTTATTTGTTTAATATTAAAATTAGTATTAGTGTCTTACTTAGCTTTATTGTTCTACTTGTTGTTGTACGTACGGATGAGCGGTTCCTCCTAACACAGGCAACTTTTGCTTAAAAGGAGGTTCCAATTGTTAGCATATAAGTATGTTTTATGAACAATAAAGAATTATTTTATTATTTATATTTATTTATTTTTATTATTTATCAATTTTTTTAAGCCTGAAAACACGGGGATATCTATTTTTACTGAAAATGAAACCACCTATATGCTAAGCATCGAAATCGTTACAGCCGTTTCCGAGATTCTTATTATATATATATATATACACAAGATCTGCTCGTTTAGATAATATAAGTATTAGATAGATAGTAGCCGGGACCACCTTTTCCGTCAATTAGGTGTCAAATAAACATTACATGATGATTTCTAAATTCGAAAATAAGCCGTTATGCGATTTTGAGACGTTTACCCAATGTTGTAAGTGTAATAAAACAAGTGTAAAAAATTACCCAATAGGGGATCGGACTACTTCTTTTTTATTTTATAAATCCAAACTTCTCAGTTTCTGCTATCGAACATTAAAAAAATTTTTGCTCTATCTTTAAAATTGACCGAGTTATAAAGGTTTGAAATTCAAGTTTATACTGACAGGCACATACCCACTTGTGACGTCATTTGTTAGTAACGCCATTATTATCTCCATACAAAAAATCGTTTTTGATAGAGAGACACATATTGAAACTTTAAAAAATCACTGTAAATTAGTTTTTCAACCGATTCTGTTTTTTTCTTCGCGAATCGTCTGCTACTAATCTATATTTTAAAAATAATTCATAAAATATGGTAAATTTAGGAACAGTCCGATCCCCTATTGTGATATTATAAGTTACTTATTAATAGTCTTTTTAAAGCCCTTCTTAACAAATGAAACGCTTTTTAAATTTCAAAACTTTGTTGAAGAACTCCTTTCATCCACGCAACAAAATGAGTAATTTGAAAACTTCGAGAATCCTTAGCAAAACTTGCAAAGCAATTTCCTCACCTACAAAAGTAAGAAAAACTAAAATTACTTCATCTCGGTTTTTAAACCGACTACCCGACTTAAAAAATTGCAGCATTGATTAAAATCTATTTGTGGATGATTTAATTAACGAAAT
The DNA here is from genome assembly GCA_951230895.1 of Carpatolechia fugitivella. Lineage (NCBI taxonomy): Eukaryota > Metazoa > Arthropoda > Insecta > Lepidoptera > Gelechiidae > Carpatolechia > Carpatolechia fugitivella. The sequence goes on from OX579649.1 coordinate 18,149,737, forward strand.
CGCCAAAACTTTGAGGTGGCGAAGAACCAGGTTATTATATACGTTCACTATACTAAACATATTTTATCTTTCAATCAATAAAGATAAGGACTATATTATCATCGAATGGATGTGAAAAAATATATAAGCCAACTTAAACCATCCTGTTCGCTTCGTAAAGTCGGTTGAAACACCGGTCATGATCACACTGAAATAAACAAAAAAAAACCGACCATATATCAACCGTTACGCCATCTCCCATTAATAACACATAAATAAAACACACACAAACACAAAAAACCGCATACACTCACCTTTATATAAGAACAGACAAAATTTTCCCAACGCACACATAGAAGTCCCTATCTGCACAAGTCGTATCTTACGCGTGTTTGCACGGAGGAGAATTGTAATGTGTGCGTGAGTTTTCCACCCTCTTGGGGTGATTTTCCCTGTGTGAGGTAATTTACCCCAGTGTGGGTGTAGACATGGTGGGGTGAACGTTCGACCTTCAGACTTTGGGCGGACGTCTAGGAAGCCGCCATCGGCGATATATAATAAAATAACCATAATTTGGATTTGATGTTATAAAGTTTCAGCTCGGTTAGCTGTGAGAGTGTGATAAATTGATAATATATTACTTGAAAGAACCCTTTTTTAAAGAACTTGGAGATGTTGTATTATATTCTTTTTTAAATGTATTTCGTTTATTAAATTAGGTGTAATTTGTAATTGTAGGCAACTTCTAAATGTTTGATATTGGTATGTATGAAGCGTGAAAAATGACAAACAGATACTCCCGTTTGGAAGGCCACTTGTATACCAACTACCCTACTGACGCTTTCCATCAACTTTTTCTGTCAAAGTTATTTGTTCCACTTCTGTCTACGCCGTAGCAAAGAATAATATTGTTCATAGCGACTGGCTACGTCCGTAGCACCTCGTCGTAGACACTAGAACCTAAGGCTACAATAATTCTATTTTTGAATTATACTTTCCATACTACAAATGTATACTATAAAATTAGTCAGCGATTAGTAGTAACCAGTTTGGCTAGTCTCGTTGCTAAAAATAGTATATGTTTGAAAAAAGCGACGATATGTAACCGATATAACTTTTTATCTATCTATCTATCTATCTATCTATCTATCTATATTTTATACCGCTAGAAATAAACTTCAGTGTGACTTCACAAGTAGGGAAATAGTCTGTTTCAGATTCATCATCAACAGCTCATATACGTCCCCACCGAGGAGCTCGAGCCTACGCTGACCCAGTGCGGGTTGGTCGACTTCACATACAACCTATGAATTTCTTCGCAGGAGTGTGCAGGTATCATCACGAAGTTTCCCATCACCGTAAGAGCGTCGAAAAACGTAATATGAATTCGAAATTCGAAAACACATTGGTACGTGATGGGGATCGAACCCGCGTCTCCCGAACGGGAGGCAACGGCCCTAGCCTGTAGACCACCGACGCTCTCCAGTTGCACGCTGTTTCAGATTGCACGGTGGTAATTTTATAAGAAATTTAAAAGACTAATAATGAACCAGAACCAACCACCAATACTTATTTTCCAAGAATAATTCAAACTGTTTCAATTCTTACCCTCAAAACTCCGAAAGCTAACATCAACACTTCTTCATTGTGAACTATGCGGATGCAATCAAAGAAACTGGATTTTCAGTACAAAACACGTAAACGTAAGCATAATAAAAAAAACGGAACAGTTCGCGAGACAACTGGGGCAGTTGGCATTCGGCATTCGGCATAGTGTTTTATAATATCTAGTTTAATGTTTTACATTACACATTACACTACACTACACCATAGTACTATAGTTTTTTTTATACATGTAAGAGCGTCGGTGGTCTAGTGGCTGCTGCATCCCGTCCGGGAGACGCGGGTTCGATCCCCACCACGTACCAAAGTGTTGTCGAATTTCGATTTCATATGTTATAGATAATATATAACAAATTCAAAGGTTGTGTGTGAAGTCTAACCCGCACTGGGCCAGCGTGGTTGACTAAGGCCTGATCACTCTAAATCAGGGTAGGCTCGAGCCACTCTGTGGGGACGTGTATGGGCTGTTAATGATATATTATATGTAAGGAAGGAGCATCGGTGGTGTAGTGGCTAGAACCACTGCCTCCTGTCCAGGAGACGCGGGTTCGATCCCCATCACCTACCAATTTTTATGGGAGGCTCAATCATTTTATAGCACTCACGACCTGCCTTCTAAACTTATTTTCATAGAGCAGTTTGCAATAGAGACGCCAAACATGGCAATAGAAAAATAATTTCCAATATTTTCCGGAAATAATAAAGACGTGTTTCAATTTTTCCGGAATACCGAGAAATGCGGAATTTTGTCCTCGTCCTTTTGTAACAGGCTATATTGTTCCTGGAACTCCAGGTGTATTCAGGAAGAAATATAAAAAAGAAGGATAATACACTCTATTTGATGTCGTTGGTGGCATAGAAGTAAAGTAGCGGATCCATGTTTTCGGATTGGTCGAAGTTCGAGACCCGCCACGTTCCTTTTCTACAACGTTTCTTTGATAATGAATGATACAAATAAAAGCAACTCGAACAGACAGTGGTGTCAATTCCCGCAGCGAAACTAAATTTAAATTTTATCTCAGTCTTGTCACTTTCTGACCCACGACGATGAAAAAGGACAGGAGATTGTCAACCATTGTGAGCGCCAAATGTTATAGCGTAAATGTCAAGTTTTGACGTGTGCAATGTAATTTTAAACGGCTTGTTTTAGGATCCTGCTTAAAATTTACGTTTGTGACATAAAATGTGACGTTAAAAAGAACCGACAATCTCCCGTCCTTTTTCATGGTCGTGGGTCAGAAAGTGACATAAAATTTAAGTTTAGTTTCGCTGCGGGAATCACCAGTGTTAATCTAAAGGAGTTTATTTCCGACATTTGTGATTTGTATATTTTTCAAAACCTATTTTTTTTCTTAAGAAATCGATGGCGAGTCTAACTGTTGCAGCTCATAAAATGAATGTAGGCAATTAGTCACCGAGCGAGCGCGAAGCGTCTCCTTTTCAGCTTGGCCAAAAGTGCTTTTGTATGTCTATCTGTCCATCTGTCGATCTGTTTGTCAATCAATCTACAGGTCGCGTTTCTCAACCGATTCTCGTGAAATTTTGAGAGCAGGTTCGATAAATTAATAGCTTATTTTTGTAGAGTCAGTTTTTGAAAATTTATAAAAATTACAGAGTTGTGAGGGTTGAAAACGTAAAAAAAACATAAATCACCCATTTCAAAAAAACATATACCTTATATTTGCGAGGTCTACAGCTCACAGGGCCACTAGTTAGTATTTTAGAATAATTTTTACTCCTGTTTTAAGTAAAGACTGGCTACAAATTACCAGACAGATTCACATAGCAGCATCAAAAGATCTTGAATGGTTGGTTGGTTTTAAGAACCAACATAGGGTTCCTAATTGGCGCTCTAAATGATACAGTTTACCCCAAATTCTGGGGTTTACTAACAATGAGGTAGCAACCCTGATTGATGGCAACATTACTAGAATATAATAGAACGAGTACTAGAAACTCTCCGCTTTTGTTAATACCCGAAATTAAAGGAAATATTAAGTTTATTATGTGTCTTAAAAATATATCCAACTGCATTATTAAGCCACTTTGTATACCCAAGCCAGTAAAAAAAAATGATGCTTGCTTATGTTACTAAATACTCAGAAATTCCTACTTAGTCTAGACTAGACAGTCATGTAAATATGAATAACATAATTAATACTCTTCATCTATAGCTTTTTCTGAGAAATAACATAATAACTATAATATTGAGTAACATAATAATAATTAAAATATTGAATTTAATATTCTACGAATTATAACATAATGTACCTTGTTTAAGCTTCAGTCCCTAATGGAACCTAGACAAACTACAGGCCGCTATGTATGGACTGTGTATACATACATATAGTAGGTACATGTCGGTTTACATTAATTATTATTCCTACATAATTCGTCCTCCCAAAGACAAGTGACAAGAGGGTTGCAAATACTCAACCAAACATATACAATTATACACCCTACAACATAGCAAATAAATATAACTTTCAATTGCTCAAAAAAACACAGTTACGACGTTCTCACAGTAGAGTCTAGTCCTTTGAAAGCGAAATTTATACCTGGCAGTAACAACAAAACAAAATCGACTCTAACGCTTTTGCTTTCAGTCGAAACTCCTGGATTATGCGCACACCCGCGTGTTACAGAGACGGAGCTATACGAGGGAAGGAGATGGCGATGTCGTGTAGTCCGTGACCTATCCTACTGACGAATGTCGAGTCCCGGAACATTTTAACAAGGCGTCTAGACGAGTCTGCGTTTGTGTGCGTGCAAGCGTCGGTGTGCGTTCGCCTCGCACACAAAAGCGTATTTTCGTCTATATAGAAAATCGTTTGTAGTCTTCAAAGGATATCTGACAGCTTTGACAGCCTTTGTTAGCACCTAGCTCAGTGATTAATCACTTTGTCGAGTACAGATTTCAAACACAGTACCTAAAGTGTCTAAACGAATGAAAAGACAAGAAAACTTTTTTTTTTCAGCTAATAGCGTTACGAAATTTTAAAAAAAGTTTACATCAGAGTGCCGTGTGATGCGGCATCCTGTGGGCCACCCCTACTTGGAATAGATATTTATTTATTCGTAGGGCTACCCTCCGTATATTCTCCGATTGACAAAGAGAGATGGGTTTGGTAATACATAGGTGGTAGACTAGCGACAAATAAAAAAAAAAATCTTCTGCCTAATGTCGTGCCTTTGCAATAGATGGATGATTTTGCCATAGATCTATCGTCAGATCTCAATCAACATTTATAGGAGACCACCCTTAAAGTATGTTCTCTAAAAATTAATACTTTTGGATCATGGTTAGGAGTTATTTAAAAAAAAAAACGAATAACTTAGAACCTCCTTTTTCGTCGGTTAAAAAGAAAACCCAATTAACAGGGCAGTTAGTGATTAGATATTATATCCTGTTTTCAGTGTGTTCCTTATACAGTAATTTAAATTACCTATATTATTTTGTGCTATCCTTAAACTCTTTGATACTATCCAAGCAAAGTCCTGCTCATCCCTTAGGGGGTATAGCAGCACATTCTACTGCGCTAAAAACACATGTTAAAAGTAATTTGCTGTTTATTTAACAAGGGTTTAAAACGTAGAAAGCTTTTTACCTGCAAAGACCCGCAAGTAACATTTACATCACCACCCTTGGTTGGTTGTATGAACTATCACCCAACCCTACATCTAAAGGTCTAGGGCTGCCAACTCTATTTAAATAATTTATATTAAATAAGAGATTTTTAAATATGCTTTTAAAATTTGTACTAGCCTTCGTAGCCCAGCAGCGGTATAACGTTACGGAGGTTCAAGGTTCAAATTCTGGTAGAATACAGTAGTGAAATTAATTACTTTTAGAGAAGAAAAGAAATGGCTTGCGTGAAAGAAACCTCAATCAAACGAAAACCTGTAATTATATCAAAGTATGTTTTGGTAAGACTTTCGCGTTTATTTAACTTAAAATCGTGCTTAGGCCCTGTAAAAACAACATGAAAATATCAAAATGGATTTTAAAAATGCACAAATAAGCCCAAATTTTCAAAAACAGTTGGCAACCCTAATCCCCACCCCCTTTCCAAATTGTTTCTCCCCCCCTCCCTGTCTGCAACAGGACGTCCAGGACGGAGTGCAACGAACTACTTAGAGTGGGGGGGTTCTAGAATTCGGGTATTTTGGGGGGTTGCGGGGTTGAAAGAGGTTGTTAATTAAGGTAAGGTTTAATAAAATACTTACATTTATTATTACTAGGTACTTTTTTATTTTTATTTTATTGATAAAAATATTTCGTTTAAAAAAAAATCAGTCTTAAAGATCGTTTAGGTGCTCATAAATGGAATAACAAAAAAAAGAATGATCAACTTATTTTTAGTGAAAACCTGTTAACTTCTGCTCACCCCTTGTACTCTAATTGGAAAAAAATAAATCTCATTTATTTAAATTAATTTATATTTAGGAAACATTTCGAAGAATATTGAGAATAGAATAAAACGATTTCCGTCAATTTCTACCGTCCGTATTCGAATTTCTGGTCGCAGTTCTTGACAAGTACAATTTAGCCAGCATAGCTAAGACCCATAGCACAAACTTACTCATAAAAAAATACCGCATAGTAGCAGGTACTTTCGGATAGAAACAATGACGCCACAGAAAGACAGGCAAAAATAACAGCTATTTTTTTGCCGGGATTTACAATATAGACACCCATGTGCCTTATTATTTTCTTAATATTTCTTTTACTTTAAAAAAGTCCACGGGATATTTTCTATTCAGCCACCCTCATGCCACGTCCGGACGCGCGGTCGTAGCCCCGTAGCCGTAGCGACCTCTACGCGCTACGCCGTAGCAAGGTGACACTACCTGCTATGATGCCGGCACCGAGCTTTTTTGGAATATTCTTATTTGATTTGACTATTTCATAGAAAATGAAGATATATTAATGTAAATCATTAAAAATATATTTATAGATTTTTTAAGTTATTTTTTATAGATTTCCTGCACGCTTTATTAATAATTAAAATTGATGAAAATAACTTCAACTTTCAATTTTTGTTCATTATTTTACAGTTTTAAAAGTACCTACCTAGTTTTTGTATGAATTATCCCCCCGAAAAAAACTCAACTAATCGTGTACTAATAAAATCTAAGGATAATATAAAAATCTAGGACAATTTCTAAGTAAATAATCAATGAGCTCATCTGGCACCAGACAAAGATATTCCTTATATTAAATATGAATACCTACTTAGTTGAGCAGCAGCCTTAATTATGAAATAATACCGTCAGGGGCGGGTTCCTGGAAATAAATATTACGTTATAATGAATGATGCCTGAAATGTCCTTACCACACTCGGCATCGTCTCTCAAATTGATAACACTGTCACAAGAAAAAGAGTAAGCTAGCATGTAAATATTGTTTTACTCCATTCTCCATTCCAAATTTTATCCAAATCCATTGAGTGTTTTAAGCATGGAAATGGAACTAACATCCAAACATCTAAGCATTCAAATATATTTGCACATTTATAATAGTGTGATGTGATAAATAAATCAGTATATTCTACGTTGATGTTGTCTGTACTGCCGCTAAGCTGTCATCGTCCGTCCTAGGAAGGTAAGGACGCTCCACCGGCTGAACCTGGGACTAAACTTATTACGACGACGGGTCGAGACACGCCACCTCTCAACCTCCCGACCGAAATGAGGTCTGTTTTAACTAACTGTTTTTAAAGTTAAGAAATGTAAATTCTTAAAATAATACGGTATGTACTAACCGACACAAATCAAATTGTGCAGTTAGTTACGCAACTTTTTAGTTTTTATGTCAACGAACTATGGTAGTCAAGAACATAGTAACATAGCATCTAACTCGCACAATTAATTTTGACAGACGACAACGACAGACAGACAGGCAGATGATGTCCATTGAAGTTTACTTTCGAGCTTACTTTCGACGTTCTTACAAACCAAGTCATATAAAACATCATTATACCGCGTATTCGAATGTGATATGGTATAGTTACAAGTTTGAAGCGTAGTTACGTTTCTTGACTAAAGATAATTCGTTATAAACTAAACAGACATATTCGTAGACGTGGCTTCGGCGTAGCAAGGTGGTACCTGCTACTCCGTAGCAAACGACACTGCTACGTTGATTTGTGTTTGTAAATAAGATTATGTATATTTTATAAAAGTTGATAAAAAAAGACATTGCAGAGCTTATTTGTCAGTCCGTCCTGCTTTCGCGGAAAAACTGTACGATATATTTTTACTAAGTGTTTTAATAGGGGATCGGACTGTTCACCATATTTTATGAATTTACCATACTTTATGAATTATTTTAAAAATATAGATTAGTAGCAGACGATTCGTGAAGAAAAAAATAGAATCGGTTGAAAAACGAATTTTCAGTGATTTTTTAAAGTTTCAATATGTCTGTCTCTTTTAAAAACGATTTTTTTGTATGGAGATTATATGGCGTTACTAACAAATGACGTCACAAGTGGGTATATGCCTCTCTGTCTAATCATGAATTTCAAACCTTTATAACTCGGTCAATTTTAAAGATAGAGCAAAAATTATTTTAGTGTTCAATAATAGAAACTAAGAAGTTTGGATTTATAAAATTAAAAAAAGTAGAAATTATTCTTCCTACAGGAAAAAATAACAGGCATAGCCGGTATTTGAAGTTCATTATCAAACATTTATCTGTAAGATAGTTAATTATCTCGTAAAAAAACCTCATAACACATTTACTTCGTTTAACATGACAAATGAATGAATGAATGAACATACTCTATTAAGATTGAAACAAATCACACTAGTCAAGAGCTGTAGAACGTTCTGGAGTCGTCGACCGTCCTGGGAAGGGTGCCCTTGCTTCCACTCGCCCTAGAGTACCCTGGTAGTCTCGCCCCGACGGCTGGGGATCTAACATTACGGGGGTCGTATTACAGTGCACCTTTTATACAGAGCCTTACGAGTAGTAAGATGGCAATTTTGTTTTTGCTGTTATCGTCTTCAGGTGTCATGGGTGTACGAGGATATATCAGCTTCTGTTGTATTGTGTAGAGGTCAGAGCGTTATGATCACGGAAGTCGATTTTTTTAAATACATGACTACGTGTATTATACAAATCAATAATGCTAGATGGCACACCGGTTTACAAATTACGTATATGTTTGGTTAGGTCAATGTAGACTGGATCAAATTATTGTACTTTGGTACAAAGGAGATTCCAATTCCGAAAATGACATGTTAATCCATTGATATAATTCTCGTATAATTATACTTCATTTCAAATAACATTGGAAAAAAAAATGTATGGCTGAAAAAAGGTTACACTTGTTAGCTAATCGAGATTGACATGTGTCTGGAAATGTATCCTGTAAAAGATTTTTCCAACGTTATCTGAAACAGGGTGTAGGCTATTTATCTACGGAAACAGTGGTCATATTAATCTATAATTTCAATACATAAGCCGTATGAAACAAACGGCCTATATAAAAGGCTTTTTTACATTGAATTGTTTGATTTAGTCAGATCATTAAAGCCCTTTGTATACTATATGTAGAGGCATGGGTCCCGGCTGCAGAGCCCGTGTCGACGACCGTCCTCGGAAGGGCACCCTCCAGCCCTCTGCCCGGGAGAGACCTTAGGTAACAAGAGATTTACCTAAATATACAATGGTATACATAAGTAGAGCGTCGGTGGTCTAGTGGTTAGGGCCTCTGCCTTCCATCCGGGAGACGCGGGTTCGATCCCCACCACGTACCAATGTATTTTCGAATTTAGAAATCATTTATATGTTAATTCGACGCTTTACGGCGAAGGAAAACATTGTAATGAATCCTGCTCATTCCAGCGAAGAAATTCATCGGTTGTGTTTGAAGTCGACCAATCTAAGCTTGAGCCCCTCGGTGGGGACGTATATGAGCTGTTGATGATACATAAGTCGACATCTGTGGTGTAGAAGGTGTTGGTGCTGTCTTTTAAACAGGATTGTGATTCAAACCCAACTAATCAAACTTTCAAATTATAATGAAAGTACATTTTTTTTAAATAAATAATTATGTGGGGACATCTTCACTCATGGCCATCTAAGCAGAGCTTGTACTAATAGGTACCAGACAGCTGATATACATTACTTAAATCCTACTAATATTATAAATGCGAAAGTTTGGATGTTTGGATGTTTGTTGCCGAATCACGCTTGAATCACTGGACGGATCAGGATGAAACTTGGTACACATATAGCTAACGCCTTGGAATAGGACATAGGGTAATACCCCGGGAAAATACTTAATTCCTACGGGAAAACTCATTTAACGCGGGCGAAACCGCGGGCCGAAAGCTAGTAGATAAATACATACTTAAACTTATATAGATACACAACACCAGACACAAGGCAAACACAAGTGCTCATCACACGAATGTTTGCCCTGGGCGGGATTCGAACCCGCGACTCTGAGCGTCGGAGACAGAAACACTACCATCTGGGCTACGGAGCCGTCATTTATTGATGCTTACACATCAGTAGGATATTTGCCCACTCTGCTAGGAAATTTGCATTGAGGTCATATCGTCGAATAAGGTCTATCAAGCTAATTCAGGGTAGATTCAGACCTCCCACCCGTCCCTTTGGGACAAAATGATAAATGTATTTTTGAGAAGGGATTGAAGTACGTTTTTTTATTATGAAGGATAGTGTTGTGTATAGAAGATTGCGTGTTAAACTACATTTAGCGAGGTTAGACAATAAATAATAAGGTAATCTATAGCTATCGTAGTTTTAGACGGGTCGATGAACCCTCGAACAGACTACCTCATTTTTTATCGTCATACGCGATATTGTTTTATGCCAACGCCTCCACCATACGCTGTCCCTACATCTCCGCTAAATATTACTAAAGAGAACCAAAATCCAATAATGTGTATTTATACATTAATATTAGTATGATTTGTGAACTTAATTCTTTTTCAAGACCAATTGAAATTGTGTTTTAAATGAACCGCAAGAAACAATTGTAAATTGTAAAACAAACTTGTTTTTCCGCAATTTTGATATGTTTTGTAAGACTAGCAAATATACCCACGCAAACTAAGTTGTTTACTAGATAACGATCTCAGACAGTTTTGTCAAAAAAACACCCTCAACCTAGCTCAAGGCAGTCTCGAAACCGACTCTTGACCCGACACAACCTCTAACGTAACCTGGCAATCTGCTGCCAGCTAGGCACTGCGCAACGTTGGGATAAACTGTTGCAATTAGAGATGCGAAAATTAAAGTTGGGTTAGAATGCCGTGCGGTTTTGAAATCTATACTAAATGTAAAATCGACACATTAATACATATATCCTCAAAGTATAGTTGGTTCCCAAGAGCACAAAGTAAAACCGCGTCTAGCCATATTTTTCAGCGAAGATTCAGCGTATACGCATCTAAACGAAGGTACACGTTTCCTAGTGTACACAAATACAATGATTCATAACCCAAATTTTATCTTTGCTTCACATTATTTATTATCTATAATGTGGATAACGATAGTGGAATTGTTAACGTAATCACAGGGAATAGACCAAATTCCAAGGAGAAAAGACAAGAAGGTAAGTCAATTACAAAATAAAGGAACTTAGACACGAGATATTTTTTAAACTATATTAGGTACGCCAGTGGCTACGCTCATGTTGTGTAAGATTTCTCTGTGAGAATGTAACTTTTTCCCGTAAAAAATATCCTTTGTGTTAATCCAGGGTATAAACTATCTTTATTCCAAATTTCATTTCAATCCATTCAGTAGTTTTTGCGTGAAAGAGTAACAAACTTCCATCCATACATCCGTTTAAAGTAAGGAAGTAAGAATATACTCGAAATTATTTAAAAAATGTTTAGTATTATTGGTAACTGATATTTCGAACAGTTGTGTCTTTTGTGTGTGACTGTGTGTGAGCGACTTCAGGCCTTCAGACGATCTCTGCCATGCCCCTAGTTCGATCTGCCTCACAAAACCATAATTTTCTTTAGTCTGACTAATAATTGTGGAGTAAGCTAAACGCCAGGCTGTGAGGGTGTGACGTAGGTCGTATCGTAGAGGACGTCCTGTAGAACGTTCGTTGCCTCTGAAACTGAAGGATTTGTCTACGCTGTTTTTGTCCATGATAAGTATCTTTGAAATCAATCTATACTGAATAGTATGTTATTATGTAAGTATTTATCAATACGTTTTCCATTTTGTGTATTTTGGAATTAAATTAAATGTTTACTGGAACAGAGTTCAGTATTTTTTCTTCGTTAATAATTTTATTTTAAACAATATTTATTAATTACGTACTAGCGGTCCGCCCGCGTTCTTTAATTTTCCCGTAATAAGTATCTTATGTGTTAATCCAGGTTACAAACTATTTCCATTCCAAATTTCATCCAAATCCGTTGAGTACTTTAAGTGTGAAGGCGGAACAAATGTCCAAACATCTAAACATCCTAATATATTTTCACATTTATACTCGTAATATTAGAGTGATTTATAAACTATGTATTCAAGTTGTTTATTTCGTACTATTTGTGCCCAGATGACATCTAGGGCTAGAACGATCCGGAATAACCCGGGTTGAACTGGCGACCTACCCCAACCTTAGAGCCTACCCCGCCCCCGCCCCCGCCGGGTACCAAGACTAGAGGACGTCCGCACGGACATTGATCTTAGTAGGCTACGTCTGGACTGCTTACCGCAAGACACAAATTTCGAATTCAAACATGTCATTTGTTGAGTAATTTTAGTAGCTAGCCGCACTGGGCCAGCTTTGTCGACGGTTAATAAAAAAATGTAGGAACACACAGGTACAATTAAAGCAGTATTTTATCTATGTGAAGTTATTGTGTTGATCTTAATCCTATTAACCCCTAAACTTGATTGTAGAAGTTAACATATACGGCTGTAACGACCTTTTTACGATAAATTGCCGGGTCTTTCTGTTAATTTAAGCATAAATTATGTAATTTTAAGTTAAAACTTAATATATTTTTGATGCATTATTAAAAGTAATAAATAAATAACTTGGCCTATTTTCATTTAATATTCCTATCCTAAAGTTAACAATAGTAGAACTCGAATATACTTCAGAAGGTAATAAATATTTATCCCTCTTTTACATTTGCCTAAATTATATTTTGTATTCCACTCATATTTCCCGGAAAACCAATTTTTAAGGATGTTTTTCATAAAAAGTTATATCCGCTGTCTTTTTGTAAATGTTTCACAAGAATTTCCTAAATTTATTAGGCTTTTGAAAACAACGTTTAATTTTCCAAGGCAGTTTTTTTCCTTTTAAAATGCATCCTTATTTTATCAATTTGGTGAATATGAAAGTATAGAAGTAGGAGGGTGTTTCAACTTCATCAACTTTTTACTTATAATCAAGTCGACCTTTTAAACGACTCCTTGTTTCAGGGGCCCTGCCATAGAAACACACACAGTTTAAAATACAAAATTGACTTTTAACGACAGCCAATACCTATTATCCGCCGTGTGGTGACGGCAGAGTAGAATACATTTGTCACCAACCCCTACTCTTCCCGTAGTAGGTGTCGTAAGAGGCGACTTAGGGACTACACATTGAACAGGGAACGGGCAACAGCGCTCTCTGATACAGTATCCTTTTAATCTGCGATCTCCAACTCGCCTGCCAAGCGTGGAGATTATGGCAAAACCCTCCACTTAAGTGGAGGAGGCTCATAATTCAGCAGTGGTCTGTAACGGGCCGTAGATGAAACCTATTATCAAGCCTAATAATTTATAGAGCATCCAACAAGTACTAGGTATTTTTTTGTCGTACTCAAGCCGACGCGATTCTTGACCTGCCCTAACCTTATAGGCCTACAGCACCAGGTTAGGACGAGTTGCAAGGGCGTTCGTTGACCCCAGGCGTCTAAGTCTTCACTGTGTGCGTCTGTGTTATGTAAGGTGGTATGTAACTTGAAATGCCTTTTTTGTTACGTTTTGAAACTCAAAGTTACACCTATACTTGTTGTTGTTAACAGATTACATACTTCCCCACCAAGGGGCTCGAATCTACCCTGTATATGATCAGGGCGGCTTTAGGCGACGACACTGGCCCCGTGCGGGTTGGTCGACTTCACAGACAACTTTTGAATTTCTTTGCAGGTATACTAGCTGTCCGTAAGAACGTTAATGTACATATCGTAAATTTGTTAGTCGAAGACACATTGGTACTGTAGCATCGGGCCTCGTTGGTCCGAGTGCTATGTAGTTTGGTACTGGCAATAGTATTCTTTTTCTAATATATTCGTTCTCTTTTTAACTATTCAGTTTAGAAAGAGAGCGATAGAAACTTCAGACGGGCTGGGGCCGTCGGTATTTGACGTTCTCACCTGCCGTCCGCCGTCGAGTGCGGACGATTGAATGTTATTACAGTAGTTTGCACTACTTTCAGTTTTTGTAGCTTAATAAAATAGTGTTTGTGTTATAAGTGCCTTTGTATTTATTAAGTGGCGGCTCTCTCCCGGAGAGTCGTTACAGTACATAGGAGGGTTCGAAGCGGCGTCTTCCGGACGGGAGGCAGCGAACCTAGCCACCATACTTCTGATGCTCTTATAATTCTTATATAAGCCAATATAAAGAGCGAAATAAAATTATTATATTATCGACGAGGAAGTCTCCAAACATATAAACGTCCAAACATATTACATAACACGCTAAAAGCATTAATATCATCTTGCTTGATTGGACCCTCCCCCTCCCAATTAGACCCCTCACTTCCCCTTCTATGTCCAGGTAGTTACTAATCCAGTATAAAAAGACCTTGTTATAATTAGGTTACAATTGGTTACATGTGTCAGGTTACAATGGTCGTACAGTGAAGGAAGGACAGACAGAACGTCCTTGCAAGGGCGGTTGTCGACACGATGTCTTTTCTACTCTTAGACACGGCGAATTGATATACATTGAGGGTTTAAAACAATGTGTAGTCTTCTTGCACACTGCCACCTGATTCCGAACTAAGCAGAGCCTGTACTATAGATATCAAATAGGTACATACTTTACATTAATTAAGTAACAATATGAATACACAAAAAACTGGAAACTACGCCTCTAAACCTAAAGAAGAGTAGAATTTTAGTCAGCTCACATAGCTAAAAGCCAGTTTTTGTTTTAATGCATCTCGTGACAGGTTGCTAGCCTCATCAATGAACTACAATAGTCAAGAAGAGTAACCACCTAGCAAAGCCCGCTAAAACATAGCGCCGAGACGAGACGGCGACGACAGACAGGCAGATGATGTCGCTGCATTGAAGCTCACTTCCGACGTTCTTACAAACCGAGTCATATAAAACATCATTGCACCGCGTATTCGAATGTGGTACGGTATAATTTTTTTCCCCCGGTTTCTTTGTTATTCATTTGGTGGGGTCAAAGTTTAAAGCGTAGTTATGTTTCTTGACTATAGATAATTCGTTGAGCCTCATCCACGGAAAGATTTCGTAAACTCCTACGGAAATTATCAATGTTATGCCATATGAGAAACAACTAACTGCCTACTAAGGTTGCCTGGGAAATGTAAGGCCGCGAATCTACACATTTTTTTTTTAATTTATATCTTTTCTAATTACACGCCTACAGAAGAGTTGGTTCATTTGGAAGAACAATCAATGTACTGTGTAGTCAGTTGGCAAGGGCCAGTGAATGGGAAGGTGCGAGGTTCTATTTGTTTCGGTTGCCCTTTGGCTGTTCCTTTGGCGTGGGCAGACCGTGTGTGTTCCGTATATTTGGAAGTAATTTATGTTGTCTGCCTGGGTATTGACACTTAATTACACTTCGGTACTTGTCAATTCAGTATTTTATTTGTAAGACTACATTTGCGGCCATTTTGCGACGTGTAGTGGTAATTAATGATACATTACGTAGACAAACATAGACCACCACAGACAAATTTCTTTTCTCCTTGGTATTATCACAGAAAAATCACACAACCGATCCATATAAACTGAACAAATTGTTAAAATTGGTAAGTAATTAAAATAAACGCACACTACTTGCTACGGCGTAGCAAGGTTGTAGCGGGGTCGTAGCAAATTGCTACAATGTGTAAAATACACACAAATCTGAGTTTAATATTTTCGTCACCGAGGGGCTCGAGCCTACCCTGAATTAGGGCGATTGGGCCTTAGTCGACTACGCTGGCCCAGTGCGGGTTGCTCGACTTCACACACAACCTTTGAATTTCTTCGCAGGAGTGAGCAGGTTTCATCACGATGTTTTCCTTCACCATAAGCACGTCGAATAAACGCACATGAATTCACCAGGGTTTGTGAGGCCGGTTGTCGATCTTACAACCCACACGATGATGATGATGATGATGAATTCGAAATTCGAAAACACATTGGTACGTGGTGGGGATCGAACCCGCGTTTCCCGACGGAAGACTGCAGCCCTAGCCACCAGACCACCGACGCTGGACGGGTTTGTTTTACATTATAAAAAAAATAGACGTTTTATTTTCTCTCTAAATAAGAATAATTTCGGTGTCGTTAACAAAAAAATATCGTTTAATAAATCTTTATTTAACTAGTAAATTCATATATTTCCATTAAGATGCTTGGGTGATCTTAAACAGTTGTATTAATTACTTGGAAACGCTATTAGTACGACGACATTTAAAAATAATAAAATTTCTTAAATAATTAGTTTTTGGTTGGAGGTTAACCTTACGGAGCATCAGACATGTGGCTAATAGGTTAGCTTAATAATGTAGGCTTCGTACTCCTGTATTTCCTTAATTGTTTGATGATTTTAAAAAGAGAATTACTAAAATTTACTACTTTTATTCATATATATTCCGAAAAGCTACTTTACTAAAACTTTATACATCAACAAAGTATAGCACATCCCGAACCCCGGGTTGAGGTTGCCCTAGAGAGACAACAGTACATTGCCTCAGACCTTCGCAATGACGAGGACCCGGCAAGGACGACCAGACCTCCAGACAGGTTCCTGACCTGGTGCAGCCAGTGTTACGTATTACCTACCTAGGGACGTAACTGATGTATTTTTAACAAGTTCGTCGGTGATCCATGATAAAATAATGGGTAGGCAATAAACACAGTGTAGTACTTTTTTCTTAGAATGATGTAAGTATATCTTAACTCACTTGTTAATTTAGGGATTGGATATAAAATAGAAAACAACAAAGATTGTAAAAAAAATGCTCTGTACGTTCCTATACGTACAGTGAAACGTTCATAACATACTTATTTATCATAAGTAAGTAAGTAAAAACACTTACACACATATTACTATGAATAATAAATAAATTATAATTAAACTTCATCCGTAGTTCCTTTTTGCTTTTATTCATTTCTATCTATTATATTTATGACGTAATAGGACATAACCATAGCATTATATTCCGCATTTAAGTTTCCTGGAAGATATTTCTCGCATGAATAAAGCTATCATTACGTAACGCTGTTTTTAAATGTAAATATTGTAGTTGATTTTCTAACTAAACTATTGCAACTCAAAAACTTCCCTATCACTGTCAAAAACTTTAAAATAGTCGATTAAAAAATTTTTAGAATTCCCTCTCTTCTTTCAACAGAAAAACTTTTGTGCATAACATAACCATCGAAAACGCTCCCTTTCCACCCTCTATCAGAACTCTTATCCTGTAAGGGAGTAAACAGCCCCTTTCCACGTCCTCCAGACGTCGTAATAAAGCTTTGGGAGCTTTGAGCCTTCGCCCTTGCCCTCTGCCCTTGAATTGCACTGTTCTGATATTTCGATATCTGCAAATGTGTGCGTGTTGCAAGATCGTGTCTATGTGTGGGAGAAAGGGACAGGTGATATACTCTAGGCTTTTGATGCAGTAATTTGGAAGAGGCTGTGAATGTGTGTGTGTGTGTGTTGTGATTGGTGTGGAGCTGAGTTGTCTGTGTGTGTATGGGGTTGTATCGACAAGGTTTATTTTGTACGCTAATAGGAATGGTTATGTATTGGAACGTACACAGATGTTTTTTTATGGATAGGCTTTGTACAGTTTAAAGTACAGTTTAGAGTAGATTTTGGACTTGTAAAGAAATAAGTTTAATTGATTAGTTTCAATTAGTACGAAATAATAAAGACTGGCAGTTTTTTTTTATGACAACAATTCAAAATAAGTCTTGTATTTTTTGTTTCTATTGTATGGTATGATGGTCAGAATAAAAAAAAAGATTTGAGATGGTTCGGCTGTCATTTAAGTTTTATTAAAAAGGTAAAAATAAATAAATAAAAATCACCCAGCATTTTATGGAGTGTGTGTGTGTGTGTGATCTGTCAAGCTGTAGATTTATAAAATGTAATATTTGATGTCGCACACATAAACAATAACGCCTGATAAAAAGTCACCTATTCAGATAAATATAAAGCCTAGTACCTATAAAGTTATAACAGTGTGCGTGACCTTAAGACATTTTGATAGAATTTTTGATGGAAAATTACTGGAAAAGTAGGTGTTTATTTCTTTTCTTCTCTGAGGGAGAACGATCAACCTTTTCAATAACAAGTCTTGGAAAATTTTGGGATACAGTGAATTGCGTAGGATTGCGACTGGAAGATTTCTTTATACGTTCTCCTCCACAGCCAGCGTACACTGGTAGTAAACGTGCCATCCATGATAGCTTTGACGTTGAAAAATGATTTGTAAAAATCTTAAATCGTCTAAATTTATTTTTTACTAAGTTTTATTTTACTAGCTGTGCGCTCGCGTGATGTAAGATTTTTCCGTGGGAATAAGTCTTTCCCGTAAAAAGCATCCTATGTGTTAATCCAGGAAACAAACTATCTCCATTCCAAATTTCCTCCAAATCAGTTCAGTAGGCGTGAAAGCGAAAAAACATTCAAACATCTAAACACCCAAATATGTAAATAAAATAATAATAATAAATATGTGGGGACATCTTTACACACGGCACGGCACGGCACGGCACGGCCCGGCACCGTTACCGTTACCGTTAAATCACACTAATATAAAAGCCGTGCGGCTTTTATATTAGTGTGATTTAAGTATTTACTATGTTTAACGGGTTAAGTTCTTCAGTTTATTATTATAATTATTAACACAATTTTAGTTTATAATAAGCTGAATGAGCTCACCGACTGCGAAAACTTAAAATTATTCTTTACTATAAAATATGTTTTAAGATTTTCGAGATTGTTCACTACACTACAATAACACAACAACAACAAAGAGTGAAATGAAGTGAGTGAGTGAGTGTGTGTAAATGAGTGTGAGTGATTTGAATGAGAGGGAGTGTGTGTGTGAGTGTTGTGTGTGTTAATTTTAGTGTAGTAATTAACAAAAATATTAAATAGATAAATGTTTAAGTTTTGGGTCCAAAGTGAAAGTCCGATTTACAAATATCCGAATGGCCTTTTAGCGAAATAACTTAATTTCGAATCACTATAACCCGACAGAAAGTAGCTTCGTTTTTGACCTAAATTTATTCTACAAAAAGGCTGTGGTATAGTATAAATACTATTTATTTAACCTAGTTAGCAAATGCTTTCTATTTGTTTAGGATTTGTGTATTATAACCGGAATTCCCAGTGTGGAGGCGACCTATTAGCATAAAACAATTATTTAAATAGGCTTCATCAAAATATGGATAAAAAATTAAACACCTTTAACACAAATATGTCTAGAAATAAACAAAATACCTCATTAAAATTGATCCATTCGTTCGGGACACTATATATACAATTCCACAAAAAAAAAACAGAGATACGTCAAACTTTATAAACTTCTATTTTTCTCTGGTCTGAGCCATCTGAGGAACCCATAGTCTGAGTCACTTCGGCATACATAGCAGAAGGCTATTAATAAAAATCCCAACATCAAGGGCCCGTTACAGTCCACTGCTGGACTATGAGCCTCCTCCACTTAAGTGTTTGGTTTTGCCATAAACTCCACGCTTGGCAGGCGGGTTGGAGATCGCAGATTAAAAGGTTACTGTATCAGAGAGCGCTGCTGCCCGTTCCCTGTTCAATGTGTAGTCCCTAAGTCGCCTCTTACGACACCCACGGGAAGAGTAGAGGTTGGTGACAAATGTATTCTACTCTGCCGTCACTACACGGTGGGTAAAAATATATATATATTCTTACTTTAAATCCAAAAGATTCCTATTAAGTACATAAACGCCTGTGATCCGCGCAAAATAAGTTGCGCAGGCGATTATCTAAGCGGGTGGCCTCTGTCGGGTGTCGAACCCGGGATCTAGGTCAATGCAGCACGCGACAGCCGGCTAGATCGCCGAGCAGTCGATAGAGACCTGCATACGAGACAAAAAACACAGGTATTTTCCTTAATTGTATTGAGTAGAAGAAAAAAATATGTACTTGGAAACGAAAAAAATTTTTATTGCACACTTAAATATATTTGCGATTGTTTAATTTAGTGACAAACGCAAACTTATTCCTGGAAGGGATCGCTTCCAGTAAACCTACGAAGTGGTGGTAAAAGTAAAGACGGAGTGGGCACAAAAACTCTAAATCGAAATATCTGGTAATAATATTTTTTCCCGTGGTAAAATGTAGACTATGTCACTTCTCTGTCTATAAACTAAACGTACGTCTATTCGAGTATATAAAAAAATGGGTCGGTATCAAGTACAATTATAGTCTAAGAACAATAATTATGACTACCTAAACCAATGACTATATCGCATAATGGCTAGATATCATTTCACCTTGGTCTTAAATTGACGTAATCGCAAATTGACTAGATCGTATACGAGTATTTCAAAATTCCACATTGGTAAGCACGGCAAGCAAACAAACAGACAGACAATAAGAGAGTAACTAATGCTTCGTAAAACAAAGACAACCAAAAAAGTAACATTTTTAAAATTAGTAGTCGTTATGGAACATGCACGCACATACTCTCGCAGGAGGCGAAGAAATTTAAAGGTTGTGTGTGAAGTCGACCAACTCGCACTGGGCCAGCGTGGTCGACTAAAGCCTAATCGCGCTAATTCAGGGTAGGCTCAAGCCCCTCGGTAGGGACGTATATGAGCTGTTGTTTTACAGTTCTATACTTTTCTATCTTTCGCCTAAAAAGGTGAATGCACCAATGACAGACATGCAGTTGTCACAAACTTATGTCACTCATTCACCATAATACTACAGTTTCATGTTCCCCTGTCGTAAAATACGACTGGAGGTCGGGTTCAAGATGGAATTACGTCCAGCACGACACGAAAACTAATAAGATATATGAAAGATTCCCTTTGTACGACTACTGCAGTTCGTGAATTTTCGTGTTCAAAGATATTTGTGTCAAATTGTTAGCGAACATGGAATTGTAAATTAATTCCAGTAAAAGTTTTATTCATAAATATTGGCTTATTTGGACGAGGCAGCCATTTCTATGAAAAACCAGACTGGTATCGTCGTTGAGTGAAAAATCATCATCATCATCATCAACAGCTCATATACGTCCCCACCGAGGGGCTCGAGCCTATCCTGATTTAGAGTGATTAGGCCTTAGTCGACCACGCTAGCCCAGTGCTCAACTTTTGAATTTCTTCACAGGAGTGTGCAGGTTTCATCACGATGTTTTCCTTTACCGTAAGAGCGTCGAATAAACGTACATTGAATTAGAAATTCGAAAACACATTAGTGCGTGGTGGGGAGCGTCTCCCGGACGGGAGGCAGCGGCCCTAACCACTAGACCACCGACGCTCACGAATGAAAATATCCAACCGAAATCTGAGACCAAATATTGTCAAAAGTCGCTTTCCGCCGTGACTTCGTTGGCGTGATTCTGATTTTAATGACGGAGTTTCATACTATCTTCAAACCCCTTTTTTCGTCTTTAGGGAGGAAATAGATAGATAGATAGATAGATAGATAAAGAATTTATTTCTGTACTGCAGACACATACATAAGAAAACAAAATTAAACCTATTACTAAAAGTATCATAACCTGACACACCAGGTTATGCATGTGTGCTGCAGCAGCGCAAAAAGGTCGTAGCTCAGCCAAGATACATACTCAGGAGAGCAGATATCGCTGATTTTCAGCCACAACCCAAAGAAACACGGACGCGGCGCGGAAATCACACTAATATAATGTGAAAATATATTTGGATGTTTAGATATTTGTTCCGCTTTCACGCCTTAACTACTGAACGGATTTGGCTGTTTGGAATGGAGATAGTTTGTACCCTGGATTAACTTTAGGATACTTTTTATGGGAAAAAGTTTTATTCCCACGGGAAAATCTTACACGACAAAATAGCTAGTAAAAAAATAAAATGCTTATGTATTAAAAACTACCTAAAGTCCTTTCAAGATTCTAGACCAAGTAGTTTTAGCTTTGTGGTGACGGCAGAGTAAAATACATTGGTCACCAGCCCCTACTCTTCCCGTGCGTGTCGTAAGAGGCGACTTAGGGACTGCACATTGAACAGGGAACGGGCAGCAGCGCTCTCTGATACAGTAACCTTTTAATCTGCGATCTCCAACCCGCCTGCCTAGCGTGGAGATTATAGCAAAACCAAACACTTAAGTGGAGGAAGCTCATAGTCCAGCAGTGGACTGTAACGGGCCGTTGATGATGATGAGTTTTAGCTTCGCGTTGATCTGTCAGTC
The DNA here is from genome assembly GCA_951230895.1 of Carpatolechia fugitivella. Taxonomy (NCBI): domain Eukaryota; kingdom Metazoa; phylum Arthropoda; class Insecta; order Lepidoptera; family Gelechiidae; genus Carpatolechia; species Carpatolechia fugitivella. The sequence goes on from OX579649.1 coordinate 18,171,977, forward strand.
AGGTTGATACTCTTTCTATACAGATTTATGTTTAAAATATATTTTATGTGCCCATCCAGACGTAAATCTAGGCACTAGACACATAGAAACCTAGAATTCACAGAACGTAATACATATTCGTTAATATAACATTAATATTCATCATTACTTAAAAGCAGGGATAGCAAACATTTCCCGGAATTTGGAGTTTAATTTGGAGTGTTATAAAAAAATATATGTTAATGTAGGTAGATCTTCCTTAATTATTCGTAAAAATCAAGTTTACTGGTAATTTTGGGTGTAACACATTTATAATTGAGATATTTTATTTAAATAATAAAAAAAGACATAATTGCCAGAAGATAATAATATGAAGCCCAACTATTTATAGCTACTAGCTGTACGCCCGCGGCTACGCTCACGATGTGAAAGAGTTTTCCCGTGGGAATATGTTTTTTTTTCTCGTAAAAAGTATACCATGTGTTAATCCAGGGTACAAACTATCTCCATTCCAAATTACATTAAAATCCATTTAGTAGTTTAGGCGTGAGCGCGGAACAAACATATCCAAACATTTAAATATGAAGTTTATAATATTAGTGTTATTAATTAAATTGTGAAGGAATGTTTGCAACTTCTGACTTCAAATGAATAAGGTTATAAGCATCCTCGTTAGACCTAGACTGCCTGGTTACCATGGTAACCAGACGACTAGAAATCACTCCGCCCAAGGCTGGTTCTCAAACTACTGAAAACTAATGGATTCCTGAAATATTAATTATAATAACAGAATTATTAAGTTTATTTACTGCCCATTTCATAAACGGACGTATTTAAGTCCAAATCGATTTACATTGCTTGAATAATGGTTGTTTTGATTAGAATTATTTTCTGATATAATTTTGACTGCGCAATGAATGAGTATGACTGTAGTTTAACCTACGAGTTTAAAATTTTTTCTTTTGGCTAAAATTGGCTTCCATCCGATCCGATTCAGTAGCAAATGACTTGGGCTCTTTGAGCACTTTTTTTTTTTCGTTAAATGTTTCTATTATTTGATTAAGAGTATGAAGGCGGTCCGTCGTGGAAAAACTAGGACGAAATCCGGCTTGTTCAGGTGGCTGGTGGAAGTCTAGTGTACCTGAAATACGTCCTTCTGTTATGATTATAAAAACTTGTAAATGTGGGAGATTAGGATTATTGGTCGGTTGATTTGATTTGATATCATTTATCTTCTATCATTTTCACTTTCTTAGAAAAACTAAAACTACGGTCGACTTAGTAGCCGAATCAGATTCAGTCTAGTTCTAGAATTAGCCCCAATATAAAATATAGATACTCTATCTAATGCTTTCTGGGAAACCCAGGTCTGTTCCTAGGGCCCAACGATCAATAGTTAGCGGCGAAAAGGTAACAGGGATGTGCTCAGGCTATATATTTTAGAGGCGAATTATTTTGTCCATCTTTTCTCTTAGACATTTTGAATCGCTTTTGATGTTGTCTGTGGTAGAAATAGACGCTAAGCGAATATATCTTACTTTTCGCATCTTTTCTTTCCTTTGTACCCTGCAATGTTTTAACTAAACTGGAATCAGTGTAGCAAAAGATAATGTAAAAAATATATATTCAAATTAATATTCTACAGAATATTTTTTTGAAGTGAAAGCTAACTACTAAAAGAAAACAAAGAAACAAAAAAATTTATCCATGGTTAGAACTATACTTCAAGTGTACACTCACTTTTGACAATGAATGAATGAATGAAAATATTTATTTCAGACCATAAAAGAACCACAAACAACAACAATGGCAATGTCCCCACCGATATTCGAATTTGGAACCCATAACCTTCTCACTAATTCAGAATCGCTTACAACACGGAGAACTAGGCATAAGTGTCCGTTTTGTAACTGGGAAACGGACATCGTACCGCAAATTACTACAGTAATCCTAATCACACGGTACCATGCAATACAAATAGCATTATGCCACATTAAAACCGGTGAATGACGCCGCCATTTTGGCTCATAGCTCCGGATGCGATCGACGCCTTGACCCACCAATCCTGGCACAGACTCGCTGTTTCATAATCACCAAACGGAAATAATAATGTAGATATTGGAAGTTAAAATAAGCATTAAATTTATCGTCATCGAATCAAACTAATGTTCTCAATGAAGAGCCCGTGAGTTATTAAAAATGAGTAAGAACTCAGCCTACACTTTGGCTGCTGAAATGAAATACGCAATAATACAGCCATGCGCCCCCCACCCCTCTCGGTAGGTGGCCGCATACGCGTTTGGTAACAGCGCACCTACGAGACGTAGGGGCTGCGCAGGCACATAGGAAATTATTGCACCTACGTGGCGAGTTTACGCTCACGGCAGTCTAAACACGCTCCACCTACGTCGTAGGTGCATAACAGGTGTCGTGAATGTGACATCACATTGCAGAAATAACTTTTATCTTAGATAAATAGAATTAAGTTTTCGGATAATCTTGCTAATAATGGCGTTCTATAATGCTGTAAATCAATGGTCAATCTTCATCAAATCGAGTGGGTTCTTAGGTCAAAGTATGCCACGAAGCAAGAAATTATGTAATTTTTTGGACAATTTGATAATTCAGCCTGCTATGTCCTAACCAACTAAGGGACAGTGTCATAAACAAAGAGTTTTTTATTCTACAGTGTTCCCACCGGGATTCGAACCTAAGAACAAGCATGGATCTACCACTTGACGGCAGAGTCTGTTACTAATTTATTATATTTAAGTATTAATGATTAGATTACATATACTCACCGGCACATCTAACCGCCCACCCTTGTATTTCGAGTTCATTTTAAACTACGCTTATTGTTATACATTACAACAGATTTATTGATAATTTTACGATAAATTAAACACACTTAAGTAAACGTTAAATTAACTACTTTTTAACTAACATCAGCTGTAACTAATAGAGTTATAAAGAATCACGAATATTCCCTGAAATGAAGGGTGGGCGGTTAGATGTGTAGGTGAGTGTATATAAGACGGTATAGTGAACGTGCCATCCATGATAGCTTTGACGGCGAAAAATGAAATCTGAATTCGAATAAAAAAAATTGACTTTGACTTTGACAGTGATAATAATGCGAACCAAGCAGAAAATAACTTTTTGATATATTTTTAGCATATTATAGCCTGGTTCCGTCCCTGGCAACTTGAATGTATTCAGGTATCAACTATGTCGCGCTAAGGGAGACGTTTCTGTAAAAGTGAAGATATTCCTACAAGTTTTATTGAAGCAAGAAATAGTGAATAGTGTTGCCATACGATAATTTTGTTTAGGATATGGTCGCACTCAATTTTGGGTGATTATTCATTTCTTTAAAATGGCCGAAAGGGATTATTTCAACAAACAGTCATATTTTTACTAGATTTAAATCTCTATAGTTAATCATCATGATTATTTCACCTTTGCAGGCATTTGTATTATGTTAGAATATAAAAAAAGAAAGAGTGTATAGATTGGCGGCAGATTGTGGCAGTAGCTAAGGTAGCAATTTTTGTTCTACAGCATGAAATTTACATCGTTTTGTTCCCGCCGTATAGTGATAGTACCCGTCAAACTGAACAACTTTTCACGAAAAAAAAAATCCTGTGACGAAAAAATTTTTGGTCTCTCCATACAAAATGGGTCGGTCGGGAGTCTCACTTTATCAGAGAGCACTGCTGCCCGTTCCCTGTTCAATGTGTAGTCCCTAAGTCGCCTCTTACGACACCCACGGGAAGAGTAGGGGTTGGTGACAAATGTATTCTACTCTGCCGTCACCACACGGATAACCTATAATAACTGGTAAATTTTACGTATTTCTTTTTGTGTTGGTAATGAACGATATATATGCATTGTGCCTGTCACATTTTCTCACAATGTGGTGACCCTATTTGTAGCGATATTCAACAATATGAACCTATCCAATTCTCTATTACCTCGAGGTAAGACTAGTATCATAATCTTTTCATCTAAAGTTATTTTTTATTAGAACTTATTCAGTTGAGACATATTGCCGGTTTGAAAATTATTAATAAATGAACTTTTTGAAATTTCATATAAAAAACATATTAAACCCGAGAATAGTACAAATAAAAAATCAACTAAAGTAATTTTATTCATCTATCAGTCAACATCAATGATGGTAGTGTCTAATAACCGATAAGGATTGGCTGGCACATCACATATCCTGTTCCTTTAAAAGTCCAATCAATGAATCTTCATTGATAACCCAAAGACAGGTGGACAATCGGCCAGTCATTGAGGATAATTGTTTTTTTATTCATTAATAAACCGTGAATGGCACTGAAGTGGAGACGTTTTTTTATGAATGGTTCTTTATGTAACATCTATGAACTTGCAGCTTCGTGTGACCACAGCTTGCTTAGCGTTCGAATTATAAGAATGTTTTCCACTTGGCAAAAATCTATCCTAGATTTAGGGCTATTTTTATTCCACGGTGTCATCATAATTGGCATTTTATTAATAATTATAGGAACATTATTTACTTTTAGAGTTTGTCAGATTCTGCGTAGATAATCAACATCATGAAAATTTAAATAATATTAAAAAGAAACAAATTAATTTCAAATTCGCATTAATTTTGCATATCATATATGTTTTTAGCTAAATTCTACACTGTAAAGTATGAGAGATAACAACACAACATTCTTTAGAAAATAATAGTTTCGATTTGCTCTAGTTGTCAATTTTCCATATCAAATTAACATCCAATATCTATAGTTTTTAACGTTATGGTGAAACTCTACCATACGGCTGTAGCAGTACTGCTTCATCCTATCCTACCTTCTTCTACTTTTGTTTCTGGCAATTCAGTACTTTTAAGTACTGGCAGTCTCATCATTCATTTTCAATTTATTTTAAAATTTCGAATCCATCCGTTTCGGTTTTGTCATTTTTCATCCAAATTTCTTGATTCCACCTCAAGATATCAGACTGTGATCATCTTATTAACTGTATTTTATTGATTTTATTTGAAAGTAAGCTTAAAAGTAAATCGTGTGTGCAACTATCTGGACTGAACCCCGTTTTCTTCTGCCACGGTACCTCTCTACAACTACATCTTCGACCTCATCTTCACCACCTTCAATCTACTTACTATTTTTCACCGTGCGGCCAGCAGCGTGTGGCAGCTGCTGGGCTACACGGCTTCTCTTATGAAAATTGGTTATAGTCATAGCAACCTGTGGTCATTCTCATTGTCATTCATATAACCATAAGTTTACCCTTAATAAGCTTGTCAGTTTCCAACATCAAAATTATAACAAAACATTCCCATCAAACCATGAGAATCGGCCGTAATCTTACATTAAATCACCCTAGTCTTAATTAGCTAGTAACTAGGCGAATCATTTTTTTCTCCACTATTGTACGGATTACACTTAAAAGGATCGCGTTTGTCACCATCTCGGTCCAATCTCAACGTCCCAACTACCATTGCAAAACTGTCCTTACCACGTTAACAATAAACAACAAAGTCGGTAGAACTATGGTTGGGGACGACAAAGTTACTATTGCTGGTGTGTGAATAGTAAATTATTAGACAAAGTACGAAGTTACGAGTGCGGTTAGCGGTAAATAGATGTTGGTGTTGGAAACTGGGTCGGCACCTTGGCGCGTGCATTTGCATCGTTCGTCCTCGCGCGGTCGTCGGCCTCTTGGCCTTTGCCAGCTGAGCGAATGCAGTTTCCTTCCTTCCCACTTTTATACTGTGGATGGAACTAAGCTAGATAAGGAATGCTAGAGATGAGAGTGATGGGTGGCTGTATGTCGAAAAACGGCAAGAATAGCCCAGTAAAATGTCCTAGCCATTCTAGATTGAATAACGAGTCTATCTTAGTTATATAGGTACATACCCAGTGGATTACTATTACTATTTAAGTCAGAGGGCCATCAGCGAAAGTGATGATACGACTAGCTCACTATGGATGGATGCTTGGTGTGCGAGAGGTACCAGGATCGGTCGGTACCCGGCGCCTCCACCAAGTGGGAGGCGTAGCCAGAAGGGCTCTATCTTCAACTCACAAATTACACGCGTAAAGATTCTAGATATTGTATTTATTTAGTGAATTTCAATAAATACATAAAACGCGTGTAGTCTCCAGCACGACATCCAGACTCCCAAACAAAAAAAGAACTATTCGCAATTCAAAAATTTCAAATTTTTAGAACGAAATATGAAAACCGCCCCATAGCCAGTAACAACAAAGGGGGCTGATGGGGCTGATCCTTACAGTATCATCAATTGATGATAATGGTACGAGCACTTGAGATCCGGGGGCTTGGTGGCTTGAAAACTCAGAAATCTGCTTGACACTAGACTGAATATGAGAATCGTCAAAAGTTCTTTATTAGTTAAGTTTAATGGTTTTTTAAATTACTATTATTATTGCTATTGTCTCTTACATCAACACGACTTAATGATAGAAACTTTATCTTCTAACGTTTATATACTTTTAGAATCACGAATCGTTTACTAACAAAACGTGACTTATGTATAGTTTTTAGGTAAGTTTAATGATAGATTTCTATTAAGAAACAGAAATAGATTATTTACAAAGCCTAGATCGGAAGGAAACGACTATTTAGAAAATCTATTTCTAGGATCAATAAGGGATAATAAATAAAATAGAGGAAGTTAGTCTTTTTAGATATCGTTTCAGAAACTCCTTTTATAGATGTCGGAGGTTCTGCGTTCGATTTCCAGTGGATGCCTACCACTTCGTGAGACCGTCATGGAGGAAAATCCCTCAGAGGAATAAAAGACGATCGCTCCGCTCCCAGGCGACGCGCGTCTGAAATCTTTGGAAAATCCTCAGTAGGGGATCGGACTGTTCCTAAATTTACCATATTTTAACATGAATTATTTTCGAAATATAGATTAGTAGCAGACGATTCGCGAAGAAAAAAACAGAATCGGTTGAAAAACGAATTTACAGTGATTTTTTAAAGTTTCAATATGTCTGTCTCTTTCAAAAATGATTTTTTGTATGGAGATTATATGGCGTTACTAACAAATGACGTCACAAGTGGTTATGTGCCTCTCTGTCTAATCTTGAATTTCAAACCTTTATAACTCGGTCAATTTTAAAGACAGAGCAAAAATTATTTTAATGTTCGATAGCAGAAACTAAGAAGTTTGGATTTATAAAATAAAAAAAAGTAGTCCGATCCCCAATTTGGTTAGAACCAAAGAGGCTTGATAAGCTTCACGCTTCAGAACTCTTTATTTAGAACATGGCGGACTGGATCGCCTGACTGAACGTAAGGTAAACATCAGCTGCAGTGGCGCCACCAATTGAAATAAATCATTTACTTATTACAATACAATACCTTATGGAACCTATCCAAATTCCGATCCTAATTCAATATTTATAATACATTATACGTTTCCTCCTTTTTAACAAAATGACTGTGGCGATGTGCAAACCGCACCATGCCAAAAAAAAATAAAAAATACAAATACAAATACAAAAATATACTTTATTGACACCAAACGAAAACAAAACAGGAAAGCATAACAGAAACATAGAGTCAACAGGTGGCCTTATTGCTAAGGTAGCAATCTCTTCCAGGCAACCTTATTGTCAGTGACTTCGATCGAAATTATTATGTGTTTTTAAGTCGGATGTTTTACGTGCTCTCCAAAATTGTGGAATTGACGCGTCCATAAGATTCAAATTCGATGTTTGTCAGCTCTAATATTGGAATGGCCATCTCCTGTCCCTTTTTAATCTTTAAAAGGTGAAAAGGACTGACGAACTTAAAAGGATTAGAGCGTGACTGTGTGAATCGATACCATTGACGGTTAAGTAAAGTTAGAACAGCAACGGTAAAGCGTATTGGAGGCGCATGCGCAGACCGCCACGTCTAATACGTGCTCTCACGCAGCATATCCAACTTCACCCAACCGCCAAAAATATCATTCGTACTATACTGTACTAAAAAAGCAAGTGTCGTGACATTCGTCCAGCGCGTAAGTTTATGCAACACGGTGACTGCGCGCGCGCAGACTTGCGAAACCCGACACAGACCTTGGCCAGGCTACGCCACTCCACATACCACATACGTTCACACTAGCGGACGAGAACATACAGGATTTCTGTAGAAGTGTCTTCAACAGAGGTGGTGTGCGTGATGTCTCCAATGTATTATAGTAAGTATAGAGCGGCGGTCTGTGGCTAGGGCCTTCCGTCCGGGAGACGCGGGTTCGATCCCCACCACGTACCAATGTGTTTTCGAATTTCGAATTCATATGTACGTTTATTCGATGCTCTTACGTTGAAGGAAAGCATTCCTGCGAAAAAATTCAAAGGTTGTGTGTGAAGTCGACCAACCCGCACTGGGCCAGCGTGGTCGACTAAGGCCTATTTGCCGTAATTCAGGGTAGGCTCGAGCGCTTCGGTGGGGACGTATATGAGCTGTTGATGTTGATAGGCGACCAAATAGATCGCTGTGGAGTGTCTTGGATGATTTTCTCCATAAAAGCCGAGTGTACGAATTTTTCCAAAACATTTTGTTAAGGCGTCTGTCTTCGACTTATAATTTAGATATTTTTTACTATAAACTAATATAACAAATTATATTGTCTATATTGGCCTCGATTCGGGATGTCATGCTCTAATTCTAATTCTAAAATCCAGCTATCCTTTTCGTTTTTATGACCAATGAAAGAGAGGTGATGAACGAATGATATTAATTTGAACGAATGATATCTTAAAATAAGGGCACAGCTGTCAGTTTAAGAGATTTTTAAGTCGCATGTTTAAAGTGCTCTCTAAAATTGTACAATCGACACGGCCGTAAGGTTCAAATTCGATGTTTGACAGCGCTAATATTAGGATGGCCATCTCCTGTCCCTTTTCAATCTTTAAAAAAGGTAAAAAGGACGGACTAACTTAAATTAAGGATTAGAGCGTGACATCCCGATACGAGGCCATTAGTGCATATTTTATATAGTCGCGACTTTTACGACCATAAGAGTTGCGATGCAGATATTTAGTAGAACAAGACAATTTACCTTTTTATCTCAAACTTGTGAAAATAGTAGATAGTAGTAACTTGTGAGAATAGAAAAAGTAATTTAAAAAGTCATGTTAGCATTTTTTTATTATGTGTTATTATTCTGTATTCGTGTTTCGTGTACATAAAACAACAGACACGTGTAAAAATAAATATATTTTTTTCTATATTTTCATGCGCAAGTAAATGTTACACATTAGATATGTAATGTACCTGTGATTATATGCTCAGTGAATATGCTATTTTAAATTAAACTTTGTATAAGATTACCTAGTAGATATTAAAATATAATTTCCTGCACACGATGACATCGTCAAATTGCAAATTGATTATTGACTCGGCAATTCATCAAGGGCAGTTCTAGTTAGGTTTTCCTTTATCTGTGGAATTTATTGGGACTGCAAAAGATTTAGTTTGAATGTGGTAAGTATGTAGTTACACTTAGGTAATATAGCAAATACTAGGGCCCCGTTTCACGAAGCAACAATTTACAAGTAACAAGTTACAATTTGATATTCATTGCGTAGCCAATTCGCTTAAACTGTAAGCCCTTATCGTTTTACCTCATTGTCTACGCAATTTACATCGAATTGTACATGTAATTTGTAACTTGTAGCTTCGTGAAACGGCCCCTAGGTGATATATAGGGCGTGGCTGATAGTAGAACAAGATGACCATGAAAGGAACATGAAGTGCGCTGAATCCTTACATAAATGCAATTGCCTGGAAGGGATTGCTACCTAAACAACTAGGTCTCCTTGTGATCCTTCTGCTTCGAGTTGAGAATTGTTCATCAACTCAACTGATTTACCAAATAGAAGGTTAAAAGAAACAACAAAACGTTTTAAAATATTACTCTTTTACCATGGGAAAATATCCTAATGAAAAGTAATATGCGGAAATATGAGAATTAATGGCTGTAAAAAGAATTATATTTTTCAATATTTTATATTTGATGAGCGTGATTTTGTGTGTGTGTATGTGTGTGTGTGTGACGTGTGTGTGTGTGTAAAGTAGAGGCGATATGCTGATAAAAACGATTAAAACTATTTCTATGTAAGTAAATGGATGCTCGAGTTGAGTCTGTAGTAGCAGTACTGCTATCCTACCTTCTTCAGCTATTTTGTTTCTGGCAATTCAGTACTTTTAAGTACTGGCAGTCTCATCATTCATTTTCAATTTAAATTCAAATTTCGAATTCATCCGTTTCGGTTCTGTCATTTTCATAAAAATTTCCTGATTCCACCTCAAGTCGTCAGACTGTGATCATCTTATTAACCGTATTTTATTGATTATATTTGAAAGTAAGCTTTTAAAAGTGTTACGTTAATTTCTCGTTAATAAAGCGTGTGCGCAACTATCTGGACTGAACCCTGTTTTCTTCTGCCACGCTACCTCTCCACAACTACATCTTCTACTTCATCTTCACCACCTTTAAACTACTATCTTTCATCGTGCGGCCAGCAGCGTGTGGCAGCTGCTGGGCTACAAGTTTTCTCAAAAATTAGGCCATAATTCATCATAATTAACGTTAAATAATTTAAAAAACACGTAATCTAAACTGTGTCCAGTTTTTTATCCGCGGCGACCGGTTCACCTCACTAAGTGGGACAGGATGCAGTACGTTACATGTGCGCGCGCGCAGTTTATGTAACCGCCTAGGGCTTTGCGCACAGATCTACATTAGTATAACATAACATGAAGCCGTGATCTTATGAAGGGTTGAGTAGAGTTAAAATTGGCTCAGAGTATATAGAACTGTTTCGTTTTGTATATACTAAACTTTATATACTAAAATTGTCACAATTTACGGGTTTGTTACCACGGCTATATTTATTATTGTTACCTCGATATTTTGGAACGGTTGCACGCTCCATGATCACGAGTAGACTGGTGTGGCGAGTGGACAGCTCCTAAGGACAGACATATCTGTCTGTCTACCCTCTTTCGGATTTCGTTGATTGTTTGAACAATCGGACCAACCTCTGAACCATTTCTATTGTCACTCACTTGTATCATTATTAAATAACCGTGGTAACAAACAAATAAGCATAAAAAAATGTTTTTTTTTTTCATATTTCATCTGAAAGTATACCAAAATAGAACAATGTCAAACCAGAATCAAAATTGATCGAAAAACAAACTAGATACTACATTATTAAACAAAATATATATCTGTCCCTCTTACGAAAGCAAAATTTTCTATGGCGGATGTATGGCCCGCGTGATATATTATGACGTCACATGTCACGTCAGACCTCTCTGACTAACCATCAACTTTGAAGCCTTATAACTTGGTTTCTGAGCAAGATATTTGAAAAATTATTTTTCATGTGTTTATCTGGAACTTGAAATATTTCCATTAATGAATTTTAAAAAATATGCATATTCCCTATTCTGAATGAGTTAATGAGATGCATTCGTATGAATATAAAAAAAAAACTTTACGTTCCTAAACCATAATCTTCGGCTGTCATTTGAAAATACTTCATTACGTTTTACTGTTTAGTCTGGCGAGTTTACGAACGCGCATAATTACAGATGCTTCACGCATATTTTTCAATTTTCCAGTAATTCCTGGACTACCGAGAACTAGACTAATATCCGCGCGCGTCGTCGCCCGCGCATATTTTCCGCGCGTCGGCCGTGACACACATTTGCGCGCGCAGCAAGTGCAATGTTGTGCGCATTCGACTGCAGCGTGTGGAGTTAATATGGGTGCATTCCAAATTAGACTGTCACAGCGATAAGAAAAACAAAAAAAGTTGGATTTCGCGCGCGACAGTAAATCGGAACGTAGCCGATACTCATACGTTTTGTAAGAGACATAGATTAGATTTCCATAAAGGTTATTTAATTATTAAGAAAATAAGTACACACGTAACAGCATCGTAAAAATAAAATAATTTAAATGGTATATATTGAAGGTAGTTCCAATATGCATATTTCGTGTTTACCGCCAAAATCAATAAAAGTCAGTCTCGCATTATAACTCAATTATTTTAACTGTGCACTTCGAGCTGTCAAAATCGTCATGTTGGTGGCATTGAATTCACCCGCCCGCTTACTTCCTCACCTCCTCCGACGCCAATCAAAACGGATACCAAACCTACCAACATGCAAATATTATGACGTTGACAGATGCACAGTTATAAAAATTGGGTTATACGTAGTTTCATTGTTAGATCTAGCTCCTCATATTTAAGTCTAGATAAACCGTTGGCGACGAGATTCGTGATTTTTTTTTTATGTCTGAATGAAAACAGTGAATTATAAAATGGCAGACAGCGGTTCTTGAAATTTGAGTGCAATCGGCGAGTTTAAACTACACGTGGATCGTTGGTCCACGAATATTAATAGGGAATATGCACATTTTTTTTAAATTCATTAATCGAAATATTTCAAGTAATACCAGATAAACACATAAAACATATTTTTTCAAATATCTTGTTCAGAAACAAAGTTATAAGGCTTCAAAGTTGATGGTTAGACAGAGAGGTCCGACATGACCATTGACGTCATTTGTCATGCGGGCCATATATCCGCCATAGAAATTTTTTGTTTTCGTTGATGATGAAAAGAGGGACAGATATATTTGTTTAATAATGTTGTATCTAGTTTGTTTTTCGATCAATTTCGATTCTGTTTTGGCTGTCAGTACTCTATTTTAAAACTAATATTTTTTTTTATGCATATTCCCAAAAAATCGAACAATTTCAAACATGCCATTAGACGAACGAACTATTCTGAATTTTTTTTTTCTAGACGTGTATTAATTTTACGTCTAGGGCTGTTGCTATTTATCTGAGGTCTAGGTGAACGTGACTAGAGTACAAAATATCGCCGCCTTTGATAGAATATGTAAATTTCCGGAATTAACCGATTATTACCCGAATACCCAACTTTATTTAATATAAATAATAATTTTCTTAATTATAGAGCCTTTAATGATGACTTCACTCATTTAAAATTTGCCTTAAATACTTACTAAAGACTTACCACCTTCCTTAACTCGTTCTTCCAATATAATGCCAAGACTTACCTAAAACAAAATAATTATAACATTAATATTAAAATCGTGATACCAAAAACAGACACCTTGCAAAAATAGCGCAAAAAGGTAAAAGCAAAAATGGTGATGATGATGAATTGTGTTAGGTACAAGTACCTAATAGTCCTAAACCTTATTAGATAGCACTGGCGACATATTATTGCGCACTGGCAGTCAATAAATTTGATGCTTTAAAAATATATATTTGAATCGCTATGACCGTTCTTCCTTTTTTCCTGTCCTTCCAGTCTCTCAAAGTCCCTTTTCCTACACGTGACATACGTGTCTCATTATAAATCCTTTTGTTTATTGTAATGTACTATCTTCATTTATTTTATGCAATAATATTAAAATATACATTTATATATTCCCTTTATAGATATTTATCTACTTATTTATTTACTTGATCTTACCTCTACCCTGTCCTGTCTTTTCCAAATTATTCCGTTGATATTATTTAAGCGCGTTTAGTTTCCCAAACTTGACACTGGCACAAAGTTAATCTAGTGCCATAACAAAAAAAAAAAAACTGTTTTGAATGCTTTTGAGCTAATTCTTGATGGACTGCCTAGAACAACAGACTATTTTCGCAAATTTATAAACATTAATAAAACAGTTATTTTAGCATGTATATGTATAAAATTCAAAGGTTGTATGTGAAGTCAACCAACCCGCACTGGGCCAGCGTGGTCGAGTAAGGCCTAATTGCCCTAATTCAGGGTAGCCTCGAGCCCCTCGGTGGCGTATATGAGCTGTTGATGTTGATAGGCGATAGCTGTTTCAGTTTTAGCTTAAATTCAGATCACTATACACTTTCAAAACCACATCCCAATAGTCGAAACATCGTCAAATCAAAACTATCCCAGACTCACTAAACAATTCATTAAAGTCAATATTAATATCCACTCATTACCACTGACACGTTCCACCCCCATTAGTGAATAAAAACACCTTCTTTTCCTGCGGGAAAAAACGCCTATTCGTCTTAATAGTTGACAAGTTTTAGAGAATTCCGGTAATTCGTTAGCGTGAAATTCTGGGTGCGGGAGTGAAGCGTGTAGTGACGCCCACTAGTGACAAATGGCGTGTACTGAAGAGCGAGTGACCATCTGGCGAAACAACGCGTTAACTAGTACTTACTAGGGATTTGAATGGATGAATGATTGAAATATACTTTATTGCACACAGACAGAAACATACAGTAATTACAGAAGGATTGATTAAAATGTTAAAAATACCTAATCATGTTTAAAAACCCTTCCTAGTTAATTTATGCCTATCCGATACAGGTTTCTTTTTTGAGAAATCAAGCTGTAGCCCACCTGCTGCCACATGCTGCTGGCAGCACCATGATAGATAGTTAAAAGGTGGTGAAGATGAGGTAGAAAATGTAGTTGTAGAGAGGTAGCGTGGCAGAAGAAAACAGGGATCAGTCCAGATAGTTGCACACACGGTTTATTAAAGAGAAATTAACGTAACACTTTTAAAAGCTTACTTTCAAATAAAATACAGTTAATAGGTAGGTCTGCTGGAAGATATTTCTTTAGAAATAAGTAGGCCTGTTGTGTGGTTTTTCTTTGTGTTATTGTCATTTTCTTGTTTAATGTGTACAATAAATGGTTAAATAAATAAATTAATTAATAAGATGACCACAGTCTGATGTCTTGAGGTGGAATGAGGAAATTTTGATGAAAATGACAAAACCGAAACGGATGGATTCGAAATTTGAATTTAAATTGAAAATGAATGATGAGACTGCCAGTACTTAAAAGTACTGAATTGCTAGTAACAAAATAGCAGAAGAAGGTAGGATAGCAGTGCTGCTACAAAGCATTATTTTTATAAAAGTTCAAGTCTATATTACCTCTCTCGTCTGGCGATTAGTCCGTTCAAAAAAAATATTAAAATCTACTTATCACAGAATGAAATATATATTTATGCTAGCTTTCCGCCCGCGGTTTCACCCGCGTTAAATGAGTTTTCCCGTGGGAATGAAGTGTTTTACCGCGGTAAAAGTAGCCTATGACATATTCCAGGACCTAACCTATATGTGTGCCAAGTTTCATCCCGATCCGTCCAGTCTTGTCCGGAATGTTACCTATGTATTACTAATATTATTAGTAGGATTCTATTCTAAATCATTATTGTTTACGATAAAATACGATGTGTACGGAAATGGAAACAGAAAACAACTCATGTTTAATGCAGATTTTTAACAGACGCTGCTCATTGTTTTAATTTTTAATTGTTGTTTACGAATAAAAAACCCGTTTTAATAATAAAGGATAAAAAAAACAAATCAACGGCCCGTTACAGTCCACTGCTGGACTATAAGCCTCCTTAAGTGTTTGGTTTTGCCATAATCTCCACGCTTGGCAGGCGGGTTGAAGATCGCAGATTAAAAGGTTACTGTATCAGAGAGCGCTGCTGCCCGTTCCCTGTTCAATGTGTAGTCCCTAAGTCGCCTCTTACGACACCCACGGGAAGAGTAGGGGTTGGTGACAAATGTATTCTACTCTGCCGTCACCACACGGCGTAAAAGATAAGCTTCTTTATTATTTGTATTAGTCTAACTAGGTCAAGGTCATTCAAAAGCTCTTCAAGCTAAAAACAAACCTAAAAGGCATGTCTTAAATATTTCAAACTAAAAGCCCGCCCTAAGAACTAAACTAACTAACTAAACTACGAGCATCGGTGGTCTAGTGTTAGGGCCGCTGCCTTCCGTCCGGGAGACGCGGGTTCGATCCCCACCATGTACCAATGTGTTTTCGAATTTCGAATTCATATTACGTATATTCGACGCTTTTATAGTGAAGGAAAACATCGTGATGAAACCTGCTTACTCCTGCGAAGAAATTCAAAGGTTGCGAAGTCAACCAACCCGCACTGGGCCAGCGTGGTCGACTAAGGCATAATCGCCCTAATTCAGGCTAGGCTCGAGCCCCTCGGTGGGGACGTATATGAGCTGTTGATGAAAAGCCCACCCCGGCTTCATGCGGATATATAATTTACGTCTTTTCACTCCGATTTATTTATAGATTTTCATATAAAACTTGTCCTAATAATAAAGAATTTAACAAAAGAAAAAATATCCAATTTGGAGAAGCCATTCGGAAGTTATTTCGTCGAATATTTTTATTTGTATGGATTTTAAAATTCGCAAAAAAAAAACATCCCTACACTAATAATAATAATAATATAATTGTAATCGCTCTTGGTAATCCCGGAAAGTATAATCCCAACTTGAACCGAACCTAAGCTTTTTTGATTTTTGAAACTACAATCACAAACTAAATATAAAGCCATAAAGAAAAAAAAATGCCACAGAATGACAAAAAATGACAGACTCAAAACACCTTTTTTGCATTAGCGACATATTAACTTGAACTTCGACCCGTATCCATTTCGCGACCTAAGCTACAAGCAATATTAATGTCACGCCATCCGTTTCATAGGGTGGCGCCTGAGCAGAAAAACACGCTTTTTTATAGCACGCAGTGGTGCGAAGTATTATTATACCGTTAATCATAGTGGTTCGTAACATTTAATTTTGTTCCTCCATTATGAGCTTTTTTTTAACGGTAGAACGTTCGGTTCTCATTGTGGAAGTTCTGAGTTTGTATCCCTGTGGTGAAGTAGAGGCTGTCCCCAGATTTCATCAACAGCTCATATACGTCCCCACCGAAGGGCTCGAGCCTACCCTGAATTAGGGCGATCAGGCCTTAGTCGACCACGCTAGCCCACTGCGGGTTGGTCGACTTCATACACAACCTTTGAATTTCTTCGCAGAAGTGTGCAGGTTTCATCACGATGTTTTCCTTCACCGTAAGAGGGTCAAATAAACATACATATGAATTCGAAATTCGAAAACACATTGGTACGTGGTGGGGATCGAACCCGCGTCTTCCGGAGGGAAAGCGGCCCTAGCCACTGGACCACCGACGCTCTCCCCAGATTTAATAGGTACGAATCACCTGATTTTCTGAAAAATACGAAGAGTACGTGCCTTAAATTACATTGATCCATGTCACGATCACCACGGATTATGAAGTGCAGTAATAGATTTTTTTAAAGCAGTCATAGAAACACTTTGACAGTACTATGTGCCTTTGCAAGTTCAAATGCAGTACATCCGTATAGAAAAAAAAACAAATGCCAGTTTAAATTTTGAAATAAAAATCCCAATAAGTATTAATTTACAGGAATACATTAATAATAAATAAACCGCCTTACGCCATCACGGTTACTTATATAAGGAGAGCAATCAGCCCGAAGTGCTTGTATCATCTTTTGCGCCGTTGGAATTGCAACATTCAAATTATAATTTGAAAATAGAAGAGCCATTTTCTTCTTTATTTGCATGTATCGGCGCAAATGTATATAATATTTTCTATCTATCTAAGTGGCTGATACTTTTTGGCAAAAATAGATAGTAGCACAAACTTTTTACGGTGGTAAAATAGGACTTTTAACCTTGGATCTTTCAATTACTTAGCCATACGTAGTAAATGTTATACTATTGTCATTGCTTTTCTCCTCCAATGGTTTGAAATTGGCTTAGCGTTATTTTTGCTTTGCTCAGTCGGTACTTTTTTACACAGCTGTAAATAAGACAAAGACACATGGACAAAATGGATTCAAATTATTCTATGAATGATGCAGTCTGAATATTTTGTACATCTGCGACCGACTTACAACTAATCCCTATGATCATTTCATAGAAAAATCTAGAATCTTTGTTAGATAGGTAAATCTAGATGCCTTTTGACAGCTTTTGTTTCTTGGGAAAGAACTTCGATTAACAATTACAACTAGATATCGGGTCGGAAAAAACCATCTCGATAAATAACGCCTCACTTGCGGCGTGAGATCTTATTTTGAAATCATCAACAGCTCATACACGTCCCCACCGAGGGGCTCGAGCCTACTCTGGATTAGAGCAATAAGGCCTTAGTCGACCACGCTGGCCCAGTGCAGTGATTTTCTTCGCAGGAGTGTGCAGGTTATCCTTCACCGTAAGAGCGTCGAATAAACGTACAACGTATTCAAAATTCGAATATTTGGATTCGAATATATACTTACTTACGCTATCCCTGCAAAGTGGAGTTATATTATTTTTCATTACTCATACCCTGAAAGTAGTTCGGGAGTTGCCTGAGGAGCGAATTGAAAGTAATACTTTTCAGCCCGGAGGGAGAATCACTTTCAACTGACAGCTGTCATTCATTCATTCATATTCATTCATTCTGGTAAATTATTAAAAAAAGAACTGGTTCTAATTTCACATTTCTATTGAACTATGTTCCATCTTTCTATACAGCCACTCAATTATTACAGCGCAATGTTAAATTGAAATAACATAAAGTTACGTATTAATTAAAGAATATATATTTTTAAATGACTTTATTATAATTAACTTTCAACTATTTCTTTAAAATAAAATAGATTTGGGCAAATATTTAACATTTTTCAATGATGGAAATTAAAAATAATGACTCAAAAGCATTTAAAAATAGGCGGGAAAGCAACAATTCGATTCTCATTTGTTTCTCGAGTTGTAGGGTTTTGTTTACAATGTGTTCACCTGTTTCAGATATGGAAGTCACTCATTTTTTCTTTAGCTAATTCGTGTTTTTATTTTTACTTTCCTTGTATTCGTAATGAAAAGCATAGTGTTTACCTCTGGTTAAAGACTTATTTAGTGCCTCGAACTATTAGGGCCCTCGCTACGCTCAGGCCCCAAACCCCGTCTCGGCGCTAAATAAGTTACTTTCACCCCTCGTATAACAATGTACTATTATAACGTATCGTTTCTTGTATTGTACTCCCGCATTTCATGCTTCTCAGATCCACCAGATCGGAGTCTGTGCGTTGTTAGCAAACTTTTGAGAGAGTTGAATTTATCAAGTCCTAGATAAGTCAATAATTGAACAGAGATCTGCTTCTGTGCGCAGGAGTCGATTTGCGAACGGAAACGCCGCGCATAAAACTGATTACCGTAATTGCATCAACTCTCCGATGTAATAAACTTATCCGCCCCTGATTGTAGTTGCATTAGAAACAAGGTGTTTCACGCGATTAAAAATGCATTTTATTCAATTAATCCCACGAAAGAAGTGAATAAAAAGGAGAAAATCACGGCATGATATCGCGTGTTTATTTTATTACAGAAGTTTGATTTCATTATGAAAAGACTATACTAAATGTCTTCAGTTTCAAATGTTTTATTGGGAAAAGAATTAAATATTATAAATAATAAGCTCATTGCAATACATATTTTGTTTCAGACACCATCGCATCCTAGTTTAATTCCTAGGTAGCAGTCTAGGCACCAGAGACGGTTAAGAACCAATAGTGTCTAACTCAAAAAACTCTACTTTAAAAGAGACAAAAAAAGCTCTTTCTCTGCTCTATACGCGCTCTTGATATATATGGTATTTCTATAGCGAAAAACTTTAAACTTTGCCAAAGTTTGAGATGGATGCTTGCACAGACTAAGCAAAATTTAACTCTAAATCCATCCATCTACATAAAAAACTAGAAAACGTAAAAAACTTAGATAGACAATATTGATTCTTAACCGTCGAAGGTAGTATTAAAAAGGCGCCATTTTTTTCGTTGCAAATTAAAATTAAAATCTAGCAACAGGTTTCTTAGGCCGACAGTAGGTACCCTAGAACATAAACATCTAGTCTAGATAACTCCTTGAAGTCGTGCGACAACCTTATCCGTGTCAATGACAACAGACCACGACACACACACACACACACACATGCATACGCGCTATTTGTTTAGATATGCGTAATACAGTCGTCGTCGTCGTGGAGCGCACGTTGTGAATAAGCAATATGCATGTTTTTCTCAACCGAATCCATAGATATCTGTTCTGTGGATTCGGTTGAGGTAGGTTTGGGGGAAGGCGGAATTCAGTTTTGAGCGGGGTTATCATCATAGGATTGTATTCAAAAGAAGGAAATTAGTGTTTTTAGGCACAGGGTGTAGTTCGCAAATCGACTCCTGCGCACAAAGGCAGATCTCTGTTGCATGTGTGACTTATCTAGTATATAATAAATTCAACTGCCGCTGCCTCCCGTCCGGGGGACGCGGGTTCAATCCCCACCACGTATACATTGGTATAACCCGCGTCTCCCGGACGGGAGGCAGCGGCAGTTGAATTTATTGTATTAGTTTAATTTATTAGTGTTTTCGAATTTCGAATTCATATTATGTACGTTTATTCGACGCTCTTACGGTGAAGGAAAACATCGTGATGAAACCTCCTGCGAAGAAATTCAAAGGTTGAGTGTGAAGTCGACCAACCCGCACTGGGCCAGCGTGGTCGACTAAAGCCTAATCACTCTAATTCAGAGTAGGCTCGAGCCCCTGGGTGGGGACGTAATATCATAATATTTCCTACGACATCAAAGAGTATGTTTATCTAGGTCATACATTAATAAATTACAAAACTGTTATATTGACAAGATGTCGTTTCTTATCTGAAAGATAAGCATGAGTTGCGTAATAAGATGCGCATTTGTTTAAATAATTAATGCACTTTGAATATCTTGCGTTTATATTAATAATTTTACACCATCATCAACAACAGTTTAATTTTAATCCAGCCTTCCCTGGCTGCTGATTAAAACGATCAAGCCTTAATCGACCACGGTGGCCCAGTGCGGATTGGTCGACTTTTCACACTACTTTTTGAATTTCTTCGTAGGTTTGTTAAGTTTTTGAGAGCTTCAGTCCAACATGCTGGCTCAGTGTGGATAGCTAGATGGATGGATAAATGGAGTGGATAAATTGTTAAATAAAGTTTCATCGTTATTAATTTTCTTTTCTGTGCCTTTTTTATGAAAATAGACGAATCCTTGTAAATACCCTGATTGTTTTACAAAACGAGAAGACATTCCAACTAAATACGGAATGATCTTAAGCTAGATCATTCCGCAAGAAACTATTAATCCAACAACCTTCTCGGATAAAACTCCTTTCGTCTGGTCCTATGGCCATGTCTATTAAAATATATAATCATTTACCTGAATTTTTAAGAAACGAAACCAACGGCTTAAAAACCGTAGACTTATTAACCTTTTTTTATCTTCACCTTCTGCATTACGCAAGGTTTGTATTTACTTATTACATTAATCACACTCATTCACACTAATATTACAAATGTGAAAATATATTTGGATGTTTAGATGTTTGGATGTTCCGCTTTTTTATGGCCAATGAAAGAGAGGTGATGAATGTAGATGAACGAATGATATTCATTTGAACGAATTATAACCTAAGATAAGGGCATAGCTGTCAGATTAAGAGATTTCTAAGTCGCATGTTTTAAGTGCTCCCTAAAATTGTGTAATCGACACGGCCATAATTTGATGTTTGAGAGCTCTAATATTATGGCCATATCCTGTCTCTTTTCAATCTTTAAAAGGTAAAAAGGATGGACGAACTTAAATTAAGGATTAGAGCGTGACAGTGACAATTAGCTAGTTTGTTTGATAGTCCTGAATTAACACATAGGATACTTTTTACGGGAAAAAGTCTGGGAAAATCTTACATAACGCGAGCGTAGCCACGGGCAGAAAGCTGGTAGGTAATAATATAATTCTAACTCGTCTGTTGTAGGTCATGGTCGGGTGAGGGGAGTGTTCAAACAGAGAATTACACTCAGTGCGTATACTATTTGAGTTAATTGAATAGTTAAAAACTATCTGTGCCTAATGTTCCTGGAACGTTGCTGAGTAACTGTTGAGGGAAAAATGCGGTTAAAAATCTTCGATTGTCAGAATAGTGGTACATCTTGGACACTCCATACTACCGTCGCCATTTAAATACCTACTACTCCATTCGCTCGTAGTGTTTAAACATCATTATCAGCTTATTAGGCCTCTGCTGGATGTTTTTCTATGCGATCTTAAGCTTTTTTAATTTAGTCTCTTCAAGTCCTTCATAACTATCATCCCTCCGCAATACGTCCTTACCACGTAGGGCGATTTGCTCACGGAGCATTCAGATTCTGAATATTTTATTAATTTCTTCTGTAGTACAAGCATCTCTATTTTTGTGACATAACACAAGTAACAGCGTATAATCTGAGTTTTAGACTAAAACGCACACATGCACCCTCAATTTGCGAGTCTCCTCAGGGCTGTCGTTAGTAGGATTTAAATTACTCTTATTTCTTATATTACATCATCCAATGAATTGTTTACAAGTACTCCGTAGTGAAACGATGTAACGAAAAAATTGCCACACGAATTTGAATAAGAGGATCGATACTGTATTTTAGTATTCTTAGCCAAGAATGAATGTTATAGAAGGGTACGTCCTATGTGGAGTTTCTTTCAGCTGTTCTTCTCCACAACGAGCATATACTTGTAGTGAACGTGCTAGCTAACCATAGACAAGCCTTGGTATTAGGTGGTAGCTTCGACATCGAAAATTTATCTTAATAGGGGATCGGACTGTTCACCATATTTTATGAATTATTTTTAAAATATAGATTAGTAGCAGATGATTCGCGAAGAAAAATACAGAATTGCTTAAAAACAAATTTACAGTGGTTTTTTAAAGTTTCAATATGTCTGTCTCTTTCAAAAACTATTTTTTGTATGGAGATTATATGGCGTTACTAACAAATGACGTCACAAGTCGGTATGTGCCTCTCTGTCTAATCTTGAATTTCAAACCTTTATAACTCGGTCAATTTTAAAGATAAAAAAAAAAATTATTATTTGCAAATAAGAAAATTTCACGGTACAGTACAAAATTACTCTTAGACTCCGCACTAGGATAACCTGTGACGCGGCATATGATAGAGCAAAAATTTTTAGTGTTCGATAGCAGAAACTAAGAAGTTTGGATTTATAAAATAAAAAAAAGTAATCAGATCCCCTATTCGAACAAATACTTTCTGATTTCTGATGTGGACCAAGTTGGACTGGAAAAATGGGCAACACATGAAGCGACCGGTCGTTGAGAAAATCCTTAGACACCTTCATCCGTTAGTGGACGTTTTGAGGCTGAAATAATTATGTATATATGAACGGTGCAACAATTTCATTGCTAAATACAGTCTTTTCGTATTTTAAACTTTGCATTTATTAACAGCTACAACCCTAGCGTTCGAGCGTCACCATGCGTGTGCGCAGAGCGGGGGGAGGGCGCGGGGGGAACGGGGTCAGGGTTGCCTGCACCGGATTGCGGATGCCAAATCGCGGTAAACACCGTGGAAATAGACGAGCTATCTACGATGTTGGGTAACAAAATAATAGATGATTACATACTATCAATGTTATCTTATCATAATAAGTAGGTAGTTCATTTATTTTCGAAATCAATTCAGTATTTTTTTATATTAACTAGCTTGTTTTTATTACACAATCCATTAGCTAGGTATATACCAACCGAACCACCAAAACTCCCAAGATGTTGTACTCTATAAAAGACGGAGGCTCAAGATGGTCCTGAAAATTATTGGCTTTAATTTTATAACTAGTGGCTCCGTGAGCTGTAGACCTCGCAAGTATTTTTTTTTTACCCTCACTTATTTATTTTATTTATTTATTAAGAACGTAACTCCGTAATTTTTTTAAATTTCCAAAATTTGACTCGACAAAAATATTCTACATATTAATCGACGAACCTGCTCACAAAATTTCACGAGAATCGGTTGAGAAACGCGACCTGTAGAAGAGAACAAGCAGACAGATGGACATACAAAAGCAATTTTGGCCAAGCTGAAACGGAGACTCACGCTTCCCACTCGCAAAATCAATAGCCTTTAGTGTCCTAAAATACTCGTAAGTATAGAAACCAACAAACAAAATTTGTTCAAAACCTAGTTTCGAAAGAAGAACGCAACATTGAATGAACTTCTGAACGACTTCAGTTCGAACGGAAGCCTTCTATGTTGACCAAATGAGGCTTCTGTCCATAACCTGAATACCACACGAAGTCTACTCACTCCGTAAAGGATTGCAGCTACGTGTACATCAACAGCTCATATACGTCCTCACCGAGGGGCTCGAGCCTACCCTGAATTAGGACGATTAGGCCTTAGTCGACCACGCTGGCCCAGTACGGGTTGGTCGACTTCACACACAACATTTGAATTCCTTCGCAGGAGTGTGCAGGTTTCATCACGATGTTTTCCTTCACCGACTGACTATGCGTATATGTTAAGATTCACGGAAATCTTCCAACACCGATTCAAATGAACTGTTGTAAAATAAAATAATTGTAAAACGAGTCATAATTATTTCTCAAATTGACCTAGACCCAGCTGAGGTTTCTATCCGCCCTGATGGTGTTCAGTGACGTCACACCACAAGACGAGGCCACGGGGTCACCTTGACACAGTGCTCCCCATACAGTTCTGCATATTCTGCGTTTAGATTACCAGGAAATCATAAGTAAAATTCATACACGTCAGTGTTTTGTTTGTGTGTGATTCCATTTTTCCTCTTTCCTATTTCGATTTGAACAGGTTTCGTTGGACGTTACTTGGGGAGAGGTTTTACAGAGTTATTGTTCTTTCGTATTGGTAGCTAAGCCGTGTGGTGACGGCAGAGTAGAATACATTTGTCACCAACCCCTACTATTCCCGTGGGTGTCGTAAGAGGCGGCTTAGGGACTACACATTGAACAGGGAACGGGCAGCAGCGCTCTCTGATACAGTAACCTTTTAATCTGCGATCTCCAACCCGCCTGCCAAGCGTGGAGATTATGCCAAAACCCTCCACTTAAGTGGAGGAGGCTCATAGTCCAGCAGTGGACTGTAACGGGCCGTTGATTGGTAGCTCTATAATACTCGTATACTGGACCAAAAAAGATTTATCAAAAATCATCTCAAATTTTAAATACGTTGTGTTGCATAGGACTAACAGTCCTTCCGTCACGCAACAGAGATTGAGAAAGAAATTGTCACAAAGCCTACTTTTTACCACAGGAAAATATTATATTTCCACAAGATAAATCTAATACAGAGATAGCTGCATTAGCTATGGCTGCAGGCAGACAGTTACTAAGTTTCTATTTTTTGCAGTCACCTGCTCCAAAACTGCCAAAAAATCGCCAAGCATTTGATAGTCGGGTGATAAAAATGTTCAAAAAGGTTTCCGCCACACTCTTGACACAAGTTTTACGTCTCTAGGGGTGTAAGAAGTACCCGGAGAGTCTCCTAAGTGGCGGGTAGTTCTAACGATGTTTTTTTTTACAACTTAAACGAGTGGTAGATAATGTATAAACGAATTCACGTGTGGCAACTACCGTTACCGCTTTAAAAAAGCTCGTAAAAACTATTTTTTATGTAGAAATTTACCTCTGCTGGATAAAAAGTATGGTTGTTATGTCTGGTCTCGAACTACTGCTCGGTTAGGTTACTAGGAGCCAATCAATGATGAAAAAAGAAATTTCGTGACAAAAATACTTTAAAATATTTTTAACTGGCAGAATAGGGTATTTGACCTAAATATACCATATTTTATGATTTAATTTTAAAATATAGACTAGTAGCAGACGATTCGCTTGAAAACGAATTTAAAGTAGTTTTTTAAAGTTTCAATATGTCTGTTCTTTCAGAAACGATTTTTTGTATGGAGATTATATGGCGTTACTTGCTTGTGCCTCTCTGTCTAATCTTGAATTTCAAACCTTCATAACTCGGTCAATTTTAAAGATAGAGCAAAAATTATTTTATATTAGTGTTCGATAGCAGAAACTAACAAGTTTGGATTTATAAAATCCTATTGGCGAGGGTGGAGTTGATAGATATTAAATTAAAAAATCAATAAATGGGTCACTAAAAATACCTACTACATCCTCTACGCCTACCTTTTTGATTATATCACACTACTGTTTATAAATGTTTATCACCTTATTTATCACTCATATTATAATTATATTATAACTGATTTGGAAATCAAATTATTTTCCTCTACCGTCTCAGCAGGATATTAAATTCCCCTTCAACTGTTAACTTATTAATTTATTTATTATCTAGCTTACCTACTTCACATTATCTTTTCCAAGAAAATGTTATTATGTAATGTTATACAAACTAACTTATGTATTAACCTCAATTTAAATAAAACACGTTTACTCGACGGTGTACGTTTATTCGACGCTCTTACGGTGAAGGAAAACATCGTGATGAAACCTGCACACTCCTGCTAAGAAATTCAAAGGTTGTGTGTGAAGTCGACCAACCCGCACTGGCCCAGCGTGGTAAGAGGGACAGATATAATATGTTTAATAATGTTGTATCTAGTTTGTTTTTCGATGAATTTGGATTCTGTTTTGACTGTCAGTAGGTATTCTATTTTTGTATACTTTCAGATGAACTATGAATAAAACTAATATTTTTTATGCATATTCCCTATTGTTGCTTCGTGAAAGGGGGCCCTACTGTCCGTGGTACGTCCACGAGCATTTAACCAGGCCTACAGACAGCTTTTAGGCGCTTTTAGACCAAAACTCAAAAGAAACCGCTCTAACCACGTGGTCCAGTCCAAGTTGGAGCGAGGGAAAGTATCTAGAAATGCATCTAGGCAGGTTATGGATATGGATAGATATAGTTGCACTAGACTTGCAATAACGCTTTCTAGCTTCCGGCCGTGGCGACGTGCACCGCGGTAAGATGGTTGATAATTCCCACCCTATAAAACAACATTATTGACTTTAATATAAAAAAATAAAGATACACCTTTTATTAGAATAGTTTTAATTTTTATGCCTAAATTAGGTTTTTGTTTGATCAGTAAAGTTTATAATACTAACTAGCTATCTGCTAGGGCTCTGAGCTTTCTGCTCCACCGCAAGTCCGCGCCCGCTAAATTATATTACCACGTAGATTACCACTTTGGTAGAAATAGGGAATCTACTGGTTATTTGGCCGAATGAAACATTAAAGCATTCATGTGTATTCTCCAACCCTGACACTGGCAGAATTGTCACCCCAATGACAGAAGCCATTTTATAAATATTGAATTGAATTGAATCTCTCTCTCTTAAAAAAAAGAGCTGTGCTCTTGTCAGTGAAATAACGATTAGGTCCGTCAAAAAAAAATACTGTCGTCGTCGTAGGCACGTGTCATTTGAGGATGATACAACCAAAATATACTCACCGTCACATCTAACCGCCTACCCTTGTATTTCGGGTTAATCTTAAACGCTTATTGTTATACATTACAATTGATTTATTGATAATTTTACGATAAATTAAACATACTTAAATAAACGTTAAATTTACTACTTTTTAACTAACATCAGCTGTAACTATAAAGAATCACGAGTGTTCCCTGAAGTGAAGGGTGGGGCGGTTAGTTGTGCCGGTGAGTAGTTCCTAATGCGTTACATTGATGGCGCTTACAATGCGAATAGGAGAGTTAAAAATACTTTCGCGTTTATGATATTAGAAAAGGATAAAGACGTTTTAACTTCCTTGAAAAAATATAAGTAATAAGTTGACCGTCTATGTCTTTTTTTTTTACTACTAGTTCTCGAGCGGGCGGATATTTGCGTGCTCTAATAAGTATGGAATATACTCGTAGTAGATGTGCAATATAACAAAAAACTAAGTACCGTCTTATTATGTCGTTCAGTTCCGTTGAGGTATTTATTATGGAGAATACAATGTTTCTTATAAGCTTAACAAAGTAATGGCAATTAATATTTTTGCCAGAGACCGTATACATAAGCCAAATAAAATTATTAAACTTTCTCGGCGCTCTACAAGCACTGGATTGGATACTGGCCACTAAAACGTTTACGAGGTAAAAGCGGCAACGATACGCGAAAGGAAAATCGCCGGCACTTCCTCGAGCGGAAATTGAAAGTGGATTGTGATCTTGGAGAAAACTGCATCGACGAGTGCATCTAGATTGCACCGTCAAAGATATGATTATTAGCGGCATCTGTTAGTGGTTTACGAGACTAATTGCTTAACGCCATCTGGTTTCGAACGTGAACTATTTTGTTACAGCGCCATCTGTCCGATAAGTTACGTACTACGATTGCAATGTATCAAGTAAAGAACCTAGCGTGTTTATAATTCCGCTATTCAACAATAGATGTCGCAATATACCAAAGTATGAATGAAATGGCCATGATTAATAATAAAAGCTCACCTTTACCTCCACCAGCATCATGCACCTGCGGCTTCCCGCTCGGCACCCGTTGCATTGGCGAGGCGTTCCCGTAGTTCATACTCGTTCCGTTGTAGTCCGAGCTGATCGGCTCCTGCTTTATGCCGCTAGATGTCGCCGCCAGCTTCTCAGCAAGCAACGGATTTTGTGATGCGATGTTGTATCGTCCGTTGTTGATGTTGTTGGCAACGACATTGTTTATTGCATTTGTTCCCGACCGCAGCAGTTGTTGTAGCCGCTGTTGGCCGTTGTTGGGCAGTAGCTGGTTGTTTGTGTTGTAGTAGCCTTGCAGTTGGCTCCCGGACGCTGGCGACGATACATTATTGTTTTCTTCTTGCTGGAATGTAAATAAAATGTAAAATTATAGCGATCCCTCATTGTTTTTTCTTAGTTATGAAGGTTTCAAAACAATTCTTATAATTTTTATAAGAACAAATCACAGGCAATGAACATCCATGCTAGCTTTGACGTCGAAAAATAACCTAACCTAACGAAAGTTGGCTTACTGAGTGAGCACGCCGCAACAAAACCACGTTTGGACAAACAGCATGAAATTTTAAAACACCGGTTTGTTAGACATGGCGTATTAATTATTATAAATACTCGTCATCATCAACAGCTCATATACGTCCCCACCGAGGAGCTCGAGCCTACACTGAATTAGGGCGATTATAAACACCACTACTTACCTTAATTTCTATGGGCGGAACGTTAGACGCGGTGGCATTGGTGAGATCCGTGAAGAATGTGTCGAAGTTGTCGAAGGCGGTTTCCCCCAACTGCTTCAGAATATCATCAGGGTCGGCGGCTTCGTTCTCTGGCTCCAGCGTGAGCCCGCCGACGATGTTGGTGATCTCGGCTTGCGACAGTTCGCCCAGAGATGTCGCCATCTGTTGGAGCTGCGCTGCGGCTTGCCCGCCGGCCGCTGCTACCGCGTCCTGGAATTTCAGAGATAGGTTCATGTTAGCTTTTTATTGTAATTTATTTTTATGTGATGCCTTCTTGGACAAATTAACCACTCCAAGGATGCCCTTGATATATACTTCACAAAACTGTAAGGACCGTACTCTTTGCAGGAATTGGTCGCCTTCGTTTGTATAAAATATATCTCAGACTCTAAGATTTTCTTTGTAATGATCTTTGTGAAAACGTCTTTACAAAACACAATCTATTATTTCAGAAAATCTTTGTCTTTGTTATTGTACCATTAAAATTAATTGGTTGGGACCTTTACGTGTGTACTGTGTAACCCCCAAGTGCCCTCGTTGGGTTATGCTCCAGTTTATCTTAGAGATCATCATCATCATCATCATCTCAGTCAGCCGGAAGACGTCCACTGCTGAACGTAGGCCTCCCCCATAGGTTACCACCGTGAACGGATTATATTATAGAGATCAAATTAAGAAAAATAAGCAGGTCACTAAACTGACAAATTATAAAGGAGATTAATAATTTTGGGCCCAAAAGCTAAAGTGTTGCCGGTCTGATATTGCGTCGTCCCAGGTTTTGGGTTAATTTTCTTCATGCTTTTAGGTAGGTTAGGTAGGTAGGCATTGATAAAAAAATTCTTATGTGCGATTTAAAAAAAATAAGTATCACCTGAAGGCAATTGGAGAGGTCGACCATCCTGCCCTCATTCTCCGCTGACCACCACTCGTCTTCAATAAATGGCATCGCCAGCGCCGTCCCCGTCGGCGCATGCGACCCCGCCACGTTGTTCGGCAAGTAAACGCCAGGTGGCGCGGTCACACGCCACGATTCGGCCCACAAACGCCAGATGGCGCTATCACACGCCACTATACACTCTTACGCGCTAATAGCGCTCCCACTGACACTCAAATGTATTTACACTAATAAATTCGTTTGTTTTTTGTTTATTTGGCAGCGTTTTGGACGGATTGTTCGCGATAACACGCATTATTTGATGTCATTCGGCGGAACACATGCGGTGAGGTTTGGTGAGTGGTTTGTCCTGCTTCCTCTGCAGCCAGGTTACCTCACGCCCCGCACCCCGCTCCTCTTCAGCAACGACCTACGGAAATGACAAAACGTAGGCTTTCACGTCTTTAAACAGGTTGAGTTAGACCCTCACTTTTTATTGCCCAGACCCAAAAAAGAAATATAGGCAACAAATTAAACCGTCACCACCAATAGATGCACAAGAGTGACCATCTGAAAGTCTAATAAAGCAGATGTTAGTTATAGCTTTAGAAAAATTGATGGACAAAACCACCACTTAAAAGTTAGTTTATAAAGTCTAAAACCGGCAAGTGTTGATAAGAAATTAATCAATTCACTATAATTCATAAAGTATACCTACCTAAATAGCTTTAGTACATTCACAGAATTTAATTGTTTTGCAGTCTCAGTAAGTTATAGGATTTGATTTTGAAATATTAATGCTGGAAAATGATATAGTATCTTATTATCTACTTACACCTGGAATTGTTTCCGGAAAAACTGCACTAAAACTGCTAAACTATTAAACAGTACAAGTTAATGAGTTTATACATTCGAGATTCGAGGGGAATAATAGGCTGGCGAGGTCACCTGGCGACGTCCCGGTGTATGTCAAATCTGCGTCGACACAGCATAGAGGCAGCGCGTCGCAGCACTTCTTTTGCCCCCACACCGCTCTGGAAATAAAAAAAAAACATTTAGAACTGTATTTTGTTTTTTAGTTTGAAGATGAGGCTGCATAACCAATACCTTTGCTTGATTTAATAAGGGACGGCATATTATTCAAAAGGTTGCTATTATTATTTTGTGTAAGCCTAAAGTACTCAGAAGTGGGATATTAGATGTATTCATCTAACCAGCATTTTTAAGTAACTGTGTGCATTTTATAGTTATAGTATGTTCTAATTTCAAATTAAAGTCGAACAAAACTTAACAAATTATGTTACAGTAATAAATCAGATCATTGTTCGTGTTTTGTCGATGCAATACTAGCAACAAAAACTGCGTAGATCATCGCGTGATGATGATAATGTTGCTTCGGGCCTACTGGTGCAGAACGCTGTCGTGTTATCACACAAGTAAATTAAACATGATCATGATACCAGTTCTTTAGTATTTTTTTGACGTTCGAAAAAAAAAATTAGGTACATTACCTGCACCAGTAATAAAAAAATAACGATGACGGTGCATGAATAAATTTCTGTGTTTTCTATATTCTTCCCAAAAGTTGGCCTGAAGAGTGCTCATAGTGTTAAGTAAGGCCTCCTTTGCGTAAGAAAATTGCTTTTGTCTTTGTAAACAAACAGGTAAATTTCAAAAATTCAGATAATTAATAAATTAGTTACATACTAAATAGGTATTATGTTTTAAGGTTTTGAGACAAAACAATCAAGTAATATAAATGAAATGGAAGTGGTACTCGCCCTTGTAACTGTCAAATTAACGCAACAAAGTAATAACGCTATCGCAAACATCGATAACAATTAAATAATGTATTATTATAGCGTAACGCTTAACTAAGAACTGGCGTAATCGAACCAGCATGAAGCCGGAAGGCTAACGACACTCGGCAAGTGCCATGCCACGCGGGAAAAAAAGTATACAATGCGCGCATGCTCTTTCACTATAATTGTGGCGCGAAAAAAGAAAGACTTTTGTTTTCTAAATGCTTCCTAGTGCGCACTTTCATTTGCTAATACGTCGTATTGCTTAGTTTCTTTGTTATTCTGCAATAGTTACGTGTTTTTATTAAGATTTTAATCGCGCATTATATTGCAGTATAGAATCATAAGGCGATTGTTTACCTTTTTGACTAATTAATTGAAAAAGAAAATGTTAAATCTGATACGTTTTAGCAGATAGAGTTATAAAAATGCCATTGTTTTTTATAATTCTATGATATTTTTACTGCTCGTTTTTTAAATTACGCAAGAATATAAAATTGGATAATAGACAACGAATTACTTAATAAATAAAATTAAAAGTTCTGAATGGCAGATTTGGGAATGATAAGTTAGAAGTTTACTTATCAATAAAGCCTTAAAAAAGTAAAATAAAGCGAAAGTAACCGCTGTATCTCAACACTTTCGTTTTCACGCCATCTAAGATCGAATAGCTGAACCTTCTAATTCCTTTTACTCTGAGGTTTGGAAAAGTTCAAAAATTAAATAAACTATTTTAGTAGGTCTATAATCTTTAGGAGGCCTACGTCCAGCAGTGGACTGCAATAGGCTGATTGATGATGATGATAATCTTTTAATTACTGTGTGTTCGTGTAGCACTTAAGAAAAATTTTCCAGCGAGTAAATAAATTGCCAATTGTAAGATTTATAGCACTGCCAGCAGGTCAACCTTGAATTCTTACTTCCTACTGCATATTGCAACCTTGCGCTCTGGCGCAACACCCGATGATGATGACAACCTAGAATTTCTATTTCTTCTATAGCATGGCAGCGATTATTTTTGTTCTGATGATGACAAATATAAACGCTGCTGATCGCGTTTTTGTAGTTTTTTTTTTTTATTATGAAAATTAATGTTACATTTATTCTCAGACCAATAGCAATCTATTTTTAATTATGTTGGAGGAAGAACCTTCAACATTCTATCACAAGATACTTCTACTGCAAAGTCAATAAAGAACACCGATTAAGTAGGTATAATTTGATTTAATTATGACCATTACAGGCTATACATTACATGTATGATATGTTGTTAAAAACTTTGATGAACTTTAATGACTTTAACAAAAGCAGTTTTTATTGTTTCCGCGTTTGGCTCCAAATGCGTGGAATGAAACGTTTAATCTTGCGTTTCATTTTAAACTTATAGTACACGTATTTTGCGAAACATTCTCATAAATAAACCTAAATTAGGTAGGTCTATACTGTAAGATACAGACATTTATTTTGAATTGATATAAATTTTGAGTTAAATAGATTTTTATTAATAATTTATACGTCAATGTAAGCTTGTTTCAAAACCAGTATGATGCGTAGATTGGAATGGAACTCAGCATAAGATGTTTTGACAGCTACACACATAATATAACCTCACTTTTTGTTGTTTTCATTTGTTTGTTTATTTAAATAACTTGAAAATGAGTTCAGATTCGTCCACTTCAGAGTCAGAAGTAAGCGCGAGTAGTTCTAATTTTGATCCTATGAAAGCTTTGTACTCACGCAAGACGAAAATACCGGTACAAAATGCTCCAATGTATGAAAATTTGGCTCAGTTCGAAATCGCTCAGCAAAGCTCGAATGTTATACCGGTGGGACACTCAGACTTAGTGAAAAAGAGAGAAGAAGAGAAATTGAGGAAGAAACAAGAAGAAGAAAGAATGCTGGAGGAGAAAAACAGGCAACGTTTTGCTCGGTACCAAGGTAAGGTTTTGAGGTTATGTTTACATTTTTCAAAGAAGTAACAAAGTTTTCTGCTTTAATTAGAATATGTCTGGTACATAATAAAGTGTTAAACTATGTTTTTGAATTAAGTACTAGATTAAGTACTTTTTCCTAATACTATTTGGTCTATTGACTTTGGATAGAATGTACTTTTTGTATTAAATACTTGTGTTAAAATTTCAATAAGTCGAACACTTGTGTTTGCCTTGTGTCTGGATGTTGCATAACTATATTTAAGTATGTATTTATATATATAAGTATGTAAATCAGCTGTCTAGTACCCACAGTATAAGTACTATTTAGTTTAAGATCGGATAGCCGTGTGTGAGATGTCTCCACTTATTTATTTTAAATCATTCATCCTGGCTCAAAGATCAGAATATTTATCCTGGATCAAAGATGCTTAAAAAAGTACTTACTGAAGTAGCACCCAATACAATTTAAAAATTAAAGAAAGAAAGAAAGAAAATTTTTTTGTAGTCATGGGTAGATAGATACATTACAGGTGGTAGCTGGTAGGTATTTTACAATAGAATCTCCATAACTGACCTTCATAAGGCGCACAAATTTATAAAAACAGTTCACTTAAACTAACTTAATCACTATAAAAATATATTTACTTAAGTATTAAGAAATGAGATCATTTTAAAACTAAACACTAATTAACAATCAATAAAGTAATAAAGAAGTATAAAGTAATTATACTGTAGAAAATGTGTCTGAAAGATATTCAAATATACTAGCTCTTTCTATTAACGTTGCATAGAGCTTTTTTTTAAATAGTATTAGAGTGAGGTCTTTTATCTCACTGGGTAATTTATTAAAGATTTTGGGTGCCATGGCCAGGACACTTTTATGCATTAATGATGTCAAGTTTCAAGTAAACACAAGCTATCTTTATATCTTAAGTTGATACAATGTTTTTCTGATACTTTAGAAAATAAGTTAGGGTTACACTTCACAAACAGCGCCAATTCGTAGATGTAAAGTGAGGTCATAGTTAAGACTTTCAATGATTTAAAATGTGGTTTACAGCTGTCTCTTACGTTAAGGCTGCAAACCGACCGAATACAACGTTTTTGTGCTCTGAACACTGTTTCCTTTTCGCAAGAGTTTCCCCAAAAAATAATTCCAAATCTTAAATTTGATTAAACGAATCCGTGGTATGCAGCCATCACTGTCCCGATTAGCTATTTTATTGAGTTCATAAAGAGCATAAGATTTGCTAAGCTTTTTACACAACTCAACAGTATGAAGTTTCCAGGTCATTTTGTTGTCAATATGCATTCCTACAAATTTTGTTACTTCTGTATTAACTAATTTTGTCCCATTGTAATATATATTGATATTATTTAAAAATTGTGGAGGATTACGTTGATAAAAATGCATTATCTTAGTTTTTTGTAAGTTTATTTGTAAATTATTTTGATCAAGCCAGATTACTACCTCTAGTAAAGCATCATTGATGTTATTTTCATATTCATTCGGATTTGTACATACAATTGTAAAAAAAAAAACAAAGTTGACGAAAGTTTCTGAAGTGCTATTTGGTCTGTTGGAGAGAAGTGATTTTCCTTTCCAGTGTTTATATATTTTAAAAACAATAAAAGAGTTACATTAGAAAAAAGACAATAGAAAACCAATCAGTCAATAAAAATTGATTGATTGACTGATTGGGTAATAATATCATCTTATTGTTGTGACTTAATTACGATTCTAAATACTCTTTCATTTAGTCAAGGTTTTTTATCTATTCAACTATCTTTTTAACAATAGATTCTAGTATTGTATTAATTATAATTTCCTGTCAAAGTAATTAAAATCGAAGCAAAGAGGAATAATATATTTGAGGAACAGCCTCCTTAGCTGTGCAATTTGTCTCTCGTTACGGCGGTTCCAGGTTCCAGGTTCGAATCCCGGAGGAGATACTGGCCAAACAACAAGTATTATAAGGCAGTGTCCAGTTTAGTTCAGACATTGTGGACTAAATCACCTAATTGCCCGAAAAGTAAAATGTTCCGTGCTCCGGAAGACATGTTAAAGTCGATGGTCGTGAGCCATGTCAGAAACGATTGGCAGCTCCATAACATCTGAGTTTGTGAGATTAATCAACGACCTCACAACCCACTGAGTGCATTAACACTAGCGCCACTTCGAAAAAAACTGAAAGCAATCAACTTGTTAAATTGTCCAAAAAGAATCTATATATACCTAGAAACCTTGTGTATGGTCCCTGCGATACAAGCTTGCTTAGTACAGGGTCCGCTGATAAATGTACCTACCTATTATAAATTGTCTTTTGTTAATTTGTTTTTGTAATGTTTTTTGTAAATATGTTTGGTAATAAATTATTATTATCATAGTGTACTAGGTAGGTATTTTTAGAAAATAACAAATTTTATATAGATAGTGAAAGTGCTAAATACGTCCGTATGTTCCCGTGCGACTGAATCAATTCTCAATCAATTCTAAAAATACAACAAAGCTCATTTTCAATTTATATAAATTTTTTTTAAAAACCCGCCCGCGATAAATTAATTTTCCCATAGGAAAAGGTATTTTTTCGCGGTAAAAAGTAGCCTGTGTCACTCAGGAATAATGTAGCATTCTATTGGTGAAAGAATTTTTAAAATCGGTTCCTTAGTTTTTGAGTTTATTTGTTACAAACATATACAAAAATAAAAAGCTTTCTTTATAATATAAGTATAGACAATAAAAACAACACAAAACAGAAATACAAACAAGACAAAAGTGTACAGAGAGGCGGCCTTATTGCTAAGGTAGGCTTTCTTTAACAACCAGGGTTTAGGATAATCAAACCAACCAGGGTATTGTGCATTTTTTTACAAATAAAAAAAAACAATGTCGATTTTACCGGAAAGCAAGCTCGGATTATGCCATAACGTTCCCTGACCTACACTTATTAACTCAGCACCAATCCAGGACCACAATACTCGAGCCCTCACCCTCAGGTCAAACGGGAGGTCAGTCTAGGCCGTTCAACGCACGCTGCTCTGTGTCAACCGGGTTCATAGACCCCGGCGCGAGCTCCTTGGCTAATCTACCGACGGGGTACGTTGAGCCTAGCCACCCATGTTGCCAATAGTGATAGATGGGGAAAACGCTTTAACGATTACTTTCTTAAAAATCGGATGCTATAAAGGTCTTAAGGTTAAACATCAGCTGCAGTAGCGCCACCAATTGAAATAAATCATTTACTCATTGTCAGTGACTTCGATCGAAATTATTATGTGTTTAACGACAATAGAACGGTTATAAATATGTTTGTCGAATTTGGCACTTAAATGGCATTTGGAGAGGTGTAATGGCTTAAGCTCTAGCTAAATAAGCAGATCTAGGATCTAGGTCTTGGCTTTGACAGTGTTCCATGCTTCGGGAGGCACGTTAAAAACTCCTGGTTTTTGTTAAAGCGAGATAGAGCCATAAGATTTTGTATCAATATCGTTAAGCTTTTAAACGGCCAAAACACGATGGTATTATGTTGCGTAGTTGAAGAAGTCCTATCCACCTTACGGTTTCATCATCAAACTCTGGAATTTGTGAAGAAACCTGCTCATTCTTCGAAGAATTTCAAAGCTTGTGTGTGAAGTCGACCAACCCGCACCCAGCGTGGTCGACTAAGGACTGTTCACTCTAATTAAAGGTAATCTCGAGCCCTCGGTGTATATGAGCCGTTGATGAAAGAAAGGATAGTAAGTGTTCGAAAAATGGATTGGTAATTTTAAATCGGAAATAATAACATAATAAAAATAAATAAAAGCTTGCAAAGAGTAGTCGCTAACCCAATGCCTAAGTCATATACCATTTGCCGGCTTGGTAACTTGAGCCAGCTTGATATCTAGGTATGCTGCGCATTCATCGCTAGCGACATTTCCAGTCAGCTCTGACATTTGTCAGGCTTCTTAGGATTAAACCAATGCTGATGGGAAAGGTCTGGTTGATGGCTTCTAACACGGCCTGTTATATGATCCTCCATGTTGAACATGGAGGTGTTATGGAGTAGATGTCTATCATCATCATCATCATCTTCACAGCTCATATAACGTCCCCACCGAATCGCTAGATGTTTTTATCAGATATTTGGATATTTGTTCCACTTTCACGCCTTAAAATTTAGCCGCCGTGAAATTTAGAATGTGATAGCTAACACGTAGGATACTCGCTACGGGAAAAAAGTCCTATTCCCACAGGAAAATCTTACATAACGTGAGCGTAGCCGCGGGCAGACAGCTATAAATTCAAATAAATTTTAACATTGATTCTTTAAATTGCTTTACAAATAAGTGGTAATTTCCAATAAAACATGCAAATAATGACCTTAAATCTTTGACCTCTAACAGCATGTTTGTTTAGTGTTTTCATGACCTTAATGTCACCTGTTATAAAAAAAATCGGTGTCCTTGAGTTGGATTTGGCGGTTTGCCCGTGGTATACTGAACCTTAGGTGACCTCTTCAGGGTTCAAAGTTTGTCCTTGAATCATCGATCGGGGGTCTTTGAACGCGTATCTTCTGTGGACGCATTTTCCGCTTAGGAATTTCTGAGGGTATTCGCATAAGTGTGACATATGTTTAAGTTACTTGTTTTTAAGTTCTAGATTAGAATCTACGTCGTCTGTCGGGGCAAATAAAACTAGGTTTTGTTTTAGATAGACCTCTAAATAGTGCACCTACCTGCATAGATGTTATTTGACTACCTAGTCGGAATGGATGATGGCAATCTGATTATTTAGCAGATGCAGGCTTCCATCTTTGGCTTAGAAAAAGAAATGGCTTAAAATGAGCTACAAGAAAATTACATAGAGGCTAGGAAAGCAGTATTAAATCTAGTAATAAATTCGATAAAAATGAAACTATGTTTAGTCCACAAGACTGTGCACTTTGACCATGATATAGTCAAGCCCTCGGAGACAAATACAAATGTTTCCGTGGTCAAGACACTATCGGGCTGGCAACTACTACTGGGCTTGTACTCTTAGCCACTACTCTGGTGTTTTTTTTTTATCTGGACGCAAACACATTAAAAGGGACACTTTCCCAACGGGACACAATTTTAAATGAACTCGTCTAGCCAGAAAACATGCATTTTCCTAATTCAATACCTACATAGAGTTAAATAAAAATACTGACGACAAAATAGGGGATCGGACTACTTTTTTATTTTTATTTTATAAATCCAAGTTTCTTAGTTTCTGCTATCGAACACTAAAATCATTTTTGCTCTATCTTTAAAATTGACCGAGTTATAAAGGTTTGAAATTCAAGATTAGACAAAAAGGCACATACCCACTTGTGACGTCATTTGTTAGTAACGCCAAAAAATCGTTTTTGAAAGAGACAGACATATTTAAACTTTATAAAATCACTGTAAATTCGTTTTTCAACCGATTCTGTTTTTTTTCTTCGCGAATCGTCTGTTACTAATCTATATTTTAAAAATAATTCATAAAATATGGTGAACAGTCCGATCCCCTATTACGTTACCCACTTCATAGCTGTTGAATTCATCATTTCTTTTTCATGGTTATTCATTCATATTAGTATATCAGGGTTTTCCAAGTTCATCTACCTATAGTGTTCACGTTATGAACTGACAATTTATAGTACCTACCGTATGAACCCTGCCTGAACCCGAGGGCAAGCGGCGTCCTTGAAATATCGATCTACGGTTCACGAATGCTACTCATCAATGAATTGCGTATTCCCTACGAGTACTACGTTCCACGTCTCTTCTACGTGGTATTGTGATGTGATGTGACTAGATCGATACAGCTAATTGTAGAGGATATTTTAAAATAACGTTTTATCATTATCATCGTTGTGCCGTGTGGTGACGGCAGAGTAGAATACATTTGTCACCAACCCCTACTCTTCCCGTAGGTGTCGTAAGACATTGAACAGGGAACGGGCAGCAGCGCTCTCTGATACAGTAACCTTTCAATCTGCGATCTCCAACCCGCCTGCCAAGCGTGGAGATTATGGCAAAACCCTCCACTTAAGTGGAGGAGGCTCATAGTCCAGCAGTGGACTGTAACGGGCCGTTGATTTGATTTGATTATCATCGTGTGGGTTGTAAGGTCGACAACTGACCTCACAAACCCTGGTTTCACTGTTATAGAGCCGCCAAAGGCCACTGACTTAGCTCGTGTAACAACTAGATAGGCTTAACGTGCCTTCCGGAGCACGGAATCATCTTTCTTTTTAGGACAATCAGGTGATTCAGCCTGCAATGTCCGAACCAAACTGGGAAAAGTCTCATAAAGTGATTTTTTCTTGACAGTGTCCCCTCCCCACCGGGAGACGAACCCGGAACCTCCGTAATGGGCGTCGAAATCTCGACCACTCGGCCACAGAGGCTGTTATAACGTTTTATGAGGTGTCTTATTTCGAATGGAAGTTTTTGTATTTAAAAGTAAAGAAAGAAATTTCTGAAACGCATTATTATAGTAGTACGATGCGACTGAGCATATTAAAAATGATCTGTACCTACCTTCGTAAACTCACACTCTGTTCCCAAAATGAGGCAAGTAGAGCTTTAATTGGAACACAAAGAGCACGCCTACCAAAATACCATTTGTAAAAATTATTGGGCTAAGATTCTGTATTCATCTTCTTTATCCTGTCTCCGACAAAAGATCAACACCCGACCTCTCTATCCTGGAATCTTTGGTCTTTATTATGGTCACATATTTTCGTCACTTAGTGCATCTACTGTCCTAACAGTAGCTCTTCTCGGGTCGCAAGGGTCATCGAGACTCCTCCTTAACAAATCATAATCTGGTGACCTAGTGACAGATATATACCATCGATCGATAGGGTTAAAGAAATGCTAAGACTTGCGCATTCTAGCTGTATAAACCCAACCCTATAAAACGTTCCACAAAAAAAAGATGATTAAAAAAGCTGTTGGTTTACGTAAGCAAGGCCGCCGGGGCAGCGGGTCACGGCGCGTGCGCATGCAAATGAACCGATGGCATTGTCGATAGCGATACGTCACTGAACGATCCATTGATGATTCTATTGTAAACTCTGAACGGTCGATATGGCCTGATTTGTAACTAAAATTCTGGCATAGTTTAGTTGGGCTGGAAACGTCAAATGTTGAGTATAGACCTCGCACAATTTAATTGCTGTACCACATTTTTATTAATATTAAACTAGAATTTAGTTATAAGTTAATAAGATGGTAGAATTATAGGAAATATTACAGCTTAGGAATGAGATAGATGAGTTTATCCAAAATTGATGATATTCTGAGACTATTTTGGTAGAGATGATGATGATGATGAGTTCCTAAACAGATGAATTGTTGCCATGTGAAATGAAGCACTCCGATTTTTACGTTTTTTTTTTTCACTTACTGATCTATAACTGTACTCGGGCTTTAATTTAATATTGATATTGCGGTTAGCCATGTTAACGTATTTCATAAGTATGAACGTTTTAAACTTATTTAGGCATGTATCCATAAAAGTTATAAGGTGTTCCAACGAGCTTTCGCAATTTAAAAAAAAAAAATTCCTTTAAAGATTACAGTCTTACATAAAATAGTTTCCGGTGTCTCCTAGTAAGCGTATATACACCTGTGTCAGGAGACACCGCTCCTCCCAAATATCTTTTTATTACAATAGACTTTTTTGTTTAGTAATGGAAATAAAATAAAAAAAAAAACAAAAAAACAAAAAAAAAAAAGTATAGAAAATAAAATAAAATAGGTGCGTACTTATGTGATGAGAATTATAAGAACGTGTAATGTAAGGGCTCATAATTGTAAAGCAATAAGAATTCGAAATCGATTATTTCTATCGGTTTTCTGTTATGTCCCTTCCTTGAAGAAAAACATTTTCCATGCCC
The DNA here is from genome assembly GCA_951230895.1 of Carpatolechia fugitivella. NCBI lineage: Eukaryota > Metazoa > Arthropoda > Insecta > Lepidoptera > Gelechiidae > Carpatolechia > Carpatolechia fugitivella. The sequence goes on from OX579649.1 coordinate 18,213,479, forward strand.
ATTAAAAAACTTTCTTTTTTATGTACTTACAACTGAAACTGAAATTAAAATTTAAACTGTTCAATACTATGCAAAATCAATTAAAATAATAATAATAGTTTAAAAAACTAAAAAACACGCTTTAAGCACGCACTAAAAATCACAAAATGTGTCCGCCATGTTGGATTTAAGTCACGTGACTATTTTTTTCGTATTTAATTCCTGTCAGCAAACCCTTTCATTTGATACCCATATCATGGGGGTGGATTTCAAACAGCCAGTCCGCCATCTTGGGGAGGTCGCCATATTGGATTTGTAATGACGTTTCTTAGCTAGTCATGTATTGTCATCAGAACTCAGAGCGTGTGCAAAATTTCATCCTAATCGAAGACCGGGAAAGATTTTCTTACATACATAGTTACAAGTGAAGCTAATAAAAGCGTGTTAAAAAACAGAACGCTCTGTTTATTTAAGAACAAGTTATCCGCAATAGTCTCTAATTGAAACGCAACAATATTTAATCGATTTCTACGTCTTGTTTACTTGTTTATTTATGTTACATCGTCAAAACCGCTATCTTGTTTGTTATCGGAACATAAACAACTCGCGAAAACTGCGCGAAATTGAAAGTGGCCCATCTGAACTTGACGTCAAGTCGTAAACTTGGAAATTTATCTGATCATTTTAGAAATTATCGATAAACAAGACTTAATGATATTTTAATTTATGCAACCAATAAAACTTTTTACATCTTTATCTCTCTCGATTAAAAATTTATCGCTTTATTGGCGTGCATTTAAGTAACTGCTCGTTAAGTGTCTACGTTTTTAACATTTCTAATCAAAGGTAGGTTTTCCTTGTTAACCGTAATAATATAACCAGTCTAATAGTAGCGCTATAACAGAATAACTATCGGCTAAGGGTCATTTTAATCAAGAAAGCTATGTAGGGAGCACACGCAATCGCGTGATAGCAGCAGCAGCGTCGCCAATTATATTTTCCCGCCAATTTGACGAAAATGGCGCGGGAAAGTTGAGTGCGGAACGCGCAGCTGGCGGCCATTTTTAGTTGCTATTAGGTGCTTTTGCGTAATAGTTAAACCAACTAAACCGAACACAAACCTAATTTGAGCAAGTTAGTTGCACCTAAGATTGTAAATTAAACAATGCCGCATTGTTTTGTAACAGTAGGAGACGTAAACCGTATTTAGATTTTATAGATTGGCTAACGGCAAACATTAACAAGATGTCGGTTAAAGGCTGGCTACTTTGTGTTGTTAACTAAACTACAAGACAATAACAGACTGTACCTATATTCAATTCTCAAATGCGTGCAATGCAATGGACTGCAATCCTGCCAGCAGTAAAATTAAAAAGAGAACTCCAATCGAAATAGAATTGATTGGCTCTTTGCATGTTGCCAGTTTCATAACTCATCTTTCTAAATCTCGGCGATGGCCATCGATGGGCGATCGGCTCTCGAGTGCGCGTTCAATGCCCATCTCGTTGCACTGTTGCAGTCTGCATGCTAGACGACTTTCGCGTATACGTCTGTTGCATAACCGCTTTCCACGCGAGTGGGATGCGTGCGCGCGCGCAGCCGCCGCGTCGGCCCTCTCGCTCGCACCGCACCCTGGAGCATCGGTCATTGACTTATCCAGAGATTCGAGACCAACATTTTATCTTCTTTTAATTCCAGCCAGATAGTATATGCCTATTTGTGGTGTGCGAGCGAAGAATTTGATAAGAGAAAATAACACTGGTGGTTAAAAGTAAAAGGTGTCGTTTATAATTATTTTACTGTAGACGTAGTGACTTTTATGATAGAGAGTTTAATTGTTGTGATTAAAAGTATAATAGACGAACATAACTAACATAACAATACGTACAAGTTGCGTGATCTCTTATCATTTTGGAACTTCGAGTGTCTGCCATGCGCGTGCGACGTTTATCGTAACTCATACAATATATCTGAGTACAAACATGTTGAAGACACTACAATTATTTTAAGTAGACAGCGCTGTGGGTAGTTATTTTTAACCTGACCATTATTATAATAAGCTTCGCACGCCGATACATAATTTACAATTCGCACAACGTGCAAATATTTGCACACAAAAAATGGCACGAGCGTAAAACGGAACACAAGCGGAAGTGATGCAATGCAACGCGAGTTTCGGCGCGCATCTGTGTAAACAGGCGCGCTTTTCTGAATGGCATGATGGCGGCGGCGGCGGCAGCGTGCGGCGTGCGTTTCCCGCGCTCAGCGGGCGTCGACCCCGCGGCCGCGCGGTCAGCGCCCGGGATAGTCGAGTGAAAGTAATTCGCGACCGCATGCGATCCATGCCGTCCTAGTACCTCGCGCGGCGCTGCTGCATAGATTTATCGCCTTTCCTAGGCTATTTTTATCTCGAAACCTACTATCTTTCAAGTCTTAAGAAGATAATGTGAGTGATTAGAATCTAGACTTCTTAAACGAACAAGGCCTAGAATTTAATTTGTTCCTCCAAGCGTAAGAAACACTGTGGAATTTAAATTGAATCCATAAGAAAGCTGCAGCGTCTGAACTATCAGCGTAGGTATTGCAGTAATAAAGTTAGACTGCATTTTATGATCGGATGCAATACAATGCACTTTCTTTGGTAGCAAGCCGTGTTGCACTGGTTGGAACTTGAAAGTATGGCGCGCCACCCAGCTTTATCGAGTCTGGGAGACTTTATGTCTGTTGGGGACATTCCTTAGGCTTGAAGGATGTCCAGGTCCACTTTGAATACCTACTAAACCCAACTTTCATTTGCGTTTATCGATCTATTTTTACTATACTTTTAATAAAATTCTTGTCTACATTTAAAAACACTAAAGGCATGACAAATTGAAATAAAGAGTATAATGCACACTTATCTGCCTTGGCCTTAGTAAAAAAAAATCTAGTACCATTACTCGTAGATGATACTAAAATCTGAATACTTTATTGGATTCTTGAAAAAAGGATTTTAAATTGAAGAACAAAAAATTCGTTTTAGTTACTTACGAGAATTTTGTCTTTATTGTATATGATTTAAGATTGATAACAATGTTATTAACAAGTATTTTAAAGATTGCATCCATCAAATTGATCATAATCACAATTAAACCCTTTAAATCAGCAGATGTATGATATCACGCATCGCACACGAGTCGTGCGTGATTCACCGGCTTTATAAAGAAAGCCGATAGCACGTTTGATTCATGGATTTAGCCAATAGGGACGGGTTCGCTCGTGATTTCATTTAGATTGTCAATGTTTGGGATTCAAAAATAGCAATTTTGATTGATTACGTGACGGTTACAGTATTTGTATCTCTTTAATGGTTTTTCATCTTTTGGATTTATCTTTTCTTTATTTTTTTTAATATTTTATTATCTAGCTTTTCCAAATTATAAATTTTATGATCTTTTTCCGATTGAAATTATGTTTATAACGAAAACTTAGCAATATTTTCCAAAATGTGGAACCGGTAGATACATAACTTGATAAATAATTATGACATTTAGACAATATAACAATAGTAAAATCATTTGAACCAGGTTTGCAAACACGACTCTCCAACTTTGGCATCACACCTGTCAAAGACAAAAGACTGTAACAATATACGTCAATGGCTGACCTCGATTTCTACCAATCCTGCTTTCAACAAACCCCCTATTCAGTAGTATGATGACTTCACAGTTCAAATATTACCACAGGTGGTTCAAGCGGTGATAGAAATAAGTGTACTCTATCAGTACGGGAGCAATGACACTATTCTTGAACAGAAATGGCTACTTGAAGCTGATTTTGTTTTATATCTGTCTTCAGATGACTAGAATAAAAAAAGTTATTTGCCAACCTAATTGTTTTGGCTTATTTGCCAACGAAAGGTCAGGGCGTAATGATTACAATGGCATCATTATAACAAATCTACGAAATAAGCTTTGAAGTGTTCCTTTTACAGATATATTGATATTCGGAACGGAAGTTGAATATGTAAATAATAATTATTGATACGCATGGCAACTCTCCAAATAGAAATTGTACATGGCCTTCAATATGGCTTGTTTATGTTCCATTTTTGGACACAGACCTCCTCCAATTTCCTCTCCTCCTGATGCCGTTGAGCCCTCAGTATCCAGTTGTGTACTGCATATTGCCGAACATAAATCATCTAGCTAACACTTGGTAGCATCCTTGAGGTCGGTTCCTACAAGTATAACTCGAGCATCCGTTATAACAGCAAAAACATCTAGGATTTCAGTTACTTTTTTATTTGCTTTGTTCAAAAAAATATTATATCAGTGAAATCAGGATGTAATAACTTGCATGGTTTTCTCCATATTTCTTTGCGCTGTTCAGACCTAATTCGCTATTATTTTATGCTTCTTACATGGTTTTACCACACAACAACCCAGGGTCGGTTATCGACATTACAATCTGCACGATAAGAAAGAAAGAAGTAGAACCTATGGTGCAGAGTCTAAGATGATAACAATCACATCACACATAAATGTGAAAATATATTTGGATGTTTACATGTTTGGATGTTTGTTCCGCCTTCACGCTTAAAGTACTCAATGAATTTGAATTAAATTTAGAATGGAGATAGTTTGTAACCTGGATTAACACATAGGATACTTTTTACGGGAATAACTAATATCCCCACGGGAAAATCACAAGCGAGCGAAGCCGCGGGCGGATAGCTGGTAATACATAAGTAATGAATATTAATGTTAAATGATGTTGTTTCAGGCTTAGTACCAACAACAGGAAGACAGAGGAAAGCTAAGAATCTTCTAACACGGATGGAGAACATGGATGGACCATTAGGAGTTCTCAAAGATTGTGTCGACCAAAGGCTTAGATTAAAGGTAAGTTTTATTGCAAGAAGCTTTCAAAAGATTTGAAAAAAAAAAAAAGATGAAAAGATTTGAAAGATTTGTAGATGTATGCTATGTAAAAGAGACCGAAAAAAAATGTTATAATTTAAAAAACGTGTGTGACTTATATCAAACTATTGAAATACACAAAAGAAGGTAAACATCATGCTTGATCGCCTCAAACTTGGTACACACATTGCTCCACAAACAATCACATAAACAAATAAATTGCATGTAGTTAAGAATGAAACAGTACTTGCAAATCCCAACCAAGTATACTTAAAGACTAGAGGAAGCGATCAACCCACAAACTCGGTTAATAGCGCTAGAAGTTTCTAGAAAGGGCTTTGTTGCTATTTCTGGATGGCGAGCGGCGTTTGCGCATCACTTCCGGGCTGGATGCGAGCCAGACTGCACAAAGGATGCAAGGGCCGCAGTTATGACAGACACACAGACAGACATGACGTGTATTGAAGCGACAGGAGATGTCTTACTAGCTGATGAATATATTCCTATCGAGTGGGTCGTTAGTTTCATGACTAAACTTACAAATGTCGGTGCTAGAGTTATTGAGCCGCCAGTGGCCCCGATTCACTCTGTCACGCTAAAGCGTGAGGATTAGAATGCTTAATTTGAGTTAGTCTGTCCTTTTTACCTTTTAAAGATTGAAAAGGGACAGGAGATGGCCATTCTAATATTAGAGCTGTCAAACATCGAATTTGAACCTTATGGCCGTGTCGATTGCACAATTTTAGAGAGCACTTAAAACATGCGACATAAAAATCTCTTAAACTGACAGCTATGCCCTTATTTTAGGCTATCATTCGTTCAAATTAATATCATTCGTTCATCATCTCTCTTTCATTGGTCATAAAAACGAAAAGGATAGCTGGATTTTAAAATTGGAATTAGAGCATGACATCCCGAATCGAGGCCAATGGCTTCTGACATGACTTAAGTAACAGCTGTTTTAGTAGATCAGCCTGAATCAACGCCTTGATGTGTCTTCCGAAGCACGGAGTCTTCTTACTGTTCGGACATTCAGGTTATACAGCCTGAAATGACCTGATCAAACTGAGTCTCACATAGAGATTCTTGTTTTTGAGAGTGTCTCCACCGGAAATCTAAGCCAGGTCTTCCGGAACGAGAGGCATATACGCTATTATACCGCTTAACCACGGAGGTTGTTAAAATTGGTGGAACAAGATTTATTAAATGGAGTAAATTGGCAGTAATATATGAATGAACTAACTGTCCGCCCGCGGCTACGACTTTTTCCCGTAAAAAGTATCCTATGAGTTAATCCAGGGTACAAACTATCTTCATTCCTTTCATCCAAATCCGTTCAGTAGTTAAGGCGTCAAAGCGGAACAAACATCCAAATATAGTTTCACATTTATAATATTAGTATGATATGAAATGATGAAATATTTTTCGGTTTTTATAGATCATTGTTGTTATTTATAATGACGTAGTAGCTCTGTTGTGAATCTAATAAATAACGGGTAGTCAGATGAAACATGTCACAGCTTGTGGTAGGCCAACATGGTTACACTTGGTGCCAAAATAAGATGACGTAGGTACGTAGTGCGCACGCAAGACGCTGATATTTTGACGTAGATTTCAATATAGACTCAGGTTGAATTTTATATAAGCAGGTAAAGTTAAAATAAGGCGCAATATATTTTGTTTGCATTTTACGAATTATTAGGGTCGTTTAATAAATTCATTGACAACATGGATGAAAATATAAAACTGATAAAATTATTCACATTTTGTAAGGTTTAGGTTATCTATATATAATTTTAGAACTTCAAATTTATTGATAGAATGGTTAAATGTTGTAAATTAGTATTTTGAAATTTAAAAAGTCATAATTTGCCCACGAAAATAACTGAAAATAACTTTAAGTGATCTCAAGGGTCTTCTAAATAGTCAGAAAGCAGCAATCACATTTTTTTTAATCTAGTTGTTGAAGTTTTTAAATTACGTAGAACAAAAGTTGTATAGTTTAATGAATGAATGAATGAATATTTATTTGCATGAAACATGGTCACAAACAGGTCAAGGACAGGTGGTAATGGACTGGAAAACCACCTATTTTGCTAACGTATTGTATAAAAGTATTAATGACACCAACCAAGCTTTGTTGCAGTCAAAACCATGTTATAAGACGTGTATTTAGGCTATAATAGGAAAAGGAAGCGTAAAATCGCAGCAAAAACCTAGAAATGGAAAGTAGCTATAAACAGATAATAATAATAATAATAATAATAAAATAATTTATTGAACCAATTATAACAGTACAACAAGAGGTAACAACAAGGATGTACATTTAAAAGTTGAACATTATCATATTCCCTGCCTCCCAAACTAGGTAAAAACCTGTGACTTGGGAGACAGTGATCCGACAATAACGACATTTTATAATGCAGGTTTGTGTGCGCGCGTTTACAAAAGTAAATGTTTCCAACATTGGTTACAACATTGGTAAGAGAAAGAAAAGTAAAACAAAAAGACAAATAAAAAGAAAAACGTTGAATATTACCTTTTAAAGTTAACTATGAGTGAGTGTATGTGTGTGTGTATATGTGTCTGCTGTGCGTGTGTATGTGAGTGTACGTGTGTGTGTGTGTGTGTGTGTGATCACAATATTTAGAATATTAATTATAATTAAAAGTGCCACTTATGAGTCTAAACAGGCTTTTAAAGATGAATAACTTCTTACACATGGTAATTATTATAATTTAAGGTGTTAGACTTCCTTGTGAAAAAAAAAACTAATTAGTTTTATAAACTATGTAGTTTTTATGTAAATGCATCGCTTACTGCTTCATGGGTGGGCCTAGCTTTGTTGAGAGAAATTGCTACCACTTTTGCAGTAGATTTGTAAATTGAAATTTACATAATCAAAAAGTCGTTCACAATATATAATGCCTGCTATCACTATGCTACTATTCGTGAAAAATAAAAACCGGTTGAGTAGCATAATAATAGAATTTTATTTCAGTATGTTAGTCTAGGGCAGATCCTATGTTTATATCATGATACAGACATATCTTATCTGTTCATAGATAAGTATTCAATCAAAATAGTTTGTATTGCATATAACATAATAGCCTAAACTAGAAATCGAAAATATTAATTATAATAAGGTCTAGAACATTTTAAGGTAGGGTCTTAGGACTTAGTTTTTCTTCCTAAGGGGGTAAAAGGGGGGGGGGGGGTTAAAATTGTTATAAAACTCCGTCATTTTAAACAAGAACTATGAAGGCGAAAAGCCAGTTTATATCCATTTATTGTAATTATTTTCTGTCATCGTACAAGTTTCCTTTGTAAATGTTGTTTACAGTAATGAGCTCAAAGCAGCCATTTTCGGCCTAATCCAGTTAAGACACATAACGTATTCATGTAATTTTAATATGGATGACTCACGATCTTTAACCTTGTCGTTATTAACATAGTAATAATAACATGTAAACAATCGGCAAGGCTATGTGCAAGGACACTAGTGTAGTAAGGACTTTGAACTAAGACTCAATTGTAGAAATACTCGTACTAATTCCGTTAGTAGGGTAATTTGTCAGACTAGTCAGCCAAACTTACTCTGTTTTCAGCACTAACAGCTTAACGTGCACTCTGATGCACGGAAAATGCTCAATTTCATATACTAATAACGGTTAACTTTCGTGAACAGAAAGAATCTAAGAATAAGAAAGAGTGAAATAGTCAGCACATTCTTAAGCTTATATCTAGCACTGTGAGGCTCAAGCCTACCCTGAATTAGGACGATCGACCACGCTGGCCCTGTGTGGTCGACACATCAACGGCCCGTTACAGTCCACTGCTGGACTATGAGCCTCCTCCACTTAAGTGTTTGGTTTTGCCATAATCTCCACGCTTGGCAGGCGGGTTGGAGATCGCAGATTAAAAGGTTACTGTATCAGAGAGCGCTGCCCGTTCCCTGTTCAATGTGTAGTCCCTAAGTCGCCTCTTACGACACCCACGGGAAGAGTAGGGGTTGGTGACAAATGTATTCTAATCTGCCGTCACCACACGGCGTGGTCGACACATGCCTTTGAATTTCTTTGCAGACATGTGCAGATTTTATCATTATGTTTTCTTTCACAGTAAGAGCGTCGAATAAACGTACATTCGGATTTAAAGGGGCTTGAACTGGCGTTTTCCATACGGGAAGTAGGCCCTTGCTGTTACACTACCACCGGTCTTATAATGGTCTAGTTTATTTGAATTCCACGTGTTTGTTTCCGTTACGAAGAATGGAATATTTGGACGGTTGTTTATTTTTCTTGTTTTTTTTTAGCTAATTGAATATTTATTTGTTTTACCTGTTTACAGAAGGATTTTAATGGTACTGTTTTTCAAAGTCATTTGTGGAGTCTTATTTTTTTATAGAAAATTACTGCCGTTCTTTTTCTATGAAATTGGTGATTTATTTTACCTATTTTGACTTGAACCATACATTCATCATCAACGGCTCACATACGTCCCCTCCGAGGGGCTCGAGCCTACCCTGAATTAGGGCGATTAGGCCTTAGTCGACCACGCTGGCCCAGTGCGGGTTAGTCGACTTCACACACGACCTTTGAATTTCTTCGCAGATTTCATCACGATACTTTCCTTCACCGTAAGAGCGTCGAATAAACGTACATATGAATTCGAAATTCGAAAACACATTGGCACGTGGTGGGGATCGAACCCGCGTCTCGCGGACGGGAGGCAGCGGCCCTAGCTACTAGACCACCGACGCTCTCTACTACTTATTATTTTTGGTAAATATATTTCTAACTATTCGCCCACTGAAAAATAATGTTATATTTTTTTTTACCGTAATTATGTTTTATAATCCCGCAGTAAAAGATATCCTTTGTAATTCTCCGGTCCATATTTAATCTAATATCTATGTAAAAAATCTCTTCTATCTATCCTTTAAAACAAGTATGATAACAAGAATTCAAAAAGTAGAGTTTTACATCTAAGAAATTCCCTTACATAATCTTATTAATTGTAACACCTCTTTTATCTCTGTAAATTTGCCTGTCTAAAATAATTAAAATAAATGTGAAATAAAATAAAATATTATAAAAAATATCCATCTGGTTAGCCGATTCCGATGAATAAGGCTGGTTCCAGCAACATCACTATCATGCGGTACCTTTCCGAAGTGCACTGTGCACAAGTGCATCCAATGAGTCACTGTAGGAAGAGCCTTGCATCGCCGCCTTGATGCGATGAAGTGGTTCTATTAATGTCGCCGCACGGTCGCCGGCGCTTGCGCATACTGCACTTATCTGCACGGTGGATATGTGCGAATTGAGTAAACGAAATATTAGCGAGATATTGAAATTGAAAACTTAAGTGGGCGTAGGCGGGGCACATAGCGCGGCGGGATGACGAAAGGTGGACCAAAGCAGTGACAGAGTGGCGGCCCAGACTCGGACAACGCTCGGTAGGCAGACCACCAGCCCGATGGTCAGATGATATAGTGACAGTGGAAGGGAAGTACTGGATGAGAACTGCACAGGACCGTGAAAAATGGCGCAATAAAGAAGAGGCCTATACTCAGCAGTGGGTAGATGTGGGCTAGATAGATAGATAGATTGAAATTATTGGAGTACTTATTATAAGATATGATAAGTGCGAGCGACGCGGTTCCGAATCAGTGTTTTCAAAATCATTTGTTCGTTTATTCGTCGCTCTTACGGTGAAGGGAAACATCATCATCGTGAGGAAACCTGCTCACACCTACGAAGAAATTCAAAGACTGACTCAGCGTTAACAAAGGCCTGATCACACTAACAGGGGATCGGACTACTTTTTTTTATTTTATAAATCCAAACTTCTTAGTTTCTGCTATCGAACACTAAAAGAATTTTTGCTCTATCTTTAAATTGACCGGTTTGAAATTCAAGATTAGACAGAGAGGCACATACCCATTTGTGACGTCATTTGTTAGTAACGCCATATAATCTCCATACAAAAATCGTTTTTGAAAGAGACAGACATATTGAAACTTTAAAAAATCACTGTAAATTCGTTTTTCAATCGATTCTGTTTTTTTCTTCGCAAATCGTCTGCTACTTATCTATATTTTAAAAATAATTCATAAAATATGGTGAACAGTCCGATCCCCTATTATATGACCCTTTGGTGATGGATGATATAAAACGTGTACGCTTTTGGGCTAGCGTGGTCGCGAGTGGAAAATAATGGGATAGTTTTTGAAACTAACATTAAAAATGACGTGGATAAAAAAAGTCATATACGAGTACCAGACAGCAAAGGAAATAGCTTGAAATCGATAAAGTTTCGTCAGGTCTACATACTCTACATACTCAGGTCTACATACTCTACATACTCAGGTCTACATACTCTACATACTCAGGTCTACATACTCTACATACTCAGGTCTACATACTCTACATACTCAGGTCTACATACTCTACATACTCAGGTCTACATACTCTACATACTCAGGTCTACATACTCTACATACTCAGGTCTACATCTATCTACATACTCAGGTCTACATACTCTACATACTCAGGTCTACATACTCAGGTCTACATCTATCTACATACTCAGGTCTACATACTCTACATACTCAGGTCTACATACTCTACATACTCAGGTCTACATCTATCTACATACTCAGGTCTACATACTCTACATACTCAGGTCTACATCTATCTACATACACGTATATAGATATCAATTGCTGTTCGTTTGTCTCGCTAAAACTCGAGAATGGCTGGACCGATTTGGCTAATTTTGATCTTGAAATATTTGTGGAATTTCAGGGAAAGTTTAAACGGTAAGAAACATAAATAATAAGTACCTAACAGAAAAAAAAAACGACAATTTAGTTTTCCAATACAAAATGGTCAAGGGTAGGTGTAGGGAAAAATGGCAGGACAACGTCTGCCGGGTCAGCTAGTTATTCATATTTTACATAAAATTTTATATACGTGTACAGTTTACTAACTTAGGGAATATGCACATTTTTTTTTAATTCATTAATCGAAATATTTTAAGTTCCAGATAAACACATAAAAATCATTTTTTCAAATATCTTGCTCAGAAACAAAGTTATAAGGCTTCAAAGTTGATGGTTAGACAGAGAGGTCCGACATGACCATTGACGTCATTGGTCACGCGGGCCATACATTCGCCATAGAAAATTTTGTTTTCGTTGATGATGAAAAGACGGACAGATATAGTTTAATAATGTTGTATCTAGTTTGTTTTGTGATCAATTTCGATTCTGTTTTGACTGTCAGTATTCTATTTTTGTATACTTTCAGATGAACTATGCAAAAAACTAATATTTTTTTTATGCATATTATCTATAACACGAAACATTATTATAAAAGCATAAGTAATTACAAAAGAACTTTGTCAGTTTCAAGTGGCTTATATAACTGTCTACCTTGCTGACTGTACCCAGCATTTAAAGTGTTAAAAATCGACGTACTCACATCACAAGTGAATTAAAATTCAAGGTGATACGTATTAACTGAAGAGCTGTGGGTAATTTTAAATTAGCACGTTAGTGCGGAAACTACTCGCAGTTACATTTTGAACCGGTATCAGAAAAAACCGGAGCGTCGCGTCGGTGGTCTAGTGGCTAGGGCCGCTGCCTCCCGTCCGGGAGACGCGGGTTCGATCCCCACCACGCACCAATGTGTTTTCGAATTTCGAATGTACGTTTATTCGACGCTCTTACGGTGAAGGAAAACATCGTGATGAATCCTGCACACTCCTGCGAATAAATTCAACCAAAATTCAATTCAAAAGAAATTCAAAGAAATGCCACGGAGGCTGTTAAGATTAAGACACTGGAATGCATTGATTGACGACAAGTAGACAACACGTTTGCGTGGGCCTTAATATAAGGCGGCATTTACAAATGTTCTGAAGGCCGACTGCATGCACCCACTCTGTGAGCCGTGCGTGCCCACTGCATATGATAATAACGTGTATCGGTAGCAGAGGAACCAGATTCACTTTTTAATATTATTAATTTATTGATTTTTTGTTGCTGTGCGATCGATCTCGCAAACTCTACGTTGTAGCCGGAATGATCAGCTTTGCCTTTCGTTTTTTGAGACACTGAATCTTACTTTTCAGACAAACAGGTGAACAATGTACTAAATAAGGGACAGTCTTGTTAAGTGATTTTTATATTCGGCTGGCCCCACCGGGATTCAAACCTAGAACTTCCGAAACGAGGGCACGGCCATAGAGGCTGTCAAAAAAAACTGTCCGCCTCATTACTAGATATATATTTTTTTACCACATTATTATTAATATATTTGAAACATAGTAAAATTTTAAATTTTCTTTTTAGCATTTTATCCTCATTTATAATAACTAACTATGTCAATATGGTATCGGACTGTTCCTAAGTTTACCATATTTTATGAATTATTTTTAAAATATATATTAGTAGCAGACGATTCGCGAAGAAAAAAACAGAATCGGTTGGAAAACGAATCATAGTGATTTTTTTTAAGTTTCAATATGTCTGTATCTTTCAAAAATGATTTTTTGTATGGAGATTATATGGCGTTACTAGCAAGTGATGTCACAAGTGGGTATGTGCCTCTCTGTCTAATCTTGAATTTCAAACCTTTATAACTCGGTCAATTTTAAAGTCATCATTCAATCCATCCATCAACCTATTGCCGTCCACTGCTAGACGCAGGCCTCCCCAAGAGCACGCCAATGCGCACCGTCACCCGCTTTCCTCATCCAGCCACCACCAGCGACCTTCCTCAGGTCATCAGTCCACCTGGCAGGGGGCGTCCCACACTACGTTTCCCGAGACGTGGTCTCCATTCGAGAACCCGTCTGCTCATCGGTTCTGCGACAGACGTGACCAGCCCATTGCGACTTCAGCTTCAGCTAGCTAAGAAGTTTGGATTTATAAAATAAAATAAAAGTAGTCCTATTACGTGTCCCTCAAACACCGTCATGTGTCAATCGTTGCGCCCGTGCAAGTGGATGCGTGGCGCGTGCGTGCGGTGGCATCAGGGAAAGCTAATTAAAAAATAAAAAGTAAAAGTAATTCGATACCGCACTGGCTATAAATTACTGGTCGAACGGTCAATGAAAGTGACATTTGAGACCAATATGGCGGCGGATTAAGAACATTGAGTTTTATTTTATTCGTTATTTAATAAATCGGATTTAAAAGTAATAAATGTTGATTTTAATGTTAAACGTTTGTAAGATCTTATTGATACATTTAAAATTAATTTAATGGCATAGCTTTTTTATGCTGGAAATAAAGCAATAAAAAGTTTCATCCATGTCGGTCAGTGTTGATTGATTGTCGGTCTGTCTGTTCAGCTTTCACGGCTACTCTACTAAACAGGTTTTGATGAAAATTGGTACAAAGATAGTTTGACACCCATGAACGGACATGTACTGTATGTGGAGTACTTTGTATGTTTATTTTCACGCCCAATTGGGATTTGAGAAAAAATATCAAACTGAAATTAATATTTAAAATGTGTTAAGTTTAAAACTCTCGCATTTATTACTCAACTAGCTAATATTTCCATACCAAATAGTTTATTTTTTATATATAAATAGTCCTAGAAGGAGCTGGGCTGGTTGGAGTAACCAGCCAAAACCGAACGTAAAACGGACCAATTCAGAGTCTAATTGCGGAAACGGGAGCCCACCAACTAACTAACTAACTAGTCCTAGAAAATAACCCAGTTGCATTATTTTTACATTAACCCTTAGGCCACAAATTATGGGCATACTTTAAAATCTATTACATCAATTTTTGTTAAGACCCTTTATCATTGTACAAGCGAAGGCCGCCGGTGCAGACAAACACTGTCATTACTTTATGTTACGCGCATGCGTGAGGAGTACAGATACCATAGCAAGTAAAAAAAGAAACATTACATTCATAGATCTCTAATAGGATCTCCTGTGTCTGGGATGCCATGATCCATCGTGTGGGTTTGTGGGGTCGGTCGACCTCAGGGGTTCAGTGTTATTGAGCTGCCTAAAAGTCTCTAATATGTTTCATGTAACGACTACTTATGACTAAAATTATGTAATTGTATAGGGAATATGCACATTTCTTTTAAATTAATTAATATTTCAAGTTTCAGATAAACACATAAAAAATATTTTTTCAAATAACTTGCTCAGAAACAAAGTTATAAGGCTTCAAAGTTGATGGTTAGACAGAGAGGTCTGACGTGACCTGTGACGTCATATGTCACGCGGGCCATACATCCGCCATAGAAAACGATAGGTCCGCAGTGGAAAATTTTGTTTTCGTAAGAGGGACAGATATATTTGTTTAATAATGTTGTATCTAGTTTGTTTTTTTATCAATTTCGATTCTGTTTTGCCTGTCAGTATTCTATTTTTGTATACTTCCAGATGAACTATGAAAAAAACTAATATTTTTTTTATGCATTTCCCTATTTGGTGATCAACTTGTAATGTCCTAATCCTATTTTAATTCCTACTGGCGCTAAGAGAGTCAAAGGGATCGCTTGGTTTCAGTTGAAAGTGTGATCTAAATATCTTCTAAAGTTCTGTTAATTTTGTTAGGAACACTTACAATTCTTTTCGATTTAACTTATTTTCTTAGTATTACTTTCCTATAACTTTCGAATAATAAAAAAACCCGCTTCTTGTTACGCTTTAAATTCTAAAGAGAATGCTTTTAACATAATTTGAACACGTTAGGTATTGATAATTCGAAAAATTCGTTGCCTAATTCATGTTCCTTGACATCTGCTACCGTAGATCAAAGATCATGCTATAAACTCCACTTACATAAACATTGACAGCCGGGAGAAAATATTGTTAAAAATTATGTAAAACCAATAATTTATTTGCAATATTTTCTAGTCTATAGACAGCTACATTTATAATCTCATGCATATTTTAAAGCGTGAAATGTCAATATTTTAAATATTATATTCGCAGGGGAAATGGTGTGGTGTTATGCATAGAAATGTATTTATTTATATGCAAATGATGTAAAAGCTTAAATATATGATCAGCAATCTAATCTAAGTCAATTTTGACAGCGGACGCCTAATTAAGATTTACAAATTATGTGATTATTTATATTAATTGGGGGTGTCGGAATTGATTGGTGTCTCATTTGTATATCGTAGATACGAAATCTCTGAATTTTAAATGCAAGGATTCAGGTTTGATTTAGTATCGCGTGATTTTTTACTATAAAATTTGATTATTTTAAGGACCGAACTAGTCTTTAGAAAGTAGTTTAATTTTATAGGCCGTTTTTATGGTCGTATTTCAGAAAAGTAAACTATACTTAATATTTAACGATCAAAAAGCGGATAAATTTGAAATAGAAGCACGTTTTTACTATCAAGAAAGAAGGTAGACAAATATTTGTTTTATTTTACACACGCATGACGTCTCAATTATTTAATTTTGTGACATCTTGAGTTTTGTGTTCTCTTCTCCAACCTTTCTAATTTTTCATTACAATACAATAATATCTGTTATTATGTACCTATATAATATACCTTTAGATTTTTTTAAATATATTCCTTTAGCTTGCCCATTGTCTATATCAAAACTATTAAGCTATACAATATACAAAGATATTTAATGAACACTAAAACATAATAATAAACAGAACAAAAGGCAAAAACTATTTGCCAAATGAGCCTAGAGCAGATTGCTTTTACATCCATCAAATTACTTTTACTAAAGTTAGTAATTTTTACTATTTTGAAACACAATTGAAAAAACAAAAGCCCGCCCTCGCCTTGACTTCTACCGCCGTAAAAGAACGCATTAGGATACAATTAAATTAAAATGATTAATTGTAATTGTTTTATTAGTTTACAAAGTTTTGTTGATTTATTTTGCCGACTGTACCTGCATTCGGACCTTGCTGTGATGTCAGTTATCTCATGGCCATTTTCCTCGGCGTATGATGGTATGCGTGCGCGCCGATATATATGTGTATGTTTGGTTGTAAACAAATGGGCAGTTCATATATTACTGTTTATCAAGATGTCCTAGCTGTAAAATGATTTGTAGATTACTATTTTAGTTGGTCCCATGATTTGTTGTATGCGTCTTGGAATTGATGCAAGAAAAATACGTTTATCACTTTGAAACTGTACGATACGAACTCCTTAGTGTAAAAACTGAAATTTCTGTGTCACATATTAATTGCATTTAATTAATTGTAGAGAACTGAAAAAAATCTAATGGTAACGTCATAGCAGCTTAGTCTATTTTAAGTAAGGAGGGTATAACAGCCTCCATGGCCGAGTGGTCGAGATTTCGACGCCTACTACGGAGGTTCCGGGTTCGATTCCCGGTGGGGACACTGGCAAGAAAAAATCTCTTTGTGAGACTTTCCCCAGTTTGTTTGGGACATTGCAGGCTAAATCACCTGATTGTCCGAAAAGAAAGATAATTCCGTGCTTCGAAAGGCACGTTAAGCCGTTGTTGGCCCCGGCATACTATCTAGTTGTTACACGAGCCATGTCAGTGGCTTTTGGCGGCTCTATAACACCAAGGTTTATTATATATATATATAAAATAACATTTAAATAATAAACACTTTTGCACCTATAATAAGAGCGTCCTCCTCTCTCCTATTTCAAATTGCTGCCCAACAGGGTCCATGATGTACGTACCTTCTATTTACCTTTTAAACATCTACTCTACCATTGTGGAATGCAATAAATAAATAAATTGAATTGAATTGAATTAGGGTTTGTGAGGTCGGTTGTCTGTCGACCTTACAATCCACACGATGATGATGATGATGATTTAGGATAGGCTTAAATCTCCAGTAGAAACGTATTTGGACTTTTAATATCATAAAACTACGCTATTTTCTTGACCAGAAAAGTTACAAGATAAAGCTTTATAAAAAAAAAACTTATAGTTTAAAATAAAATAAAACAAGAAATAAGCATCAATTCCCATACAATCTATTATTTGTCAAGCAGCACCAAAATTATTCCATAGCAGCTCATGTTCACGTGTCGACCAAGAAGCCACGTGCCGTAGGGCGTGCTAGAGATACAAGCAAGGGCGTCGACTAGACATTACACACTTCCTACTAATGTACAGTTGCCAACAACAACGCAGTATCTACGAGTATTCCATGCTTAGATTAATAAGTACTTATAAACGCCTACGTCACCGCGTCGTAGTAGATCGCTACGTGTGCTACGAAAAAGCTACGAAGTATCTTGCATCGCTACGGCACTTCTCGCGAAGGCGTGGGCTTTTACTTCTTTCAAACGAAATTTCGCGCATTCAAATAAACTAAACCATAAGATTATTTTTTCTATAAGTACGTAACTATAAAAACTATGAAATTTCGAAAGAAAAATGCAGTCAGTCTGTGTAATTGTGGTTTACGCTCATAAAATAGTATTGATGATACAAGCTCAAAAATGTAACTTTTTTTCCTTTTTTTAATAACTTTAATCCGCTTCCCGCGTAAATTAAACTAGTACATTGGCTCGTTACCAAGTCTACAGTTTTGTTCTGCTATCGCTACATGCCTATGTATGTAGTATAACCACTCGGGCGAACTGAGCGGTTAACCCCGAATTATCTCCGCAAGTCCACAATTACAATGTTCGAACAAAAACCCGATCAACCTAACCTGTCAACGTTGCAAACTGCTTTTCTTTTTTTTTCGGTTTCATTTCGGTTACTAGTTTTTTTAGTATTTTTACTTCAGAAGCCTGGGAAGTGGCGGTTTTGATAAAAATAGGCTACGTGTGGTTTCCACGTGAAAGTCCAAGGTTATTAAGCGTACAATTTTTTTGAAAAGTTGATCATATTTTGTATAGGTTCCTCTATCTATAGTATAATATAATAATGGTTAATAATATAAATTATTTCTGTAGAATCAAAGTAATTAACAGACGTTAAGCTTCTTAAAGGTTCTAAATGTCTTGTTACTAAGTATCTACTAAATACTTCGACCTTAGCCAGAATAATAATTACACATACTTACAACTTACTAACTCGCGGTCTGTCATACAGTCAGCACAATCGCAATCGTGCCATATCTGTAAGAAAAAATAACAAAATTCAATAACTTTGACCTTAACAAAACCATAATTATCCACCAAAAAACGTACCCCAAAGCTACGGTTTGATTCTTGAAACGCAATAGGCATAGGTAGTAAAGGTATGATGCATTCGGCCTCGCGGGCAAACAGACGTTAGATAGCACTAGACAAAGACGCAGCGAGGTCATGAGCGTAGCCTTGCGCGGGTGCGCGCGCGCCGCTTCCGCCTGTCGACGGCCGCACGCAAGCTTAGTCGGTGCTCGAACGCCGACGTGAGCGGACGTCTCTATGAAAAATATTTGTCGTTTTAAGGCGTTTATTTTCAATTTCTATAACAGGTTTTTATCAATAAACGTTTTATTATCGAAAATTTTACTTAATAGGTCAATCGTCTGTATTTATTTCTTACTTGCTTTGCCGGAAAGTATTGTCTTTTAAAGTCGTCTATGTATTAAACACAAAGAATCTGCAAACAAATAACCCGTATTGAATTTGTAAATGTCTATTATGACTTCCTTAACAGCACTGTGCAAATAAAAGCTATTATGTCGGCAAACGAGCTTACAGATTGCTCATACATAGTCATTAGCTGGTTGCATCTGCCTACGCAACGAATTCACTTAGGCCGGCTACCATTGCGGGTCCTGTGCGTCGAGACAAAAGACACGCGATCAGTTTACAGTTAACGTATGCAGAAATATGCGTAACACCCGCGTGACAATCAGGTACAGACGAGAATGAATAAGTAAAGGGAGCGGCTGATGATGTTCCTTTTGCCTGTGAATTTGAAAAGGTATACGTCAGTTTAAATGCTGAAGCTGTTATTGCTGTCTTTGGTGCAGGATCTGAAAATTTGTTGAGAATACTTACTCTAAGCATCCTAGATATTGCTAGAGATCAAATCAAACGTATGAATACCCGATAGTAATACTCGTTACGTTACATATATGCAAAAACAACCATTTATCACGTCGTAAGTAACTATCAATAATATTGACCTAAAAGGAAATACAAAATAAGAACAAGGAAAGGAAATATGTGAATGGGGTGAAATTCCCATGACGCCAGGTTTTTTACTATACAAATGTGGTTTATCCTTGAGTAAAAATAAAGTAAGCATGAATAATCGATGTCTGAAAAATATAGAACGCCCGAGTTTTTCAGTGGGTGTGTGGGATTCTTTGAGAATATAAGTAAACTACATAATATAACGTTAAAAAAAATGTGATTTTTCCTATGTAAATTTAAAACTTGAAATTGACTAGACTTTAATAATATCTGACATTATTTGATGAACAACAATATTTGATAAACAACTTTTGAAAAATTATATGAAGTTCGAAATATTAAGTAATATTTTAAAAGAAATTAGCACCATCTCATCATGTCATTGTACAGCATAGCTAAGCTAGTGCAATACGTGCATTAAGTGATGTAAAATGTCGAAAACAATTTTAGCGGTTTTTCACCT
This sequence comes from Carpatolechia fugitivella, assembly GCA_951230895.1. NCBI lineage: Eukaryota > Metazoa > Arthropoda > Insecta > Lepidoptera > Gelechiidae > Carpatolechia > Carpatolechia fugitivella. The sequence goes on from OX579649.1 coordinate 18,233,917, forward strand.
TTCATTATCAGATCCTGTTTGAATTTCTGAACAGCGATCTCTATCTTTATGTGACACATCTTTAGCTTGCCGTTTTGAATTCAGCAAAATATTAAATTCAGTATCCGGTTATATTCAGATCATATAGTACTTAATTTTCATCGTACTCACCACTATCTTGAGTAAAGTCAAAGTCAAAATAATTTATTTCCATAGGATGTTATTACATCACTTAGATCCGTCATTACATTTTTTGGGTGAGTTCACTAACACAATGACGGAATCTGTGGAAGTATTTTTCCAGACATCAGAAATGTCAACTCGCTCACTCAAGCGATTGGCCTTCTTCATGTCGGTACTGGCTGACGCAGAGATTGGTAGAAATAGTAAACAAAATGGTTGCACTTTATTATGAGATTCTAGTATTGCAATAGCATCTTGTAGTATGTAAATAGAAGTTGCATATTTATATTTGTATCAAAAGGTGAAATAGCTTCAGTCAACACGAAGTGATCACCGTCTCGCTTTGCTACGTCAACGTCCCTTTTCCTCCGAGACGTCAACTGAAGCATAAATACAACTTTTCCAGTGTTTTCCTTGGCATCTGATGATGTGATCTTCTTAACACTCTCTTCGACCGCAGTTTCTTGTATTTGAAGAATGTGAACAAAAGTCTTTTAAATTTTCGTCAAAATAATAATTGCATTTTATTAGTACGAGAAGTTCACCAATCCATTCCTTGTGTCTAAAGATTTTTAATATTCACCTCTTTAAAGATAGCACAAGGAGCTATGAATGAGTGATCAATGTAATTTAAGGATAATTTTCAATTTCTTTATTGTGTTTTCGCCTCTTCTCTTTTTATCTTATTTTAGTTTCTCATTTGGGCCTTGAAATGTATTTTCTTCATCTATGAAAGACATTTTAAATACATTTTTACGGTCCTTTTACGGCGTGCGCAGGCCTGTGCCCTTACCTCGTCTCGCCGAGTGGCGCGATTACGCCGATGACGTCACTGGCCGACCTCGCTGCAGGCTCACGGCCGGCGCCCGCGCATGCTTCCTGCTTCGTGCACTTCTACTCATAGTACTGGCTGATCTGAGGCTGATTTCTTTGATGGATGATTGTTTTTATGTGGGTCATCAGTAGGCAGCGTGTTTTGTACTTCTGTTTTTCTTTTATTATCAATATGTTAGATAGCTTCGGGATCATTATTTCGGGATAAAGTTACTGATTATTAATAATTTTATTATTGATCTTAAATAACACTTTATCCAAAACTATTTAGATCTAGATATGCATCACGAATTGTGAAAGAATTTGCTAAAAAAATGTTCTTGTTAACGTCGCATTTCATTATGCTAACATAAGTTTGACCTACTTAATTAATAATGTATTATTTTGTATAAAATCTGTAAATATATGTCCAACGTCTATAGAGTTAGGTATTACATAAGTAAAGTTACTACATTATGTATATGGAATATGCATCAACTGTTTGCGTGGATTGCAGATATTTTGCGATTTCATCTTTACTGAAATGCATAATAAATATCAAATAAAATAAAACTTATATTATTGTTATTATCGTCAATCAGTACTAACCTACTTAAAATCGCGTGATCATTTTCCTTTTCTAGTTTATTAAACTAAATCATATTTTATTTTCCTTTTGTTATTTTTTTCTAATTGAACTATTATTGAATCTTTCAGCGTTATTTATGTAGGTAGTTAAATTTCAAGAATTATTTTTTATAATATCAGTTTTGATGTCATATGCATTGCCGTCTGGTGCTGCTTATCCATCTGTACTGCCATCATAAACAAATAGTATTGAAGCTGCTTCTATATCGCAAATTTAGTCTTTATTATATTCTTCATTCACATCATCCTCCAGCTAAATTATAATGGGCTTATCTACATCTGCTTCATCGCTATACCAGATGATCTAATCATGATTGAATTAAATTATTTAACCGTCAACAACAATTAGTTTTGTTCATCATCGACATTTCCTAGTGTTTCTTTATGCATATCACTCAATTCGTGAATACTGCAAGGTTACGAGGAAATAATTTTATATTTATTATTTTATTATACTGCATTTATGTGTAGTTCGTTGGTTTCGTTCTGGTAAAGTCTAGTCTTTACGCCATTTTTGGTTTTCGAATGATACAAGGTTTTGGGTTGCTTTTGCCTTTCATTTACATTTATTTCCTTATTGTAAACATTGATATTAATTGTTTAATTTTTGTTTATTTATGAAATTTTTAGATATCTCAATCGTTAATATTCGTTAGTCTACTGATAATATAGGTCTCTCCCCATTACACATCACTAACCCTAATCTATGACTTCCTTGACAACTTGACCTGTGAAACTTATATTTTAATTAGGTTTCAGTACGTCAAAGGTGACAATACCGAGACAATAGGCGAAGCACTCTCACCTTCAAAATTTTCCGTTTTCTCACATCTAATTACCTCATTATAGTATCTTAATTGTTGTACTTATCATTTATCTTGGACCGCCAAATGTTTCAATGCCAGCGTACATACAAAAAGCAGTAGCGTCTGGTACCTACATTACATTGCTAGGCGCCACATCGACCTTTGCATGGTACCAAAATCTACTTCAAGGCAACGCGTATATGAATAACAGTTACAGATATTGTAACTGATTGATATTTTTGAATGAATGTTTATCTCGTAGTCTTCCAATGATTGTAAACTTTAGATATATTCCCTCTTTTTAGCATTAATTATTGTTAGTTCATTCTCTCTATTTCCCGCTCTACAATTTTCATTCTTAAGCCAATTAAACCGTAAAAAAATGATGGCTTTAACATTTTAAAGACAAAACTCAGCGAATCAATGCTTATAATACAAACAAAAAATAATAAATAGTAAAGTACGTGATCGGCGGAAAAAAACATTTCGTCAATTTTAATCTACATTGCACAGCGTTCGCCGCAGTAACAGTGATATAACACCAAATACTGTAACTGTTACAAGATCTCTATCATTGACCTTTACCTAGTACCTCAAATCGCTCGTCAAGGTCTCGGGAAGCACTGGCACTTATCACGTTGTATTTGTTCGGTTTTTATCGTCCGATAAAGGGCCTGCCCTTGCCTCGTATCAGACCGAGGTCGTAATAGATTCTGGAGCTGTTTTTCCATTTTATGCACGACTGAAATTTCCGTCTGGTCTTCCTTCCTTGTTTGGTTTTTTAAGGCTTTACAATTGGTGGCCTTAGCTGGAGGAGCAAACAGCGTGGATCTTAATTCTGAACATATCTCCTTGACATTATAAAAAAAAAAAAACATTAACAAATTAGATATACATAAGTGTAAATAAATTAAGATTAAAAGAAAATAAGTAATAATATCAAGTAAATTGTTTAAAAAAAGTTCTTGTATTTTCTTAAGTTCAGTTAGAGATACTGTTAAAAATAACAGTAAAAACACTTTCATATTGAGCCTTATAAAAAAACTGCAGCATTAAAAATACAAGGTTTTCTCTTGAACCGTTAACATTAATGGTAAAAACATATTAAGCGCAATATTTTTGGTTGATTGCACCAATTCAGTTTGCTCTTGTCTTGAGGTCACTTGACAAAATGGCGGTGCAAGAAGTGCGGAAGTCATACAAAGTGCAACGTTTTTTCCGAGTTGCAAAGAACCGTTAACCCTGGACCATTTGAACTAACAGCACTTGGCACTTAAAACTGAATAATGTACATTTCGTTGTACAAATTTTAAAGTTTCCACAAATCGGGATTCGGGGATCTGACTGCGTAGAGTAAAGTGACGTCTTGTAATCGGCTCATATAATTATGTCAATATATTCTGACTACCTATCTATCCTAAATTAAAAAAAAAACGAGATTGACTTAAATATGCACAAACGCAATCTTTAAATGTAGTATTTTAACATGATTACGTTTTTTTAATGTAATAAATAATAATAATGATAATGATGCTGGATCCATGACTTGGATTGTAACTCTTGATGAGAAACATTCAAAGATAAATATAATTGTTTAATATCAGCCAGATATACTGGCATAAAAAGCCTATGAGCACAATCTCAACACCTTCCGGCGACAATCATCGTAAACAAAAACAAAACGACAGGTGTCCGTGACCGTGCGCCGAAACCGAGAGTGGCGGATCTGGAGCGCGTTTGCGCAACTATACCAGCAGCGTACGCGCATCCGTACACGCCCACTTAGCAGCCGAAATGTGTAGCTGTCACCGGGATTTTAACGTCATCAAGTCAAACAAAATATTATTTGAAACATTGTATCAAATAAAATCATTTGGTGACGTCAAAATCCGTGACAGTTACACATTTGAAAACTAAACTGAAACTGAGTTTCTTTATTGGCCATAATGTCGTGCAAATACCTATGCAATTTTGAGTTATATAATTTTTTCACAAAGGAAAATATGTATAACAGTACCTATAAGTATATTTAGAATGACATCATAAACTTGAAAGTTACTAAAAAATAATACTACATCAAGAACTTCAAAAGGTTCTTTCCTATTAATATCATCTATGAACTCTTGGAATTTTATGTCGCTAAAATAGAATTCAAATTAAATTCCAAATATTCGTCACCTTGCGATGCGACGTGTCACCCGATTATGTCAAACGCAACCTTGCTCCAAAGTCTTTGAGGATACCCAGAAATATGTTGACACTCTCAAGGTTTTGTTTTAATTCATTGATTGATGTTGCTAAGATATTGGTGGCTGACCCGAATCTAGTGGCGCGAGTCTAAAAAGCAGATAGATCAATGCATGATTTTGTAAAGGATGTTTCAAATATTAGACTGTATAACGCAGAACAAAACTCTCAAAATACATCTAAATATAGTTCAAATTTTTACCCATATGCAAATGCTTATGATACGAAAAAAAAAAAAAATTGTAAAGTCTGATAATCTGCAATAGATTTGCAAGGTATTTGTGATGTATGACTCGAGGTCTTTCGAATGCTAATCTGTCTTGGCCAAAACCACCGCCGCGCTGGAAAACTCCATGATAGATTCATAGCTAATATACCGAACTGACCATAAGTCTGACAATTCCTGCAAGCTAAGAGAAGTTTTATTGATTGACTGCTACACCTAGATCTGAAAGCAAAATCAGAAAGCCTGAGAAAACATTACCATTTCATTTTCAATACTGTTACTAGAAGCATCGCGTTACTATGATCGATCATACTAAACTTACAAAATGACTAAAATATGAACACAAATCACAAAGTCATCAACATCATGCAACCAGGCAACTTTCTTCCGGCAACGGCCACAACCTAGCACAACTTGATACCGCCTTACCAGTTACTAGTATTACCACTGCTAATACTAGTTGAATTACCATTAATAGTGATGTGGATAGTATTGTAGTAGCTGTGACAGGCTTTGTTTCATATTAAAAAAATAAAACTGTTTTCCTTTTTTAGTAATAAACCAACTTCCTAATTCTTTTGGCAAAACTGAGCAAGCCTACTAACTAGCAACGTACGTTATTTTATGAAAATTTTTAATGATATTTTCACTTTGATATATTAAAAAAGCTCTACTTCACTTGATCACTTCATTACCCAACGATAGTATTGAATGGAAATAACTTAAAACAAGATGGAATGCATTATTGGAAGATTTGGTTCCTACCATAGTGATATCTTGTTTGATTAATAAATAAGATAAATTGTATAGTTTAAGATTAATTTTAAGGTGGTCTGAAGTCTATTTACATATTTATAATCGTATAAACTAAACTGATGAATAAATATGTGGGGACATCGCACACACGGCCATCTGATCCCAAACCAAGCAGAGCTTGTAGGTACTATGGGTACCAGACAGCTGATATACATTACATGAATGGATAAATACATACTTACATAGATAAACAACAACCAGACACAAGGCAGACACAAGTGCTCATCACACGAATGTTTGCCCAGGGCGGGGTTCGAACCCGCAACCCTGAGCGTCGGAGGTAGATACACTACCACCTGGGCTACAGAGCCGTCAGATAAAAGTGGAATAACCCAAACAGGCAAATAAATGCTGAATGAAAGCATTATTTACCTACTTCATAATATTTTCGTCAATGCTTAGTGCATTTGTGACAAGTCATCAAAACTAACATCATTAGCACATTAAACATCCGTTAACCTGTTGATTTGGCTAATCCTTTTCAAATAAGTAAAATAAAATCTTCGACCAAAACCCTATTTAACAGGTACAAGTAACATACTAGTATTTAACAGAAACATTCTTCTGTTTCTATAACATCCCACCACTACCCACGCCTTCACCAGCTACCGTGCTACGCTTCCTCGTACCTTTTGCCTCGTCACCATTCACTTTCACTTGCGGCGACGACAGAGAGGGGGTAGGAGGCACGACACTAGCATTAGGGGGGGGAGGCAAATACTCCACACAAACAAATAGATGCCTTGTTTGGCAATGAGTAAGACACTAATTTCAAGGTCGGGGAGTTTGGGCAGGTACATTTTGATTACGTGGACGAGATAAGGTTGAAAATCGGTGAGGAGAAACGGCCTCGTCAAGGCCGCTTGTGTTTGCTTTCTCCGGTCAACGGTCATAGGTGTTTAGTGTTTGGGAACACTTCAAGGTTAGGCTAATTAGAGTGAAGTGAAGCATGCAAATTGAACTCCTACGTTTTGAGAAACAACAATTACTTTTAACATGTAGGAAATTTGGCAAGTATCGAAATTTTGACAATTAAAAAATCACTTGAATTAAATAGGTATTTTGTGTTATCTTTTTACGTTGGGTTTTGTGCATAACATTCAACATTATTCTTAATATAAAATTTCGAATCGAAAGACAATAATTCGCTAATTTTGATATTTAATTTAATTTGTTTTTGTGTTTACTCAACACTACACAGTGTTAAAGTGGCAAATACTAGATAATCTGTAATCCTGTTTAAATTATATTCCTTTAAGTCCGAGCATATCATAAAATCATCATTCAATGTGTTTATCTCATTATTTCTCGTTCGTTCAACAAACAGAATTATTGGCCTAGCATTCTCGTTATTATGATAACCAGCGTTGCCAAGAATAAAGATTTACACTTACGAGTGCTCTGAACCTTCACCAACTATATCACTTTACTAAAGATCTATATAAATAACATCATCTAAATATATTTTTGCCTTGACAGCAGATTGGTTATCATTTGGATTCTATTCTAAAAGTTCAAGATAATATCAAATATTCGTTGTTTTTTATTTGTAAGTAGGGTTTAATATTATTCGGTTAAAAGGTTAACATCTTCGTATTGAGGTCAATATGGTTAACATTATTAGGGCATTCAAGATAATCCTTTGCGAGCCATTGTTTGTCCTTTTGGAAAAACCCTCAAGAACGTCGCGTGATAGTTCAGCTGGGATTAATTCCGCCTCGCCTTGCTAAGACCGATTTATTTCAAGTTTCTTTAGAGTTGATGTCTTTATAAGTTCTTCCACAACCTTAAATCCTTGAAACCTTGAATTTTGCAAATTTTTCGTTTTATTTTAAGCTAAATTTTACCTTTGTTTTTATCTTTCCGATCGAAAATATCTGTATATGCTACCAAAGCACTTTTCGTTTCATTTCTTGTTGTCTGTGGTGGATATAAACTGCCACTCATCTCTAGAAATTCTAGAATGGTCATAACCACCTATCTTGACCATTTTCTCTGCCTCAGGTGCGGTCATAATATTTCATCTGTTGTCCTTCTACAATGGCTCTAACTGGGAATCAAGAGAAATGCTCTCTGCGCGCGCGCACGTTACTCACGCGCATATCTTGTGCACTTTCACTTGGCGCACAGCCGTGCGCCGATAGATGCATAGACATATTATGCTCCTTTCATACTTTGAGGTGCTTAGATGTTGAGAAGATTTTATATTTAATGACTTCATTTATTTGACTGCATGCAGTTCAATTGAGAACCTAAATTAAATGACATACCTCGAATTTAAAATGACGCCAGATTATCAAGACAAACTTACTTATACACAACAACTCAATGTATCTTTTATTTACACGTATCATATTCACAGTTTCCAACTAGGATATCCTGAATTCATAATCCTGATGATGATGAGCTCCTGATCGATTTCGGCCACAGCGTTTGCTTCAGTTTGGAGCAGGTAACTCATTATTTAATTATCTGCCTGCGTGGCCAAAAATTAGACTGCTCCCTTTGATGCATAAAAATAATTGTTTAAAAACTTCCAGAAACACTTATCACGTATTCGAACCAATATCAAAACGATCAAACAGCCATATTGCCCAATTGGTCCTGGCATTGTAAGGAGCCTCTACCTTGCCTCTAACCTTCGATACATATTATGATGTTGCTTTTTCCTTCCGCTCGGTGCTAGTACCAGCAGTAGATTGTTATGATGCGCTTCGTAATACAATGTAATGACTGGATGGGCGAGGTTACTCGTTGAGGTGGAATTAGCAGGCAAACTTTTTTATATTGTTTACAGAATGTAAAAGATTTGTGGAAAAAACTAATCATTATTTTGAGGCCATGGGTTGATAAGATGGAGACGTGGACGGCTATGTAGGAAAAACAGAGTAGATTGGCTCTTTTTTAGGTAGTTGGCTCAAGAAAGCTTACGATTGGGATCAATGGAAATCAAATATGTTTACTCATAGAATCAACAGTTTTGTGTACAACTGAAAATAGTAACAGAGCATGAAACTTACAAAATGCAAGAAATGGTAATGATTTAATACAAGCTATCAGTGTGCCCCTTCAAACTGAAGAAATGCAACATTTTCAATATCAAAACTTCGAAAAAGAAAGGAAGTGCTGATAGATACAATTTCGGCAGAAGATAACAGTAAAGTCTAAGCCATTTTTACGGCCACCGGAATTAAACTCATTGTCCGAACGAGGGTCAAATCCCGGGCTAATAAAACGAAAATCAATGGGAGGCTTCGAAGATTAGGTTTCCATCTAAATTAAGTAGTTATATCTATTCGATTTCTACTGAAAAACTGCAATAAGCGGGTTGCAAATAAGAGAATCTCGGGTTCACCAACTGTGAAAAATTGATGAAGAAACCTGTCAGACACGGAAAACAAAAGGCTTTTGCTTTGAAAATTCACCAACTGTAAAAAATTGATGAAAAAACCTGTCAGACACGGAAAACAAAAGGCTTTTGCTTTAAGAATTCACCACCTGTAAAAAATTTATGAAGAAACCTGTCAGACACAGAAAACAAAAGGCTTTTGCTTTGAAAATTCACTAACTGTAAAACAAGGGGTTTTTGCTTTGATAATAATTAAATCTCCTTTATATTTTGCACCTAAAACACTACACTATACTAAATCTCTTTTAACTAAGATTCTTAAACTTGATAGAGAACTATCTTGCAAATATCATAGACTAGCGGGTGGTCCTTTTTGTACGAGGTAGATCAGATACAAATTCTCCGTGACAAACTGATATAAATAGCAACAGAGGGCATATACACATTCACCATTTAAAAAAGTCACTGTATTGGATACTTACACTACTAGATAAGAGATCTTTGTTAAGTGGTTGCAACCATGACAACATGACGCGCCTTGCCCAGTTTACAGATGTCTCTCGTTGTTTAGAAGGTTGTATTTGAAGATGTGTCTTAGTTGAGTGGTGGGAATGATAGTGAGTATAATCAGCATGGCCGGCCAAGGCGAAGGGCGAGGGCTTGGGCGGCATCCAGTCATTACGTAAGTCAACTATTTCTAACACATCGTGTCTAAACGCTAGGAAAATCACTAAGATAACTGATTGTCATGGCCAGGATGTTTATTTCAGCGTTTTATTGTGATATTATTAGAATGATCATGATTGATTTGGTGGATTTGTGTTCATATACAATTTCAGTTGTTTTTGCATTTCTTGATTTTAATGTAGTCCATGATGATAGCGTAATAATAATTGATAGTTAGTGTATGCATAGTTATTTGATCTTCCTGTAAACCCCATAGGCGTCTAAACTTGTTCATTCGCATTCTTTTGTGCAAATATTTCCTTCTGCCCTTGTACAATCTCATGTGGGGTCGGCACACCATGTTAATGTCAAATCTATGTTGCAAAAGTTTTAGGAACTGTTCGCCTGCCTGCAAAAACTCTTCCTAGTTTGAAAGTAGTAGTATAGTTTAAGGGGTTACATATTATAATAACTAAACCCAGTCAAACTATTTTCGATACAACTACGGTCCAAAGACCTATTTAAGATAACTAAAGACCGTTTCACAGATGTTTGCTTAAACTAATGAACGATACCTATAAAGGTGAATTCACCTACGGTTTGTTCACCTACGGTTTGTTTAACTACAATTAATTTACCTAAGGTTTATTGAAATAATGGACGATTCACCTACAGATTCGACGTTTCATCATTTCAGATTTAAAATTATAAATAAAAACACTTGCTTTATATAAATAAATATTATTTGTTATTTGCCTTTGTTAAAACTAGAATTAACTTACGCTCAAGATCGGGGCGGGTGCGAGCGTAGCGAGCACGGGAGTTCGGGGCACCCCGACATTAGATTAGAAGGGGATGGCGGAGGCTCCCTCCGCCATACCCTTCGGGGTCAGGTTGTCTTGTGACCACCCATGCCTGCTTGCAGGCATGCAATATTACTATTGACATGCAATATTTCATACGTAGGCGAGTCGTCCATTAGGTATGTCATACGTAGTTGAAACATCCTATAGCTTAAAAAACCATTAGAATAATCGTTCGATAGTGCGGTTAATATGTAAATTAAACAACCAATATTCGCTATGAACATATGTGATTCGACCGTAGTTGTGTCGAAAATAGTTAGACTGGGTTTAGTTATTATAATATGTAACCGTTTAAGGACTTATCAAATCAACAAACTGTATCGAGTTTTTAAAACTTTGAAAGCGTCACATCTTCCATTTCTTTAGGTTTTTTACAATTTTCTTTACTATCTTTCAATAAATTGTCTCCTTCGTCATACAACGCACAGCGTCAAGAGACTCGTTCAAAAATCTGTCCAAATACGGAGTCAGAGAACTCTTCCGGATCGAAAGTTGACTTGGCAAGGTGAACAGTCTCTCTCAATACAGTTTTGGTGTTGGAGCAGTGCACGGCTTACGTCAGCAGACCTTGACGTTTGTGACCTTCGCTGGGTAGTTTTTGCGTGTTGAAGAAAATCTGGTGTTTATCAGACTTAATTCAAACTTGTTGGATGACGGCATGACAAATCCAATCTGGACTGATTCGCCGCGAATGTAAGAAATGTATGGATTTCCATAATTTGTTTTTTTTTTATATACTGAAATTTTTAATAACTGCAATATTAAGGAAGTATATTGAGTCTTGGTCTAAATTAAATGCCATCTATTTCATACAATATATTGGTTTGGCAGAGTTATAGGATTTGCTTTTGCGGTTACCATCTCAAAGTAAGCCGGTAAATAACAATCCTTACATCGTAGCTACACCGCCTACATCTATATCTCCGATGTCTATGCCAATGATATTGCATAACCCTTGATAGGCATATCAGCGCCGACATTGCATTCACACAGGCCATTCCCACCTCGCCAGGCGATCAGACGTGGGAACGCGGAGTCGGAAGAGCATTGATGCGCGAGCGCAATTTAGCAATCATACACTTTACACTGCGCGGTGCACAGGACAATTGTGCAGGTGACCGCCTACACTAACGGTAATGGGCGTGGGGGGTCATCGTGGGAACAGGAGTTTAGATTTCATACAGGAATATTCTATCGTTAGTGACAAGTTCTAAAATAAGAAGAAAACGGGAACTACGAGTACTCGTAAATGGCTCTTCTGTCGCCTAAAAATGTGAGCGAACAACTAAAGATAAAAAAGCAAGGATAGTGAAAAGAAAAAAGTCGTCTGATATTTTTCAAACCAATGAATTTGAATGTGAACATTTTCCAGTACAGCTATTTTCCAGTTTATCTACTCATTAGAGACTAGATATTCTGCCAAATCAAAACAAAGATGTGTTATGAATTTGACCTGTCGCTCAATTTTTCGTCGGCCACATTTTGATAACATTTCCTACTGCAGTCATAGCCACAGACAAAAGAAACTTATCTATGGTAATAGCGCACTGATTAGGTTCCTGGTGTAAGGAGCGGTGTGGGAAGGGTAATATGAGATATATAACTGCCTAGCTCTACAAGTGACAGGAAGGCCTCCAACCTATTGAAATCTCGCGAAAGCACATTTCTTTCGAACCTTTTTAGTTATTCAAACTCTGTCAAACTAGTTCAATCCAATCCTTAAACATGTAGAGAACTTACCAACAGCCGTGTAGTCCATATTTTTCATTGAAAGGCAGAGTTACAGTTGAACACATGTGGTGAATCCGTCTCATCGCTTGCCTGGAACAAAGACAACATATCATTAGCCATTACTCACCGTTTAATAGCAACACTTGTTGCGTTACGTCAAAAATGCGTAGCAAGGAAGTAGTAAAAACGTACGCGCAAAAGTGTATTCTTTGTTTACGTTTTTAGTGGATTGTTTGTTTATATTGTTACAGTGCGTAGTAGAATATTTAAAACAGTGTTTTTTTTATGAATAGAAATTAGATACCCAGTCAGTAGGCATACAGGCATTTTCAGTGTAATAGGCAGATCAACTACTTACTAACAAGTTGTTGTCAAATAATCATATTGTGTGTGTGTTTTAAGGTCGTTGACCGATTCCACGAACCCGATTTGCCTATGTAATGACTATTTCCGTAGATAATAGCCGGGACCAACGGCTTAACGTGCCTTTCGGAGTACAGAATCATTTTGCTTATAAGTCAACCTGGTGATTTAACCCGCAATGACCTAACCAAACTGGGACTAGACTCACAAAAAGTTTTGTTCGACAGCGTCCCTGTCAGGATTTGAACCCGGAACCTCTGTAACAAGAGCCGAACACTACCGCTAGACCACGAAGGGTGTTGTCTAATCATTAACAGCTCATATACGTCTCTACCGAGGGGCTCGAGCCTACCCTGAATTAGGGCGATTAAGCCTTAGTCGACCACGCTGGCCAAGTGCGGGTTGGTCGACTTCACACAACCTTTGAATTTGAGCTAAATGTTTAACTTGTGTTTATTGTAATTAAGAATTGTTTATTCTCGTTACATTGTTTGTTATATAGGATGGAAGAGCGGTGTCTCCTAACACAGGCACACAAGCTTACAAGGAGGCACCGGTCACTGTGAATTGTAAATGATACACTTTATAGAGAATAAAACATATTTTATTATTTATTATTATTATTATTCTTCGCAAGACTGTGCAGGTTTCATCACGATTGGTACGTGGGTGGTGGGGATGGAACCCGCGCCTCCCGCATGGGAGGCAACGGCCCTAGCCACGTAGACCCGACGCTCTCATGTTGTCTAATGATAAACCTCTTTTGTCCCAGGTTATAACTCGTAATGAGAAGGGCGTAAGAGGAGTTCTCCACGCGACCCTGGTAGCTTTCGATAAGCAGTGGAACTTGGCACTATCTGATGTCCTGGAAGTCTGGACCCGCAAAGGACCGAAGAAGAGGAAGATTCCTCCCGGATTGGGTGAGTTGGAATCCTATTATAGGCACAAAGAGTGCCATAAGAAGAAAAAAAAACATTAAACAAAACAATACCGCCTCTGCCTCTACAATCTCTGATGACACAGTTAAAGAGGGCCATTCTTATGGAATCGCCAATTTGGAATTTACTTAAAAATCAAATTAATTTTCTAATAAATAACCAGTATTTTGTGACCCTGCAACACGCATCTTATTTTAAATTAAAAAATATCGATAATACAAAGTAGATATTTCTACCCAGTTTGCTAATAACCGGATAATATGCGTTAAGAAGAACTATTTATTATTTACTGTTGTGCCTTCAGAAAAAAAGAAAACCAAAAACAATGACAAAAAAATCCTTTTCGGCATCCTAAAATAGAAAGCAATTCATTATGTTTTCCGTCAAAATGTAGCGAGAATTTGTCTTTGTTCTGATTTATGATCTCGGAAGTAAGCCCTTACTTTACATAACTCTAATTTATATATTATTATTAATGACTATTAACTATTCTGTTTTGAATTCTGTCTCATCATCAACATTTGCCCTGATCATTGTTGCAGTCACTTGTTTGACGGCCCCGTAGCCTAGTTGGTAGAACGCCTGCCTTCGAAACACAGGGTCGCGGGTCCGAATCCCAGGACTAACATTCATGTGTGATGAGCACTTGTGTTTGCCTTGTGTCTGGATGTTGTATATGTATGTATTTATCTATTTAAGTAATGTATATCAGCGGTCTGATACCCATAGTTCAAGCTTTGCTTAGTTTGGGATCAAATGTCCGTGTGTGAGATGTCCCCACATATTTATTTATATTTATTATTTTATTTATTTGTAGCATTGTCATCATTTTCTACAGGTATACCCGTACCAAAGGGTACAGCTGCGGCCATATCACCAGTACCTACGGTTACTGAAACTTCTATTGGGAATGGTCTATGGGAGTGTAGCAGACATGTTCCTCAGTTGATGGTCAGAGGCGAACATGTAGTGCTGATCAATGTCGTTGAGCGATGATCTTAGATTGTTATGCTGTCTTGGTACCTCAGGTTGAAAATAATTAATAAGTAAAGACATAAAAGAAGAGTAAGGCATGTTTTTGGATTTGCTTTGAATGTTCTCTAGTATTCTGTGATCCTGGTAGTTTATTTACTAATTTTAAAAAGTAATGAAAATCTTACCATATTCAATTTTCAGCGTAATATTAGTCTTAAGGTTTACACAATCTCATAACGGTATTTTCAATACTTGATGAAATTTCGCTATAATAATAAATGAGAATTATTGTTTAGCGTTCCCAGAATTTTATAATAACAATAAATTACCGACCTATGAAGATCGTTCAGAAAATATTGTTGATTTTTCCCTTCTGAGAAGATATAAGCTCAGTACAATATTTTCCTGAATGTGATTCATGTTAACAGTATAGTTTATCTATGTTTATTAGTTTTATAATTTAATTATTATTATTATTATGTTACATTATAAACAAAAACTAGTTCATGTTTTTTTTATGGCCCTAAAACTAACAAATAAGTTAGGTTTGTTACTTTAGTTTAACTAAGAAATTGAAGATATAAACAAACTAATTTTAAAAATTGGATTCCCATCCAACTTGTTCATAAGAAACCTATATTTTTCATTAGCAATATTATGTCATCAACAAAGATCTTTAGTTGTATAGTTTAGTTGTTACTTCAGTTGTAGCCAAAGTCGCAAAAGAAAATTACTAATATATGTAAGTAAACTTCAATTTGAATTACAACTACTAGTTAAAAAGTTGGTGTTTTATTTTAGTACAATCTAATTTATACGAGTTAGAACTGATTATTAATAAAAAATTATTTTTACCAAAATAACATAATAAAATTGTATAACGCCATTGACAATTTGGGAGCTCTCACGTTCGCTCTCAGTATTGTCGACGTGAAAAATAAAAATAAAACTGTACAATGAATGGATGTTTTGGTTTTAATTTTCTTAAAACTTTTAATTCTTTGTGGGAAAGATCGGTGGACAATGACGAATATTGTAAAGGTGGTTTGCACCAAAATTTAGATATGCTATGCTAACTCGATGTTTTTTGAGTGTCTTGACTAAACAAATGAATGAGAAAAGAATGGGGAAGGGAAGACGACCGTTCCACTACAAGGATGTTCTGAAAAAAACTATATTATTATGTCAGGAGTATATATAAATATATATAAAAATAAGTTAATTATTTGCAATTTACATTCGTGGTTAAAAATATTTCCATGTATGAATGTAAAGTAAACTACCAGTCACAGAAACCGCAGTTTAGTGCAAACCGGCCTTGCAAAGGTGCATTTAATAGTTTAATTATCTATATAATTAGTATTGTTATAGTATAAGTGTTGCTATGTTTTAGTAGCGCGCGCGCACATCCAAGGCGAGACCCTGCCCCTGGGAGCCAAGGATTTTTTTCTATTGTATAAATAAACTGTTTCGCTTTTTTACATTTAAATTGTTTTATTTATTTATTTTTTACTTTTCTAGAGATATGGTAATCTAGTATTCTTTTAATTAAGTTAGTAACTTTCCGCTGCTCCTCGGATTTTTCCTATAGAAAATTTACTGCTGTGAAAAGTAGCCTCACATTTGCTCTTTTTTTTTATTAAATCAAGGATGGTTGGTTACGTCAATCAAACAAACGCACTTCCGAAACAACACTGATTTAAAATCCGCGCCCACTATATTACTCTGGTAGAAATAGTGATTAGCTGTGTGTTAGATATTAGCTAGGGTACATACCTATATTATTATTATATTATTCATTCTTTATTTGTTTGTTTACTAATTATATAATTAAGTTTAGATAAGAACTAAATCATTTAACTTTCATTTTCCTAAGTGTCTCTTTTACCAAATTAGTTTACTATTCTCATAGACTTTGATATTGTTTGTATTTGTAATTTAATAATCATTCTTCTTAACGTTTTGTAAACATTATTTGACTAATCACTTGTCTTATGTATAAAAGGTCCACTCCTTGTAATATTTAATTATTCTGTACTCCGAATTCTAAGCAACCACTACATTGTAACTAAATCCTTGTAAAATAATAAAGTAATTTATTTTTAAAACTCTTCTTGTCACTACCGCGTAACAGTTTGGCGCAGTCGGTAGGATCTCGCGTGATCCGCTGTGTATAATACGCGAACAGTCGAAGCAAACGTACACTTCGCAGCGAGATACAAACATCGTCCAGAAGTCGAAGAAGTACGGTAGCTGCAGGCTTTTGATCGCTTCGCCGGACCATGCAGATCGTCACAATACTATCACTGTGGTAAGTGGCAAAGATTTATTGTTCTGGTACCTACAAATCCTAAATCTAGACCTCACCCCTAAATCCTAGATCTCCTAATCGGTTGATACTATTCTTATTTTGTAACCTGTTTATACGGAATCTGCTATTTGTTTAACGTTTATTCTCTTCAAAGTTATTTGTCTCTTTCCCTCTCAAAATGCCAGATACCAAACCAACGAACGAATTAGATCTCAATACCCTACTAAAACTAATTCCTGATTTCAATACTGCTGAATCAAGTCAAGTTTATAGATTTATACGATCGTGTGATTCCGCATTTCTTCTTGCGTCTATAACACAACAACAACTTCTCCTGGTTTACGCACTAAACAGAATCACCGGACCTGGTTCCTCTGACGTACATGCCAGACAGTATCTTTCTTGGGAATCACTGAAGGCTTTTCTAATACAAAAATTTAGCCAGACAAAAACTCTCGCGCACCTTAATCTGGAATTACAATCATTATTCCAAAAGCCAAGTGAATCTGTAACCGAATATTTTCTCCGGGTTGATCTATGCCGGAACAAAATAATTGAAAAACTGACAACTGAGATCTCGGGCACTACCTTAGAAGGGCGCAAGATCACAACTGAAGAAACAGCTCTCAATGTCTTCATAAACGGGCTCGCGTCAGATATTGGTACCATGTTACGTACTAAAGAATTTAGCAAACTAGATGACGCGGGACGGTTCGCTATCCAAGAAGACAAAATTCGTAAAATGAACCTAGCTCGAAACTCCCTGTACCGCCATCCTATTCCAGCACCTAGGTCACAACACACATTACTACACAGAACACCTAACTTTAATAGGAATCACCCAAACACACACGAAGCCTCTGGTTCGAGACCGATGCAAGTTCAAAGTCAGCAAAGATTCAATGTACCGCCTACAAAGGTATGTAACTATTGCAAAAAACCCGGTCACCTTATCGCTGATTGTCGAAAACGTGCTTACAATAACTCTGTAAGACAACAAAATCCAACATCCACTGCAACTTACACCCAGCAACAACCCAACGCTAAGGTGAACCATTTAAACTCACCACCGGTCATGGAGGTGGGCTCTCGCATGGCAACAACCGCTTCAGCCCATTACTCGAACTCGGAGATACCGATATCGGAGACGACACAGGACACAAATACGGACGACCTGCAACTCGGATGGTGAACCACTCTAATTACCTTAGCCCTAACAAAGGCAGACCAGCCGGTAAGTCAAATATAACCACCTCAAAACGCGACGCATGGACTCAGACACCCAAAAACTCTACCCCACAGAATCTCTCAAAATCATGTACCAATCACGGACAGGGTAACCAGCCCCAAACACCCAATTCTCTAAATCCTACGAAATCATATACAGATTATCTAGAAATCAGTCACGGACAGGGTAACCAGCCCCAAACACCTACCTCTCCAAATCTTACAAAATCATGTACAGACTATCACGAAATCAGTCACGGACAGGGTAATCAGCCCCAAACCCAATTTTCTAATCAAAAGAACTCAAAATCTCTTAAAAAACTTACAAAATCTAAGAAGTCACGTAAATCAAAGAAATCATTAAGACAAACCAAATCAGCTAAAAAAGAAATCACAAACTCTTATAATATCTCGTCCTTAAACATTCCTCCTGAAAACTTGTTACATTGTAAATTTCATATAGACGGCCAGCCAGTCACATTGTTAGTCGACACAGGCGCTGCTATCTCAGTCATCAACAAACAGAAAGTAGGAAATAACCCAATCAATCGATCCAATGTAGTATCCATAATAGGCGTTTCTGGAAACAATTCTACAATCAAAACAGACGGCACATCTCTCATTTCTCTTGACCAGTTTCCAAAACATAACTTTCATGTCGCTGATCTAAATATCTCCGCTGATGGTATATTAGGTAATGACTTCATGACAAAATTCAATGTTCATATTTATGTACAATCTAAAACTATGCGGGTGAGAAATGTCTCATATAAACTATTCTATCTTAATGAGAATACAAACGAATTCCAAGAAGATAATCAGTTTATAAGTAAACGTGCCGAAACGGTAATTGCTTGTATGTCCGCCAACCTTACTAACGGTCCAGCCATTGTTGAAAAACAAGAACTGCCAAATGGTCTTACCATTCCCCATGCCCTAGTAATGGTCGAAAATAATAGATTCCTTATCACCTGCGTTAATTCAACAAACGATGACAAAACTATATCTATGCCCACAATCCAAACATCGGAGTTCCTAGAACAGGAATCGCTTTTTCAAATAAACTCATTAAGTAATCACCACTCTGCTAATCAATACGACTTAGTCAATAAACTCGTACGTAAGGAACATTTAAACAACGAGGAATCCGAGTCATTAGACAAAATAATAACAGAATTTTCAGATATATTTTATACCGAAGGAAGTCAACTTACTTTCACTAACCAAACCAAACATTCCATACCAACCACATCAGATACACCAATCAACACAAAAACGTATAGATTCCCTTACGTCCACCAACAAGAAGTCAAAACTCAAATAGACAAAATGATAGACCAGAAGATTATCCGCCCTAGCACATCACCTTGGAGCAGTCCTATTTGGGTTGTACCTAAAAAGCTAGACGCTTCAGGGAAACAAAAGTGGCGAGTTGTTATCGATTACAGAAAACTCAACGATGTAACTATAGGAGACAGTTACCCATTACCAAATATTACAGACATACTAGACAAATTAGGACATTCCGTCTATTTTACTACCCTAGATCTGGCCTCGGGCTTCCACCAAATTGAACTAGATTCAAAAGATATTCCTAAAACAGCTTTTAACACGCCTTATGGGCATTACGAGTTTCTTCGGATGCCGTTTGGTCTCAAAAATGCCCCAGCCACCTTTCAGCGGGCTATGGACAGTGTTCTTTGTGGATTGCAGGGTGAACGCTGTTTCGTCTATCTAGATGACATTGTAGTATTTGCTTCAAGTCTACAAGAACATGAACAAAAACTTATCGAAGTCTTTGATCGATTAAGGAAGTATGGACTTAAAGTACAGCCCGACAAATGTGAGTTTTTAAGGAAAGAGGTCGGTTATCTCGGTCACATAATTTCCAGCGAAGGCGTGAAGCCCAATCCTGAAAAGGTTCAAGCTGTCAAAGAATTTCCAATTCCCAAATCTTGTAAGGACATTAAGTCTTTCCTTGGCCTTGCAGGCTACTACCGCCGATTCATCCCTAACTTTAGTAAAATTACAAAACCTTTAACTAGCTTACTAAAAAAGGACGTGCCTTTTGTATGGGGCCTAGAACAACAACAAGCACTAGACAGATGCAAAGACCTCCTCACTTCATTCCCAATATTACAATATCCCGACTTTAGTAAGGAATTTGTACTTACAACTGACGCCTCAATTCATGCGATAGGTGCTATACTTTCCCAAGGCGAGATAGGAAAAGACCTGCCCATTGCATATGCCTCCCGTACTCTTAACAAAGCCGAGAGTAACTATTCCACAATAGAACGCGAGTTACTAGCAATAGTATGGGCTGTAAAACATTTCCGTCCTTACTTGTTCGGACGCAAGTTTAAGATAGTAACTGACCACAAACCTCTCACTTGGTTATTTTCTATTAAAGATCCTGGAAGTAGGCTTTTAAGATGGAGGCTAAAGATAGAAGAATACGAATACGAAATAGTTTACAAAGCAGGGAAGAACAACACTAACGCAGACGCATTATCCCGTCCACCAATTATGAACTCCAATGTTATAGATTTAACTTCCGACTCACCCAACCAAACCTCAAACATGGACGATCCCCTACAAATAAACTATGAACACTACTTAACACAAGATCGCTACATCGACTCTCCAAGAATCAAACTATCACCAGATAGGCTCTTAGATTCACGTCATAAAGATGTATTTATCCCTATCTCCTGTCAACTTTCCGATTCAAATAATATCTGTAACGAAGCTTTACACTTGTGTTCCCAGACTCAACCATTCGAAAACAAACCTAAGACTCTTTATGATGTAGAACTCTTAAACTCCAACGAAGGGCAGAACATCTATTTCTGTTGTACAAGACCCACACACTTTGATCCTTGGGACTCAGAAAGCTATTTTAAATCCCTGTTGTGTTGCTTACAACACAATGAGATAAAAACACTCTATGTACCTGATCTCCGATATGACAATACATGCAAACTCCAAGGGAACGAACAACTTCAGATCACTGCATACCTAGCTGACGCATATGAATGCGATATCGTAATATGTGAAAATCGAGTCCAATACCCTACATTAGATGAGATTCCTAACATTCTTAAAATGTGTCATGACGAACCTCTGTCTGGTCATCGTGGAATATTAGAGACTACCAGGAAAATCCGGAACGCATATTTCTGGAAAAACATGAGCAACGATATAAAAAATTATATAGATTCATGCCTTACATGCCAACGTAATAAAATTCAGCGTAAGAACTTTCAGGCCCCTATGGTAATCACTTCTCAGTCAAGTGAACCTTTTGAAAGAGTTTCTATGGATTTAGTTTCTTATTCTGACATTAGCGAAAACAACAATAAGTACGTGTTAACGCTTCAAGACGACCTGACGAGATATGTCCAAGCTTACCCTATACCTGATAAGGAGGCTACAACCGTGGCTACAAAACTTCTTCATTTTTGTCAACACTATGGAGTCCCTAAGCGATTCCACTCTGACCAAGGAAGCGAGTTCATGAACAATGTAATAAAACAACTAATGAAGTTTTTCGGTTCTAATCATACCTTTAACACTGCGTATCACCCACAAACAAATGGTGCTCTAGAAAGATTTCATGCCACCTTGCGCGATCACATAAGAATGTACCACAATCGGAACCTCAGAAACTGGGATCAGATAATCCCCTTCGCAATAATGTGCCACAACACCTCAATTAACCAATCCACAGGCTACACACCTCACGAACTTCTATTCGGTTTTAAACCAAGACCATTTTATTCATTAAAGCCTATTCCCGAATACACGGCTTGCGATTACCTTAAAGATCTGAACGAGCGTCTAAAAAGCTCTCGTGATTCGGCACTGCGTAATTTAGAAAATATGAAAGAAAAAGCCAAAGAACGCTATGATAGCCGTATAAAAAATTACGTCGAATTCAAAATAGGCAGTAAAGTAATGTTACGGGTACCAAACCCTAATAATCTTGATGCAAAATGGGATGGACCCTATGAAGTCATAAGAGCCGGTTTCAATGAAAACTATCTTATTAGGAAATCAGGGAAAAACCAATTAGTACATTCGAATAGGCTTCGACCATACATTCCATCAAGTTCTGTGACTTGAGTAATTCATATATCCGTGTAGTGTCCGGATTAGAATAGCGCTACCGCCATACCAAGCCAGCGTATCGTAAAAGGCGATTAATGGTCTCTTCATCATACAGCTCGATGAATAATACTTAGGATAAATATCTTAGTTAAGTCATATATTATCATTTTACCTTCTAATAAATCATTAAAAAAAAAAAAAGAAAAAAAAAATTAATTATACGTTAATTAAGCATAATTTAAGCTATTTTATCCCATTACTTTATTACAGGGTCTGCAACCCTACAACGGCTCAAACACTTAACTCCACCACAACCTATATATCCTTTAACGAAGCAATGAACAATCCTTACCTAAGTTTTATCATTTGCTCTATCATCAAAGTGTTGGTCTACGTAATTCTATACAAAATCTATGTTTACATCAAAAACCGTGTAATAGTTAAATTTAAAAGTAGGAATTTTAATGAGGCACCTTCGTCTCTTTCAGGGCAACTGCAGCAACCGCTGCAGGTGTAACACTCGTAATGGAACCATTGCCCTCTCAAGCAGGGTTGTTCTTTAAAGAAGAGGGAACCTTATTCCCCTCCGAAGAATCATGGAAGTTAGTAATATACAGAGATTTAAAACCTTTATATATATCCCGAGATTCATTATTACGTCTTTCGAACAAATTCCAAACAATGACCTCAAGCCATATTAATTTTCCCAACGTCCAATCAATAAAATCTTTTCTCAAGATCAACTTAGAGAAAATAGACAACCGACTTGCAGAACTAAATATGTATCTTGGCAAAAATTCGAGGGTTAAGCGAGAACTATTAGATGGACTAAGTCCCATCTTAAAGTGGCTCATAGGAACACCAGATGCAAGGGACGCTAAAAGGTACGACGAATGTATAGATCAATTAGAGAAAAAAGAACTTGACTTGACTCAGTTGATGGAAAAGCAACTGCAAATCACCTCGTCCACAATAAATAACTTTAACGAAACCATTTTTAAAATTTCCTTTGATGAACAAGTCATAAATGAAAATATCGATCGCCTCAATAATTTTCTAAATAAAACGGATAAAATATTATTTGACCTAAAAATTTCGGAAGACATCTCAACTATATCTATTGAAATCCTCGAGTTAGTAACCCAGCTCGAAGGAGAAATTAATGATTGTCTGACCAGTATTTTGTTTGCAAAATCTAACGTCATTCATCCTTCCATCATAAGTATGAAAAAACTTTATGATGAACTACTACTATCAAATCATATTAGAACTAATAAACGTTTAGTAGAAACCGTAACTAATAACAATATTCATGCTATTCTTGACTCTTCGACATTATCAGCCTATGTTTATTCCAATCGATTAGTATATATTTTAGAATTCCCTTTAGTTCGTAATGAACCACTGATACTTTATCACCTATACTCCATTCCAATCCAACACCTTAATTCCTCTTTCCATACCACCATCCTTCCGGAACACATATATCTAGCCACAAACCCGAACGGACAGCAGTACATCTCCACGAGCTCTCTAGAAAACTGCAACGTCTACGCACCGAAAAAGCGAGTCTGCAACGACCTAGTTGTCTACGAATCTTCAGTGAGACCTATATGCGAAGTCCAACTCCTGTTCAGCACTTCCACGTCCATGCCAAGTTCCTGCACGACAACAACTTTTGCAGCCGAAATTAATATATTCCAGCCAATAGGTAACAATAAGTGGCTTTTCATATTGAGCAAAGAAATCCAAAGCGTACTTCAATGCAACCAAGAGGCATCTCGTCACAAGTTACAAGGATCCGGTATCATATCCATACCAGAAAACTGCAAATTGCATACTGGATACAGCACATTATCGGCTTTCCATACATCTGAGGAAAACATCACCTATCCCATAATAGTTCCAGATATAAGAAACGATGATTGCTTCAATGAATACAAACATATTTCTGCACCAAAATTGATTCCAATCTCTATTAATGAAATGCCTTTGGATTCACTCAGACAAATAAAAAAATCATTTAAATGATTATTCCGAAGAACTTAAGACCATAAAAGAACAAACATTTATACAACGCCACAAAAATAGCTTCTCTTGGATATACTTCACAATTGGTATAATTATGACCTTTTATTTAATGATTAAATGCTGCAACCGCTGCCCTAACGGATTTATTTCCGGACGACAACGTCAACGACAAGAAGGTGGGCTCATTCAAATATTCAACAACTGTTTCGAGACTTCCAGAAGACGCAATTCCACACATTTGGAGCTGGGTATCCCAATGGGTCCCATATGTCGTCAACCAATGTCAAAATCAACATCATGCATGACCGAAGACGAAGAAGATGACGACACGACTCCAACTCAAAGATCGTCCGCTGCTAACGCCCAATCTTTGTTCTAAGGGGGGAGATGTTAGATATTAGCTAGGGTACATACCTATATTATTATTATATTATTCATTCTTTATTTGTTTGTTTACTAATTATATAATTAAGTTTAGATAAGAACTAAATCATTTAACTTTCATTTTCCTAAGTGTCTCTTTTACCAAATTAGTTTACTATTCTCATAGACTTTGATATTGTTTGTATTTGTAATTTAATAATCATTCTTCTTAACGTTTTGTAAACATTATTTGACTAATCACTTGTCTTATGTATAAAAGGTCCACTCCTTGTAATATTTAATTATTCTGTACTCCGAATTCTAAGCAACCACTACATTGTAACTAAATCCTTGTAAAATAATAAAGTAATTTATTTTTAAAACTCTTCTTGTCACTACCGCGTAACATGTGGTAATTAGTCAGAAAAAAAAACAACAATGATTTAGCATGCCACTCGAAGCACGGAAAATGTATTAAATAAAAATCATTCAAAACCTTCCAAATCTGTGGTTGCGTTTCGTAATCACTCGAAATACATGTCAAAATGTCTTCTAAACATAGGTATGTAACTTGCGTTGTATTTTTTACTATCTCACGTCACGTCTAGTTTTCTCCGTGGGTGGCTGGCCAGCCGCCAGAGGGCGTCGCTCTCACTCGGTCTCTAAACTCTAACACCTAATCTAGATGTAGAAGTTATTTTCTATCGTATTGTCAACCGGTCCAAAAAACTAAACTTTGACAACGGAGCTAAATCGTGCTGGCCAAAAACAAAAACATTGTTAATCAAATATCGAATCTTAACTGAAGAACATTTTGCAAATTAAAAATTACTTTATCTTACACCAATTTTAAAGAAAGATCCATTTTTAGGGACCCTTGTTTAATTATTCGTAAAATTGTCCAACAGTTTTCGTTCCAGTTGTTTTTAGTTTGTTGGCTATGCTAACTTTCTGTACTAGTTAATGGAATATACTTACAAGTAGCTCCTGTAAGTAGCTAATAAGGTGTTTGAATTCCTCAGCTTTTCTTCACACAGGCATTATTTATTTAGCATTGAACCTACACGGAAGCTCACGGGGTTATGCGCCTACGCATTGTTCACCACAATAGTTTTCCCATTTTCTCCCGACTCCCGGCCGTCGCTCCCGTTGACCGAAGGCGACCGTGCGTCGACCTCGCAACTATTCCCCACCTAACAACTACACACTTCCACATACATCACAGTTTAGACGCCCTTCAAACAATAAATCTCCAAACCGAACCAGCAACGGACAGCGATATGATGCGCTGACTTGAGTAAGACAGGTGCAATTCGTTCGCAGAATTGGATGCAAGCAAGACCGCGTCCGCGCGTTCTTTCACGCCATCGCATTCGAATTTCGAATAACTTTTTTCGCATTTTTTTCTGGCCAGCGCTTAATTTCCTTGGCAGTTCAATGCAGTTTTTAAGACTCTTCGTCTGCGTTTTGTATTTAATTTTATTTGCACAATGTTTTCGGAAAACGTTATTACAATGACAACTTTAATTGTATTATCATCTTTAAAAGGCTCAAGTAATTAAGATTAATAAGCCATCGATATCTTTTAAAACAATTATCTGTCAGAGTCAATTGTTTTTGGCAGGATAATTTTGAAAATGTCATGAAAGCCCGTGCGTCAACCCGGAAGGTCACGCCACACGGTCAATCGCACGTTCTTGAACTTTTCACTCTGAAATATTTCAAGAATAAAGCCATGTCTCGAATGGCCCATTCAAAATCAAATGAATCAATCATCAATCTTCCATTTAAATATATTGAGAAAATGGGTCTTGCCTTAAGTCAATTACAGTCGTAAATTTAATATCTTGATATACACAGTTTTTTAAGTGCTTCCACAAAGTTGTCAGATAGAAGAAGCCTGAATCTTAAGTGTGTAAATAATTGCTGCGAAAAAATTATTAAGTAAAACATATCAAGGGCCCGTTACAGTCCATGAGCCTCCTCCACTTAGGTGTTTGGTTTTGCCATAATCTCCACGCTTGGCAGGCGGGTTGGAGGTTACTGTATCAAAGAGCGCTGCTGCCCGTTCCCTGTTCAATGTGTAGTCTCTAAGTCGCCTCTTATGACACCCACGCGAAGAGCAGGGGTTGGTGACAAATGTATTCTACTCTGCCTTAAGTGTAAAATAAAAAAATATTAATTTTCATTGTTACTTATTTTTCCTGTTTATCTTAAAAAACGAAATATGGCCCTTTTTCTCTATAGCTCTTCACGGCTTTTATGAAAGTCTAGCATTTTCTAAGAATGGATGATTAAAAGTTGTGAATCGCAACAATGTACCTATATAAGTACTTAACAATCAGTTAAACACTAGATTGTATCGATGATTATAGTTATTGCAGTCATCTCATCTTTACCAACTATAATACTCAGATCTATAGATCATGACAACGATCGCTGTTCATTGTGCGAAGGTCTTCTATTGTGATCGCAATGTTGCTATTGTAGATCAATGTGCAATATACTTAAATGGGTATCTTCAGTAGTTTATTCAAATTATGCTTCATTTTAACTCGAGATAGCAATAAACCGGAAATTATTATTCAATTTCATTTATTCAAATACGCTCAAACCTTTCATAGACATTTCTATACTTCATGGTTTTCCATTCTGCGTTTTTTGAACTTACCTGTAACAAAAATATATTTTTTTAATATAATATTTACAATGATTCATCTTTAAACACTATACTCATAAAATTTTAAAACTTAAAACTTTGAGTTGAAACTCTCATTGGAACTAACGTTTAACTGTAGGTTGTAAGATATACGTTTCTTGGATACATATGTAGAGAAAAAATAATATAAAAATATATCAACTCAACGCGCTTGAAAATGATCTCAAGTCATCATCGTGTGAGTGTAAGGTCGCCAACCGACCTCACAAACCCTGGTGTCAGTTTTGTAGAGCCGCCAAAGGCCACTGACTTGGCTCATGAAACGACTGGATAGGACCAAAGGCTTAACGTGCCTTCCGAAGCACGGAATCATCTTTATTTTCGGACAATCGGGTGATTCAGCCTGCAATGTCCTAACCAGGGAAAGTCTCACAAAGAGATTTTTGCTTGACAGAGTCCCCACCGGGAATCGAACCCGGAACCTCCGTGTTTGGCGTCGAAATCTCGACCACTCAGCCACGGAGGCTGTTAATGATGATCTCAAGTGTCGTTGTTATTCCTATGGAGTGTCGAAGTGGTTTAACCAATCTGTCATCAGTAAGTGCAACTCTGCTTGGATTGTCTTAACGTTTCTTTTTTCCAATTCCATTATTTCCCGCCAAATTTTCTTGGTGAACTATAGCAAACTTTCTCCCAGCTTCTAGTTCCGGACTCGCGTTATATTAGTCAGGGTGCGCCTGAGTATAAATAGTGAAGCTGATGCGGCATTGCGCAACTCGGGCGATGCACCGGCCGCTCGGGCCCGGTCGCACCGACCCACGTGGTCGTAATCTTTGGTTAAAGAAAACTGTTCAAGAAAAAAAACACCTTTAACCTTTTGTTTGATTATCTCTTAAGGGGTGAGTTTTGTAAGGGATCACGCAATAAACCACGACGCACATATTATGAAGGTACTTCTAGCGAATTTTGTGAATCAATTACTGATCAATATAAAAACAATTGATAACTTACTGTACTTAAAAAAATCTTTAATTTGATTCCTGAATTTTTCAATTAAACAAAAAGCTATTGGAACAGTACACGTTTACAACGATCAAAAATATTTACTAAGGAGATGTTTTGCCTTAGGAAGATTTAATTTTAAACAAGCTATAAATTAAATTTAATTGAATGTTATAATAAATAAATATACCCGTAAGCAAATTTCCAACGTATTTATATATGACATTATAATCAAATGTTTATTTGTTTAGTCGTTTCTACTACCCACAGTCACGATTACATAAATTTGCATAATAATTTAATAAAAAAAATATTATATATTTGCAGATGATTTTTATGATTCACTATGGAATATTCTTATTCAAACAGTGTAGCGCAATTACCAAGCTTAACATATTCTTATTTTTAAAACACATGAGAATATTCCTTACGGGGAAGCAGAACCTCAAGTGGTACCCAAGCAATAGACTAAAATATCTGCAGTTTAAAAATAATAGAATTCTTCGAAAATCATCGTCATTACGTGTTTTAAGTCCTAAAATTTTAAAAATCGAAATACTATTCGTAGAATTTCATCAGGTGACTAAGACAATAAGTATGAAAATTAAAGAAATAAAAAACGTAAACAAAAAAAAATAACAAAAAATAACAAAAATGAAACGATATTAAAACCGTAAAACAATACGTTACGATACTTTGAAACGTTGTTCAGTCTTATAAGCCGAGAGATTTTGCATCATTAAGCTAACACTTTGTGTATTGTATTTTTTGTAAAACGTGTCATATAGTTTCCTATAAAAGGTTCACCGAAAATAAAAATATAGTACTCCTACAAAACGCTACCTTACTTACATACCTTCTATATTTTCAACAACAAAACGTTCTCATTTTAAATCGACCATGAACGTATTTTTAAAATTAAAACTAAATGTGGTGCATGCGCCGAGTTCAGGCGATCAAGGTTGTTCAAGCAAAGAATAGTGGCTGGCATTGGCACATACATACATACGTAATTTTATATATATTATATACATCAGGAAGTGTCGCCTTGTCGACCAGTTAGCCTTATATGAACACTTGGTTTATGTACTGGCTGTATTACAGTGGTACTTTTTATTATAAAGGGTATCTCGAAACATGTATCTTACGAGTATAATCGATGAAAAATATGACGTTTTAATACGATTTATTTATTTCTTATAATAAAGTTATTTAAGTTCTTAAATTTTGTTATTCTGTTACCTCTTAACTTTTTAATTATCCTTTATACGCATCTTAAGAAATATTATTACGCTCAACCTGCCAATATAGACGTTATTTAGCACAAAAGTAGTGAAAAGTCTGAAAGAAAAAATGAATGCCCAAATAAGCAGTTTTAGGGCCTAAAACATCATATTTTAAAATACAGAAAAAATATTACGAAAATACTTTTACCTCTTAAGGACTCGGTATATCAAGTGATACTTTTGATATAATTGGCAGGTTAAGCGTAGTAATAATTCTCAAGATCCTGCTGTCAGTTTTGATGGGGATTGACGAGTTTGATACTTGGAGAACATTGTGATGCCAAACCGACGAATTTTATTAATCGAAATGAGTATTACTAGCATCAAGATTATCGCATTGACCTTTCTCTTGAGAACTTTACTGTAGAAAAATTACCAACAACATCCTGATCACTAGAGTAAAGAATCGCCTCTGCTCTGCATCTTATTATCTAAAATCAATCAACAAGTTTAACATGTTTTATAAGAAAAATTAAAAAGTTAATTAAAGTTATTAAATCAAATGAAAAAAGGTTGATTTTCGTTACAGATCTAACCAACAAAAGAGTTAGTTTTAATGAAAAGTCACAATCTAACTATCTATATCTATCTATAGGCAAGACGGGTAAAATTAAACCCCTCGGCTAACCGGCGCCGATGCAACCGTCCCGAAGGCGCTTTACTCTTTTTGTATTCGTTCTTGCATCTAAGTCGGGCCGGCTGACCTATTTGCTGGGAATAGTCCCAGCCCGGCCACGTGCGTGGCGTGGCTCTACAGATGGCATTCCCAAACTGCTACCAAGCCAAAGGATCTAAGCAATATTCAGCCAGTAGCAAAAAAAAAGAAAATTCGCACGAAAAAGTGAGTTTTTTTTTCGTTATGGCGCTAGATTAACTTTGTGCCAGTGTCAAGTTTGGAAAAAAGTGAGTTTCACAGCGACTGAAAAGGCGTCAAGTCTTTGTTTTTATTCTCTTACTAAGATAAAGGATCTGCATCATAATTTGCCAGTGGTAAAAAAAAAGACGAAAAATACAAAATACTTAAATTTTGATGTGTTCGACTTGGCTTTAGAACGACGACAAGGAGTCTCAGAAAAAAAATATAGCGAAAAAATATTTTTCAAGTGAGCGTGGCATGGCTCTACCATAAAGGGCATTTCGAAATGAATTAATATGTTAATATTACTTAGTTGGATCTGAAAAATGCCCAGCCAGCCTTTAAAAGAATCGGCAACGGAAAATAACTCTGTAGTTGTATTAAA
Organism: Carpatolechia fugitivella; assembly: GCA_951230895.1. NCBI lineage: Eukaryota > Metazoa > Arthropoda > Insecta > Lepidoptera > Gelechiidae > Carpatolechia > Carpatolechia fugitivella. Next base: position 18,264,756 of record OX579649.1, read on the forward strand.
AATTTCACTTTATTTGCTAGTCGGATTAAAAAAATACTATTTTCTGTGGGAACACAAGTCTCCACCAAAAAATTATTTTTAACCTTAAACCCATATATACCCCCTTAATAACATCGTCTTCAAAATATTAATCTCTTTAGCAGTACATACGAGTATTACAACCTGAAAATGTCCATAATTCGGAAGCCATACGTCATCTGGCAACCCTAGCTGTGTAATGTATTATTTTTCTGCTAAATAATGTAGGTGAATTAAGCCGTTTTGTTAGAACTGTAGGGCTTCCTAAATCTTCGATTTGTCACTCGAGTAACACGATTAGGTCGAAGTTAATCTGATAATTATAATTACAAGTTCAGGTTTTCTACTTAGACGATATTTTTTCATTTAAGGACAATACTTTTTTTTTAGATATTAGTTAATAGACTAAATCTGTAAAAATTTTAAAAAAATATTATGGTAATCAGGTTTTGGCTTACCACACGGGCCCAATGCGGATTAATCGACTTTACGCGCAAATTTTCAATTTTCTTCATTACTATTGGTACGTCACGTGGTGGGCTGGCCACGTCTGTCGCAGAACCGATGAGCGTTGGAGCCACGGTTGGAGCAGACGGGTTCTCGAATGGAGACCGCGTCTCGGCAAACGTAGTGTGAGACGCCCCCTGCCAGGTGGACTGATGACCTGAGGAAGGTCGCTGGTGGTGGCTGGATGAGCAAAGCGGGTGATCGTGTGCTTTGGCGTACCCTTGGGGGAGGCACACGTCTAGCAGTGGACTGCAATAGGCTGATTGATTGATTGATATTGGTACGTATAATAAACTACGCCGCTTGACCAATATCAGATTTGGCCAATGTTATGAAGCCAGCCCCGGAATGGTACTCTTACGATCGACAAAAAAGTGGTGTCTCTCTCCCTTCTCCAGCATTTATTTCGCCTACCGTTGGGCATATGCTTCTCCAAAGCGCTTCCATTCGGCTCGATGTTCTGTTTTTCAGATATATTGAGTGATCCATATAGTGTACTATTCTTAATGTAGTTTCCTAGTTAACAAAAATTCCATAGGGTTATACTCGATGTGTCATAGATCGACCTGCAAACAAATATTATCTTTGTTGTTCTATAATTTGCAAATGACTTCCCGACTGTACCCACCTTAAAATCACAGTACATCAATGCTCGCATCGCAACCCAAAAAAGAAAACAGAAATGTAAATTTAAAAATAAGCTATAACATTTGCAATTCATAAAGCTTGAAATTAACAAAAAGGGTGATTTAATTTTTAGAAGAAACTTTGCTGAATGAAGCCCTTGAAAATTTCTTAGAACTTTTTTTTTTAACATACAAAACCTGTCACTGACGTTTCGTTCGACACGTTTTTAGCGGCGCATGAGTTTTTAGGGAATATTCCTTGCTGAATACAAATTGGCAGATCTATGCTTGGTATTTCGCTACGGGTTAAAATCGGAATCGAAATCATCAAACATCAAACACAATAATTTCGATCAAAGTCACCGACAATAAGTAAATGATTTCTTTCAATTGGTGGCGCTACTGTAGCTGATGTTTAACCTTAACCTGACTTAACTTTTTTGACACGTGACAATTTTTTTTTTGTTTCAGCCACGAGCAAACCAAGTGTGTCAGTACTTTTTTCTTGGACGAATTAATTAGTCCAAGACTTTTTTGCTTGTCTCGTGACCGATTTTAAATGGAGAAGTTTTGCAGAATTTTCGCCGTGGCTTCTTTGTTTCTTTTTAAAGGGATTCTGCGTGGCCTTACCCAACATCAACTACCTAACTACCTATAGGTTATATATGGTATCCAATTCACGGTCTGGAAAATTAGGGAAACGACTTTCCCTAATTTTCCAGACGGGAAGCCCAAAGTTTAATTAGGACGAGTCATTTGAGTGAAGTAGAGGGTGTCACGAGAAAAGTTCGGAAAATGAGATTGTTTGCGCCACACACTTATAAAGGTGTTACAGAATAATCTTGAAAAAATCATCAAAATATTAAAAAAATAATCGCAATTAAAAAATAAATATATAAATAATAAACAAAAAAAAGTATTAAGTAAATAGTTAGTAATAATTTAATTATCGCATTTCTATCAACCTGAAATGGACATAGACTAACTATTTCCAAACTTTGTAATTTCCATTTTCCTTAGGGACCTTTTACACACACACACTCTCCGATTCACGTTTTTTGTTACCTGCTTCTACACAATATTTCATGCTCTAAATTGGCCTTTAGACTTTGTAATAGGCCTAATTATACTGTTGTATTTTCAACTTATGTTAGACGACGCATACTGGTGCGCATTTAACATGAACACCGCATAAGCCTGCGTCTACGCAAGTTAAGGTGCAAAATTCAGCACCTGTTGTGACGTGACACGGACAACTGAACACACACAAAGCCTTCCCAATGTCTTAAAAAGTAACTTTTCATTTGAAGAGTGTGGAATAAAAAATGTTGTGGAAGAAACGAAAAGGACACCCGAGAGGTTTTACATTGTTTAACTAGTAAGTTGTTAATAACTTTTTGTATAATAGCATCATAATAACATGACCCACCCTATACTTTTCTATGTAACATCAACGGCCCGTTACAGTCCACTGCTGGACTATGAGCCTCCTCCACTTAGGTGTTTGGTTTTGCCATAATCTCCACGCTTGGCAGGCGGGTTGGAGATCGCAGATTAAAAGGTTACTGTATCAGAGAGCGCTGCTGCCCGTTCCCTGTTCAATGTGTAGTCCCTAAGTCGCCTCTTACGACACCCACGGGAAGAGTAAGGGTTGGTGACAAATGTATTCTACTCTGCCGTCACCACACGGCGTTTCTATGTAAAGTCCCTTTCAATAGAATCCGGCAATATTGTAGTTTACGATTACTCCGTAATTACTTACATTTGAGTATCAATCCTGATCAAATTCACATTTCAAGGAACCATAAGTTCTTCTTACAATCATTTCGCCCCCTATTAACTTCTTTATGATAGTTATTTTAATAAAAAATATTCGGACGACGAAATTTTCAATAATTTGTAAAACTGCCATATTAATTTTTTACTCATAAAAGTCTTGCGTGTCTTTGGAAAGTTAGTGTCAAAAAAATTTCTTGTTTACATTATTGCCGGATTCTGTTGAAAGGGACCTTAGGTATAGGTACTATTTAGTCACGAAAATTAGAGGAGGTGGACTATATTATCGTAGTTCACTCTACAGTCGACTGCGCCATTTTGTTCCAATTTTTCTAATCTTGTCCACTCTTTACTATAATATTAGTTGCAAAAATGAAGTTTGTATTTAGATGCGCGTGCGTCGTGACAGACGCTTTCACCCGCGCTTCCTGCTCCAGCGCACGACATCTACATTACCACTTTTTTATAATAAATACCTTTGTGAAATTAAAAGTTACTTAGCCAGCATTCTTACTCTACAGTGAGCGTACACACTTGTAGTGAACGTGTCTACTTGAAGTAAGACATCGTGAGGTTACAGCACACACCTGCTGCGAAGAAATTCAAAGCTTGTGTGGTAAGTCGACCAACCCGCTTGTGGGCCAGTGAGATTAACTGAACTTGATAGCCCTAATTCAGGGTAGGCGACCCTCGATGGGGACGTATATAGCTGATAACAATACGCCGAAACATAAGAGATATACGCATGTGCGTTGGGATAGACGATCGCGAATCTGTCCTTAACCGAACGAGGGGAACTGCATTCCTAGTTCGAATATTATACCTATTCTAAACTTATATAAGACCACAGCTGCCATTTCTCCTAGCACCGTGAAGTTATCTCACATCTAGTATGAGAAACCTCAAGTTGCTACACAATAAACCAGTACAGAAACCGCTGCGTTCGTCTCTACTACGTGTCAAAAATCTTTCATATAAGTGTTTTTGAGAAGATACGTTTGTGCAACCACGGAAACCTGCACATGCCTGCGAAGAAATTCCAAGATTTGGGTAAAGTCGAACAATCGACATCTTGATTAGCGGTTGATCAAGACTTGATGGCTTTCAACTAGACCAGCTTGAACCCCTCGATGATAAAATGATTAAACAAACCAGATGACAGATATGTACGTTTTGTTTCTACCCTATTTTACCGCGATAAAGGAAGGCCAGAAATAAATAAAACTTAAATAAAGTTCTGAAAAGCTAAGGAATCACAGGTGTCAATAAATCATTGCTATTTTCCACCAGAAGAAAACAAGCTTCATATGCAGTGCAGTCGGTAAAATTCACTGCAATATGCAAGCAGGGGGCCGTTTCAAGTTTTGGCGAATCGGCTACGCAATGAATATCAAATTGTACCTTGTTACTAGTAAATTGTTGCTTCGTGAAACGGGGCCCTGGCAGCATATATCGCTACTGTTAAACAACTGCTAGGATTCGTAGCAGTGTTATTGACTGACTCAATAATCAATCTATAGCCAAACTATAGATTGTTTTGATCTATCGGTTAATCTATCGATAGTTTCTTAACCATGAGCTAAGGGTACAATACTATCGATAGTATAATTGCTTTGTGTCGAGCTATCGATAGCATAGTAAACACTATCGATAGTGCAACAACACTAATTCGTAGCGATTATTTTCGCCTCGTGGATAGTTACCGCTAGGTGTAGAGACATTTTGACTCCAGTTATATTTTGCTAAACTTTGCAAATAAAAATAAAAAAACGCAAGCTCATCCCTTTGGTCTAGGATAGACCATTGTGTAGATCAATTTGAACGCGCGCGCGTAGCAACTAACATCGCAAAAGACTCGTTGCGCCCGCGTCAGTGAAAGTACTTTCGCGCGCGATGCCCCGGTCGTCGACCTTCGTGAGCGAACGAGACCGCGCCATACGCCAGAAAGAGACAGCTATAGTTTTCTGAGGAAACCCGTGAAAACTCTGGTGCATGCGAAAGGCAGGAAATCAGTTTGGACTTTAAAGCGAATTTTATACGTAACTTTGGGCTGTAAAATTTCCCCTGCACTAAATTCTATGTTTAACCAGTTTAGTGCTAATAAACTAGAACAATTTTTCTTAAAAGTCTTGACGGCTTTTCCTATAATTAATCTCAACGCTTCCTTCCTTCAGGATATCCTTTTATTAACGAGCTTTCACATTCCTAAAACTGGTTAATAGGTGAAGTTGTACACACGTTTTCCAGGATATTTCCCAGGGTTCATTGTATCGTAAACAGAGAGGTCAATCACCGCGTCGGAAAAACGTTGGACGGAGTTCTTTGCTAATAAAAATACGCAATGTGGTAGGAAAACATTAGGTCGTTATAATGGTTTGGAAAACGTAATGTTTTTTTTCTGTTATGTATGGCTAATGGCACTAGTTATGTGCCATTGTCAAGTTAAAATAAAATGTAATGTTCTCTATTTAAATTAATGTGTAGCATTTTGAAATGTGTTATGCAATCAATGAATAATTCTAGGGCGTTAAAAGAAAGATAACTTTCATACAAGGAACGATGTTCTGTAAAATGGTCACGCTCATTATCTTAACAGGGTGGGCAGATATTCATGTAGCTTTTTTAAGCCTTACCAGTGAATCAACACATGCTAAAATCAGAATCACATCACACTAATATTATAAATGTAAAAATATATTTGGATGTTTGTTCCGCCTTCACGCTTGAAGTACTCAACGGATTTGAATGAAATTTGGAATGGAGTTTGTTACCTTTCTCATGGGAATAAAACCGTAAAAAGTATCCTATGTATTAATCCAGGGTAAAAACTATCTCTATTCCTTTCATCCCAATCCGTTCAGTAGATTTTGCGTGCGAGAGTAACAAACATCCATCCATACTTACAAACTTTCGCGTTTATAATATTAGTAAGGATATTCTTTGTGTAGTAATTACGTACATAGATTCACGCTCATATCCTTATAGTGGTGAGCAGAGCTCTTACATCAATTAAAGGTGACAAAGCAGTAAGTTTGTATTTTAAGCGATTACGAAACTTAGCCAAGTTTCGTAATGGAGATAGTTCAAATCTGTAGTTAGCTAACTACAGATTTGAACTAGGAATGGGTGACAGTTCATCATCATCACCATCATCATCATCTCAGATGAAAGACGTCCAGGTTGAATTCACACATAACCCTTGAAATTCTTCTGAGGCGTGTGCAGATTTCATTCATCACTATGTTTTCCTTCACCAAACTACGAGCAAGATAAGACCAAAAGACAGTTTAGCAAGAATATCAAAACTTATTTTTAAATAATAATAACCTCCTTTAGGAACATTAAACATACCACGATATCATACCTATCTATAGGTATATATTATATATATATATATGTATGTAGCTACGCATCTACTCGCAGAACTGTATTCTTTGCAGATGGTACGCAATGGCACGCATAGTACACTCCGCTACATATCCAACTTACCTCTCTGTATCTACATTTTAAAGATTATTTCTGTCAGGAAATGTGTATGCTATAGCAGCGTTGGTTGTAATACTACAAGCCCCGCCCTCTCTTATTGATTTACTCGTACTACGCAGAAGCTTCAAGCGAAGGCTCTCTAGGATTATTTGTTTTGAATAAAAAATAAATCATCATCAACAGCTCATATACGTCTCCACCGAGGGGCTTGAGCCTACCCTGAATTAGGGCGATTAGACCTTAGTCGACCACGCTGGTCCAGTGCGGGTTGGTCGACTTCACACACAACCTCTGTATTTCTTCGCAGGAGTGTGCAGGTTTCATCACGATTTTTTCCTTCAAATAAATTCATTATGAACCTTAATATTAGATTAAGAGCTCATAAGCAGCCTACGATTTATCTATATATGTAATAGAGATTTTTTTATGCCGAGAAACACCCTATAACCTATGAAACAAACTTTCAAAAAATATTCGACAATACCGAATCTACGTTTTAAGATATTATTTTAGCAATATTTATGTATCGATTGATTTTAAATAGAATAATTTTATTTTACGTAGTTATTTTTTATTGCCAAAACCGGGAGACGCGGCTTGAATCCCCACCACGTACCAATGTGTTTTCGAATTTCGAATTCATACGTACGTCTTACGGTGAAGCATAACATCGTGATGAAACCCGAACACTCCTGCGAAGAAATTCAAAGGTTGTGTGTGAAGTCGACCAACCCGCACTGGGCTAGCGTGGTCGTCTAAGACCCAATCGCCCTAATTCAGGGTAGGCTCGAGCCCTTCGGTGGGGACGTATATGAGCTGTTGATGATGACCCGTAAAACTACATTGTTGATAATTGCTGAAATAATTAGTTCTATAGTTAGCTTGCCGTGTGGTGACGGCAGAGTAGAATACATTTGTCACCAACCCCTACTCTTCCCGTGGGTGTCGTAAGAGGCGATTTAGGGACTACACATTGAACAGGGAACGGGCAGCAGCGCTGTCTGATACAGTAACCTTTTAATCTGCGATCTCCAACCCGCCCGCCAAGCGTGGAGATTATGGCAAAACCCTCCACTTAAGTGGAGGAGGCTCATAGTCCAACAGTGGACTGTGGGCCGTTGATGATGATGACATACCTACGTATTCTTTACTTCCTGAAAGCTCGCTGCCATAAACAAGAACATTTCGAGATTTTCTATTACAACATTATAGAAGTTTCCCTTTCATTTCCTTAGTTCGTAACTATTTTGTGTATTAGTTTATGGTAAGCCCGTCTATACTGAAGTTCAAGGGATTGTTCCGGGAAGGTTGGCCCTTTTGGACTGCTGTTATTGCCATAAAACAACTTTTTTTATTATGTTTTATTATGTAATGTTTTAAGATGTCTCATCTTGAAGGAAACATTATATATGTTAATGTTTATTCAGGGGCTACAAGCTACATAGACGAACTGCCTTCTAACTATTAAAATAAAAAATCAATCAAAAATATTTTATTCAAATCAATATTTAAAAAAATAGTTATTCGACGTCATAGCTATCATGAATGGCACAATACTACAGAATGCATTCATCGTTACATCGTGTAGTATAAGGTCGATGACCTACCCCACAAACCCTGCATCATCAGGATTATTGAGCTGCCAATGGCTTCTCAATAATTCTGATGATTCATGCGTAGCGTAGTGCGCATGGCTCTTGCTTGCATGAATTTTACATGGCTTGCGTGACGTTGAGCATGGGGTTGTAAATACCATCGCCCACGGG